>OZ005650.1:253080342-253680342 GCA_963930645.1 Salticus scenicus
GGTTTTATGTTTAAAAGAACAATAGAGTTTTCAAAATGACTTACAAGTATACGTGTTGTATTTTAAAAGCTTTTACAGATAGAGGTCTGTTACAACAAAACTTATTTTCTATCTGTAATTTAAATAGCGTTCTTAAAAACTCTATACAGTTTTTCACATTCGACAAAGTCACATTAAATTACCTCATCTATATAAACAAACTAAATATAAAGAATCTAAATTTCAAAAGAATTATGTGATTCTTTTATCAAAATTTTTTAAATGAGATCATCATATAGATAATGTTTTGCTGATAAAAAGTTCAAAATTTATTTAGTTTGAAATTTTATTTTGACAATGACATGTTTAAACTGTTTAAAATTAAAATTTTATCAAACAATGTTTCAATGAAAGATTATTAAAGATTATGTTTTACAGATTTACAGATGTTTTAAGAATATTAATATTTTAAATGACGTTTTAATATATTTTGATATATATAGATATTCTTAGTACATTTTAAGTTAAATGTATATTTATTTATTTAGTCTCTTAAAAATATGTTTTATGTATTCTAACTATATTATTTTAAAACAAACAATCTTTTCTTTTTAAAAGCAAAAACGTCACTTTTTTTAGTTTTTAACGAACTATTTAATATTTTTAAAAATCTATTTAAGAAGCTAAAAATTCAAATGCTCTGTATAATTTTTTCCTGAGATATTTTGAATACGGTAATTTTTAATGCGGCTCGTCTCGCACCTTCTTTGTTATCAACATGCAACATCACTTTGTTGGGATGATTGAGAAAGTCTGTCGATTTATAAAGAAATTTCATATGACTTTCTGATTTATTCAGACTTAATAAAAAAGAAATTGGAAATCTCTTTTTAGTAAGCTTTAATTTAATGCTAGAAGAAAAAAATGATCTTAACAAATAATGTGCGATATTAAAAACATGAATCTGATATTGAAAATATGAAATCCAAAAGTAAGTAAAAAAAAACTTATCAAAATGGACTGCCTCTAATACTAAAAAGTAAAAGCTGAGTTATTCAAAGAGTAACTGAAATTTTATAATATCACGAAACTTTTTTGAATTCTCTATTATTAAGTCTCACTTCAGTTAACGGAAAAATTGTTAGACTATCGTAATTTTATTTTGCTAAAATAATTTGCTCAATCCACTTTTTACTTCACTTTAAATTCTTTTTCTTTACATGCGTAAAAGGAATTTATGTCTAAATAAAACTACTTGAGCATACATAGAATGTTCAAACAGATTTAATAAAAAAGCAAATAATTTTACCTTAACCTTTTTAAAAAAATATATATAGCGAAACTCAGAATAACTTAAAAAGACAATTCATTTCTATTATTTAATGAACAAAAAGATATATTGAAGAGTTTTAAAAGAAACAATCGAAAAAAAGCAAGTATAAAATTATATTATGTGACTATCATTTTTAAGAGCAGCTTAAAATAATTTATTTGAGAAAACGAAAAAAAAAAGACTTCGTCTTTTTATTAATTTGAAAACTCTATCTAAAATTGTTCATACTTGAAAAAGTTAAAACTCTGAAAAGTTATTATTGAAATATTCTAACTTATGGATAAAAATAACTGAATAATATTTAAAACTAATGTTAGAGATAATATTTATTCAAGTAATTTAAAAAGACTTACTTGATCTTTTGAAGTTTGTTTTTTTCAGAAAAAGAATATATTAAGCATTCCAATTTTGTATATCTATATCAGAGCTCCATATTTGTATATCGACATGTCAGAATGAAAATTTTTCAGAAATGCGAGCTCTATTTATACTACAGCGAGACGTCTTCATTTTTTTTCTTTTCTTTTTATCAGTTTATTTAATGATATTTCACAATACTGACTATTTATCATATTTTAGAATTTTTATTTTGTGAACTTTTGTAAAATAATGAAATTATAAAATCAAAAATTATAAAAAGAGAAATCAAAAATGTAAAAATAAAAATTATGAAATCTGAAATTATAAAAACTGAAATTATGAAAACTGAAATTATGAAAACTAAAATTTAGAAAACTGAAAATATGAAATGTAAAATTATAAAATAAGAAATTAAAAATCTTGAAAACTAAATTAAAAAAAAAAAAAAAAAAAAAAAAAAAAAAAAATTTTTTTTTTTTTTTTTTTTTTTTAGTACATATATTTTTTATTTACTTTCTAGATTTTAGTTTTCTAGATTTTTAACTTCTCATTTTATAATTTCACTTTTCTAAATTTTAGATTTCATAATTTCACTTTTCTAAATTTTAGATTTTATAATTTCAGTTTTCTAAATTTTAGATTTCATAATTTCAGTTTTCTAAATTTTAGTTTTTACTTTTGTAAATTTTATATTTCATAATTTTAGTTTTCTAAATTTTAGATTTCATAATTTCTATTTTCTAAATTTTAAATTTCATGATTTCAGTTTTCTAAATTTTATATTTCATAATTTTACTTTTCTAAATTTTAGATTACATAATTTCAGTTTTCATAATTTCAGATTTCATAATTTCAGTTTTCATAATTCCAGATTTCATAATTTCAGATTTCATAATTTCAGTTTTCATAATTTCAGATTTCATAATTTCAGTTTTCATAATTTTAGATTTCATAATTCTAGTTTTCTAAATTTCAGATTTCATAATTCTAGTTTTCATAATTTCAGATTTAATAATTCTAGTTTTCTAAATTTCAGATTTCATAATTCTAGTTTTCATAATTTCAGATTTTATAATTTCAGTTTTCAAAATTTTAAGTTTCGTAATTTCATTTTTCATAATTTCAGATTTCATAATTTTAGTTTTCATAATTTTAGTTTTCAAAATTTCAAGTTTCATAATTTCAGTTTTCTAAATTTTAGATTTCAAAATTTCAATTTTCAAAATTTTAAGTTTCATAATTTCAGTTTTCTAAAGTTTAGATTTCATAATTTAAAAACTTAAATTAATGAAATCTAAAATTTTGAAAAATTATAAAATGAAATCTAAAATTTCGAAAACTGAAATTATGAAACTTAAAATTTTGAAAATTGAAATTTTGAAATCTAAAATTTAGAAAACTGAAATTATGAAACTTGAAATTTTGAAAACTGAAATTTTGAAATCTAAAATTTAAGAAGCAAATAATTTAAAATGTGTATCTTCTTAACTTTACTGTTTATCTTTACTGCTTATCTTTTACTGTTTATTTTAAAAATGTTTATCTTAATGAAATCTTTGTTTTATTGAGTTATTTAAAACTAAAAAAAAAACATGAAAGAGCGATAATTTAGTTTATAATTTCTCGAGATACAATATTCATTTAGATTTAAACTTATGTTTATATCATTATTTATGAGGTGAGTAGTTAATTTTTAGTAACGACATTTTTCAGTCATCTGAAATTATTACTCTCTCTAAGAGGAGAGCTCTTTAAAGTCAGTTCAGATTTGTAATTTTTTTTCTGTGTTAGAATTTCTTAATTGATTTTTTGAGCTTCAATAACTAATCAAATCTTACGATTTTAAAACTAAAATTTGAAGAAAATTTAACGTTTTTTTTAATTATTTCTTTCTTTTCACGCAGGTGAATAATTTTATTTTTTATATATGTCACAGATGACTTTGAAGAAAACTAATATTAAAAGTTTTTACGCTCTTAGAGCTCTAAATAAAGACTTCTTACAAAAGCATATTAATGTTTTGTTATTTTCTCAAAAACTGTATGACGCAGACGTACGATTCTAATTTTTGAATAATTGACTTTGAATATAAAAATTGAATTTCAAGTTTAGTTTTGTATTAAGTACTGAAAATGTAATTTTTCCTTAAAAAAAGAAGATTGACAGATTTTAATTTAGTGCTAGAAGCTTACCATTATTTAAGTATTATTCAGAAATAGGATGAAGAAAATGATATATATTTTACAAATTTTTAATTACTTTAGATTTAACTATTTTCATATTTTCATTGTCTAATTTTACATATTAGGTTTCTTACATTTAATATCTGCTTCTAGAATTCACATTTTTTTTATATCTAGATCGATATTTTTTTGTGAACGGCTCGACGCAGATGAATAGTTTTTCTTTTGAAACATGTCTAAAATGACTTTCAATATTAGGAAATTTGAAATTGTATTTTAGATTTATAATAAGTATTCAAATTTTAATTTTTACGGTTCAAAATATAGTTTAATCGCTATATTAATTAAACTCTTCGACATAGAAAAATTATTTTTTATTTTCTAAATATATCTAAAATGTCTTTCAATGTTAATTGAATCTTTCAGTGTTAATCTTTAGTGTTAATCTTTGTCTAATTTAATCTTTCAATGTTAAGTTTCATATTTTCAGTTTTCGAAATTTCAGATTTCATAATTTCAAGTTTCATATTTACAGTTTTCTAAATTTCAGATTTCATATTTTCAGTTTTCTAAATTTCAAGTTTCACATTCTCAGTTTTCTAAATTTCAGATTTCATAATTTCAGGTTTCATATTTTCAGTTTTCTAAATTTCAGATTTCACAATTCTAGATTTCATAATTTTACCTTTTTAAATTTTAGATTTCATAATTTCATTTTTCTAAATTTCAGATTTCATAATTTCAGTTTTCGAAATTTTAGATTTCATAATTTCAGATTTCATAATTTCAGATTTCATAATTTCAGATTTCAAAATTTCAGATTTCACAATTTTAGATTTCGTAATTTCAGATTTCTAAATTTTAGATTTCGTAATTTCAGATTTCTAAATTTTAGATTTCGTAATTTCAGTTTTCTAAATTTTTAGATTTCGTAATTTCAGCTTTCAGAATTAAATCTAAAATTTAGAAAACTGAAATTATGAAATATAAAATTTCGAAAACTGAAATTATGAAATCTAAAATTTCGAAAACTGAAATTATGAAATCTAGAATCATGAAATCTGAAATTATGAAATCTGAAATTACGATATGTGAAATTATGAAATCTAAAAATATGAAATCTAAAATTATGAAATCTAAAATTATGAAATGTGAAATTATGAAATCTAAAATTATGAAAACTGAAATTATGAAAGCTAGATTTTGATATCTATAATTATAAAATGAGAAATCAAAAATGTTAAAACTAAAATTTAGAAAGTTAATAATATATATTAAAAAAAAAAAAAAAAAAAAAAAAAAAAAAAAAAAATTTTTTTTTTTTTTTTTTTTTTAGTATATATATATATATATATATATATATATATCTTATTTACTTTCTAGATTTTAGTTTTTACATTTTTGATTTTTCATTTTATAATATTAAGTTTCATAATTTCAGATTATATAATTTCAGTTTTCTAAATTTCAGATTTCATAATTTCAAGTTTCATATTAACAGTTTTCTAAATTTCAGATTTCATATTTTCAGTTTTCGAAATTTTAGATTTCATAATTTCAGATTTTATAATTTCAGATTTCATAATTTCAGATTTTATAATTTCAGATTTCAAAATTTCAGATTTCACAATTTCAGATTTCATAATTTCAGTTTTCTAAATTTTACATTTCGTAATTTCAGATTTCTAAATTTTAGATTTCGTAATTTCAGTTTTCTAAAGTTTTAGATTTCGTAATTTCAGCTTTCAGAATTAAATCTAAAATTTCGAAAACTGAAATTATGAAATCTAAAATTTCGAAAACTGAAATTATGAAATCTAGAATTATGAAATCTGAAATCATGAAATCTGAAATTACGATATGTGAAATTATGAAATCTAAAAATATGAAATCTAAAATTATGAAATCTAAAATTATGAAATGTGTAATTATGAAATCTAAAATTATGAAAACTGAAATTATGAAAGTGAGATTTTGATATCTATAATTATAAAATGTTAAAACTAAAATTTAGAAAGTTAATAATATATTAAAAAAAAAAAAAAAAAAAAAAAAAAAAAAAAAAATTTTTTTTTTTTTTTTTTTTTTTTTTTTTTTTTTTTTTAGTATATATATATATATATATATCTTATTTACTTTCTAGATTTTAGTTTTTACATTTTTGATTTCTCATTTTATAATATTAAGTTTCATAATTTCAGATTATATAATTTCAGTTTTCTAAATTTCAGATTTCATAATTTGAGGTTTCATACTTTCAGTTTTCTAAATTTCATATTTCATAATTTCAAGTTTCATATTTTCAGTTTTCTAAATTTCAGATTTCAGATTTTTAGTTTTCTAAATTTCAGATTTTATAATTTCAGATTTCAAAATTTCAAGTTTCATATTTTCAGTTTTCTAAATTTCAGATTTTTAGTTTTCTAAATTTCAGATTTTATAATTTCAGATTTTAAAATTTCAAGTTTCATAATTTCAGATTACAAAATTTCAGATTTTATAATTTCAGATTTCATAATTCTATATTTCAAAATTTTAGATTTCTAAATTTTAGATTTCATAATTTTAGTTTTCTAAATTTCAGATTTCATAATTCTAAGTTTCATAATTCTAGATTTCATAATTCTGGGTTTCATAATTTTAAGACTTCATGTTGTTTTAGAATAATGATAGTTTTACCTACTTGATGCTTTCACACTTAATGAAGCAAATAGGTTTTAGTTTGTTGTACTTTACTCGTAAATCTGTATATTTTATAAATATTGATAAACATTATGTATTGATTGAGTTTTAGAAGAATGTTATGGTTTAGAATTGATAGTTTTACTATAGGATATCTAGTCACTTATTAGAGATTGCAGATTTTAATTGGTCTCATTTTATTAATAAGGCTGTATATTTTATGAATATTTATAATTTTTAGTTCTCATGTTATTTTAGAAGAATGTTGTTGATAGTTTTACTATATGATATCTACACACTTAAGAGAGATTGAAAATTTGATTTAGTGTCATTTTATTCACAATACATTATATTTTATGAATATTGATAATTCTAATTCTTATTTTTTTTCTTTAGAAAAATGTGGTGGTAAGAGTTTTACCATTTGATATTTTCACACTTAAGAAAGCGAATAAGTTTTGGTTTGTTCTATTGTACTCATAAGACACTATATTTTATGAATACTGATAATTCTAAGAATTCATGTTATTTTAGAAAAGTGCGAGTTTTACTTTATTGAGTTGATTTAAGTTTGTTGTACTTTACTCGTAAGACTGTATATATTATGAATAATGATAAACATTATGTATTGATTTAGTTTTAGAAGAATGTTATGGTTTAGAATTGAAAGTTTTACTATAGGATATCTGGTCTCTTAATAGAGATTGCAGATTTTACTTAGTCTCATTTATTTAATAAGATTTCATATTTTATGAATATTTATAATTTTAAGTTTTCATGTTATTTTAGAAGAATATTGTTAATACTTTTACTATAAATAAAAAAGATTTATTGTTACTATAGGTATAGTCCAGGATTTTAAATATAAAAAATCAAACTTTTTTAAAAAACAAAATTATTGTTAAACTTGCTCTTTTTGATAAAGTGTCATTGTTTTTTAAAAAAACATAAATATTAAAATTGATCCACTTTAAAATCTGTGATGTCCAAAAATTCGTTTTTCATTATAATTATCTCTATATATTTTTTGTAATATATTATAAATACAACTTTTATTCGTTATACCTTCAAAATCAGGCACTTCATGAAATTTTATATGAGCTTTTATGTCTTGATTTTTCTTATTATTCAAATGAATAAAAGTATCGGATTTAAATTCTATAGTTCCCATAACTTGGTATTCTTTTCTAAAATGTTTTATTCTTCTTTTATTCCTAGATGGGCAAATTAAACCTTCATTTTGAATGGCGTGTAAAACATGACATTTGTCATTTTCATTTGGTTCTTTTAATAAAATTAATTCATTAGGATTATGTAATAAATATAAATGTTTATCATCAGATTTATAAATATTTTCATAATGACATTGATCTAAATATATTGTTTTTGAATCAGGAGTTACTAAACATCGTTTTATAGAATTAAAAATATAATGTTTGTCATTTCCTTTAATGACCATCAATAAATGAATAAATTGTATCAAAGGAATCTATTAAGTTTTTTAAAACAGTTTTACGTATAGGTAAAGTCATATAAATTGCAGCACGTTCAAAATGTTTATTATATCGACCATACTCTGTTAATTTTATACTAGATTCAGACTGAATAATATGTAATATATGATAAGTGGAATCATCGTCAAAGAAAATTTTATCCATTTCTGATAAATTCAAAAAATAATCTATTTAATAACGTATATATTATTATATACATCTATATATACGCTTATATATATTCTTCTTAGCTATATATTTTCTTTTTTAATTTTTTAATTAAAATATATTTTTAAATTTATGAAAAAAATTCTGAAGCAAATAATATTTTTTTATTAGCAAACAAATATTTCATTTCAAATTTGATATAACAAATGTAAATAATAATAATAATAATAATAATAATAATAATACATTGATTATTTATATATACAATTACATTTATCTCCAGAATCCATGTTTAGATTCAGTCAATGCTTGAACACATTTTACATGTTCATCATTTTTTCTGTGTACTCTATTACTCGATAAAATACCATTTACAAATAAACTTAAATAGGCCTGAATGCGCATTCCACAGTTATTTCGAATATTCAAAATAAATGCAGTATCAGGATCCGAATATTTCAATTTGGGTAAATTATCTGATGTATAACCAAAATGCCACAAGTAATCCATTATGTCCACTGTTATTTGATCTTTAGTTGTTTTTAAAATGACATTCAGCATTTCTTTGAAACTGTACACTCGTGAGTCTTTGCCATTTAAAACTTTTTTATAATGACTAGGTGTCAAATTTTTCAAGTCTTTTGAAGGTTTTGGAAAAGTGCATCCGTAAAAACGGTCCACATCCACAGCAAAAAAATATATATTTCCATCATTACCCACTGCAGCTCTTATTGTCGGTTTATTTACGAAAAATGACACTTTAAAAAACATTGTACTAACTAAGGACGTCGAATAAATGATACTAAAAACCTGGAATAAATGATGGGTTTATATACACAATGAGAAATGACGTCATGAGATTATGAAATATATAAACTTTACAGTTAGTTTGGCTTAATGTTAATTTAACTAGATGTTATATAATTAATGTTAAAATTCAAATTATATTTTTTTAAATAGCTTATTTAACCTTGAATATAAATCATTTGAATTTTAGCATTTAAATATATCGCGATTTTTCAAAATTGAAATTTTATAATCTGAAATTTCGCTATATATTTAAATCCTAAAATTAAAATTTATTTTTTTAAATAGCTTTTAAATTTTAAAATAGATATATTTTGACATTTAATTATATAGCCATTTTTCAAAATTGAAAATTTAAAATCCGAAATTTCACTATAAAATAAAATGCTAAAATTTTATTTTTTTAAATAGCTTATTTAATCTTGAAATTGAATAAAATATAATTTGATATTTAATTATTTAGCTAAATTTAAAAATTGAAATTTTAAAAACTGGAATTTAGCTAAATAATTAAATATTAAATAAGCTATTTTTTTTTAAAAAAATAGCTTATTTAATCTTGAAATTGAATAAAATTTCATTTAAATTTTAGCGTTTTATTATATAGCGATTTATCAAAATTTCAATTTTGAAATTCGAAATTTCGCTAAGTAATTAAATGTTAAAATTCAAATTTTGTTTTTAAAAATGGCTTATTTAACCTTAAATTAAAATAAAATATCATTTGAATTTTAGAGATAGCGATTTATCAAAAAATGTGAAATTTCACTATATGATTAATACTAAAATTCAAATTTCCATTTTTTAAAAATAGCTTATTTAACCTTGATAATATGTCATTTGAATTTTAACATTAATTAGATAGCCAAAATTGAAATATAAAAAGGTAATTTTAAAAATGAATAAATTTATAAAAAAGTCCAAGTTTATTAAAATACAATTATTTAGGTTTGTCGTGATTATATATGGATCATTTATTTACTCTGGTGAATAAATATTTGTGATAATCTATTCAGACATGACTACTTTAAAATATATAAATGTGGGTTTACAAAATGTTTATCGTTAAATAAAATCTTACATTATTATGATAATCATTAAAAAATAAATATTGAGAATTAAAAAAATATTTAAACATTTACAGATTTTTTAAAGAAATCATTTTCGATTTTTGTATTTATTAAAAAACAATAATAACATGTATAAAAAATAATTTTCCCCAGGTGAGGATCGAACTCACAACCTCGGCATAACTCACAATTATACTGTTTTATAAGTACCGCGCGCTAGCCAATTGCGCTACTGGGGACATTAAAAAAAGAATTATAATTTTATTTAATCCTGAAAAAGTTTGAAATGTTTTAATTTTTATATATTTCAAATTCCATATATATTTATAAACCATGATAAATATATAATTACAAAATTATGATTCATATTTAGACAATCTTCTTTTTAGCTCAACATTTTCGGCTACCAATCTAGCAATTTCAGTCTCTCTCAAATATTCGATTTTGTTTTGAAGCGATCTATTTTCTCCTTGAAGTGAATCATTTTTCTCTTCTACGGTTTTCAATTTATGTTTCAATTCTCTAATTTCTTCTTCGCGCCTTTGTTCAATTTCCACTCGTAAATTCTCAAATTTGTTTTTCAATTCCCTGATTTCTTTTTCGTGTTTCTGTTCCATTTTCATTCGTGAATTTTCTAACTCTTTATTTTTTTACCAATTCTTCGCAATGTTCCATGATTGGTTTAGCACAATTTAAACAATCTTGTTGTCTCCGGCTAAGTTCACGTTAAAATATAATTTTGAGTCTGAGAAAGTGAAATATATATCAAAAATATATAAAATTAAAAAAATTTTTTAAACTCTATATAAAAAATAGAATATTTTCTACAAAAAATATAAAATCTTCTACAAAAAAATTTAAATTTTCAATTTTAAAAAACTTTCCGAAAAACATGGTCAACATATATAGTGAAATTTCTTTAGTTTCTTAATAAGATTTTCTAATAGAGGATTTATTTTTTTAGCTCTGTAAACGTCGGTTAATAATCTTTGCGATGATCTGTTTGTATCAGAATAAAATACATTGAAGTCTTATCTAGAGCACTTTCGAATGAAGATGAATTGTAAGAATAGATTTTAAATTTTATTTTCTTACATAATAAAAAAGATTAATATGAATTTGCCGTTGATCTTTAAAATGAAAAAAAAGTAATTTTTCAGATTTTCTGGGTTTATTTATTTCATTGATAAATTATATTCCAAAATACTTTTTCTAAATCCCTACTATTTTGGACAAAAAAATTTTATGTAAAAAACAAAATATGTTATATCTTTTTTAAGCCCTGACGAAGGGTCGCGTCCGACCCGAAACAATTGTTGCGAATCGTGTTTATCCAAAGTTTTGCAATTATTAAGACTGCACTTCTTTATGTAACCATAAAATAAAAATGTTTATTTTAATTTCTAATGTTAAAAATATCAAAAACTTGTAAAATTTTAAAAAAAGGACGTTTCTCAAAATCAGAAAACCCTGTTTCACATATAATTGTTATTGTCTGTAACATATATATAAATCATAAAGTTTAAAAAAACGGAATGAATCTCATATAATTTTTTACAAAACCGAAAACATATAAAATTTCAATTTTTCTACATATATCTATATGAATTTTTATTTTTATTTTTGCAAATGTTTTTTCGATAATTTAATTTGTTGTCGTTTTTATTAATTTTTTTCTTTTTGTTAATCACGCCCACTTATCCTTTTTATTAATTTCTATTCAAAATTATATATATATATATATATATGTGTGTGTGTGTGTATCAAAAATATAAAATATCTAAAAAATAGTTTTGACAATCATTATTTTCTACACAAATATATATCATAAAATTTAAATTTTCTATAAAAAACATAAAATTTTCTACAAAAAATTGAAATTTTCAATTTAAAAAATTGGTGACAAAAAACAGTGATGGGACTATAGAGTGAAATTTTTATTATTTGTTTAATAAGATTTTCTGACAGAGTATTTATTTTTTTACATCTGTAAACGTCGGTGAATAATATTTGCGATGATCTTTTTGTATCAGAATATAAAATACATTGCAGCCTTATCTAAAATGCTATGTACTATATATTTGATGAAGTTGAATTGTAAGAATAGACTTTAAATTTTTAAATAATAAAAAAGACATTTGATCTTTTAAATGAAAAAAAGAAATAAATGTTTACAATAATTGAAAAAAAAATTGTTGATGGCTTTATAAATAGTTATTCGAAATGTTTATTTGAAGAATGGATACATTTATTAATAAAAAAAATTCTAAAAATCTTTCGAATAGAATTTTTTCTAAAATCTCGCTCCAGATTTACCAAAAAATTTATAAAAGTGATATACATAAAAAAGGTGAGATCTTAAAATCAGTTGAATAAAAAATACACATCGGGTGGGTTAATATAAAATCTCGATCTAAAGATTTTTTTTTAAAAATATATCATTAAAAATTACAATTATATTATTTGTTATGATTCAAAAAAGAAGGATTGAACCAAAATCTTTTCATTTGTTTGTCATTTATTTTATTAAACGAGAAATGGTCAAATGATAAATATTAAAAGTAATTTTAATAAAAAATAAATAAATCTGTCAATGACAGATTTATTTATTTTTATCTAATTAAATATACGACACAAAAAAATAGTCAGTTTAATTCAATAAAAGTTCAAATCGACAGTTTTGCTGACATTATATAAATAGTTTTTTTTAACTATGTCGAGTATAAATAGAGATTCGAAAGAATATCCGAGATCATAACGATGGATTGCATTCAGTACTCCACACCAGCAAATTCATCTACGTTGATGAAGTGTAAACATAACATTCATCTATCATGTGTTAGAAATTTTATCCTGTCGACAAAAAATGTATGCTGCCCATCTTGTAATGAACCAATTCAAGCTACAGATTTGTCTACAATCCTTTGGACGATTAAAGAAGATGACCCAATGCATGAATTTTTACGTCAAGAAATGTTAAGAAGACTGGTGTTAGACCTTTATGATACTGATTGGTCCAATTTATGTTAGTAATCCAATTTAAAAGAAGAGCTTTTTAAAAAAGTATTTGACAAGTTGTTAAAGACATATATAATATGTTGTAATTCAAAATAAACTGTTATTTGACTATTTTTTTTGTGTCGTTTATTTAATTTAGATAAAAATTTATTTATTAGTCATCACCATTTATCCACTTTGAAAATGCTAGAATATTTGCAATTTTATAATTTAATTTCTTAAACAACTTTCAAATATTTAACTATATTTCTGTTTTATCATACAACTCAAAAATTAGAATAATCTCACAGGATAGTTTTTTTTATTATTAAAATTACTCCTTCCATTTCTTGTTTAATAAAATAAATGACAAACAAATCTGATTCAATCAATTGTAGTTATGTTGATCTTTTTTTTTGAATCATAACAAATAATATAATTGTAATTTTTAATGATATATTTTTTTCTAAAAATCTTTAGAATAATCTTGAGACCCTTTTTATCATCAATAATTTTAAGATCTCGCCTTTTATCTTCTAAAAAAGTTTTGGTGTCTTAAGAGATATTTTCTTTTTGGATGAAATTTTATATGATATTTTGATTTTTCTTTTTTATCAAATGATCATTTTAGTTATAATTTTTTAATATTTTAAATATTTTTTAAAAAAATGAAAATGAAAAATTTTAAATCTATGAAAATCAATTTGAAATATATATTTTTATTAGAAAACAAAATTTTCAAAAATGAAATTTTGCTATTTAATTATCCGCTAAAATTCAAATTATATTTTTTTCTATATCAGAGTCCATCAAGCTATTTTACAAAAATAGCATTTGAATTTTGACATTTAATTAAATAGCGAAATTTCAATTTTCAAATTTTCAAAAATGAAATTTCCATACTTAATTATGCGCTAAAATTCAAATTAATTTTTTTTTCTCTATCAGAGTGAATTATCCTATTTTATAAAAATAGCATTTGAATTTTAACATTTAATTATCGAAATGTCCATTTTCAAAATTTTCAAAAATCAAAATTTCATACTTAATTATGCGCTAAAATTCAAATTAATTTTTTTTCTCCATCAGAGTGATTTATCCTATTTTATAAAAATAGCATTTGAATTTTAACATTTAATTATCGAAATTTCCATTTTCAAAATTTTCAAAAATCAAAATTTCATACTTAATTATGCGCTAAAATTCAAATTAATTTTTTTTCTCCATCAGAGTGAATTATCCTATTTTATAAAAATAGCATTTGAATTTTAACATTTAATTATCGAAATGTCCATTTTCAAAATTTTCAAAAATGAAATTTTGCTATTTAATTATCCGCTAAAATTCAAATTATATTTTTTTCTATATCAGAGTCCATCAAGCTATTTTACAAAAATAGCATTTGAATTTTGACATTTAATTAAATAGCGAAATTTCAAATTTCAAATTTTTCAAAAATGAAATTTTTATACTTAATTATGCGCTAAAATTCAAATTAATTTTTTTTCTCTATCAGAGTGAATTATCCTATTTTATAAAAATAGCATTTGAATTTTAACATTTAATTATCGAAATGTCCATTTTCAAAATTTTCAAAAATCAAAATTTCATACTTAATTATGCGCTAAAATTCAAATTAATTTTTTTTCTCCATCAGAGTGATTTATCCTATTTTATAAAAATAGCATTTGAATTTTAACATTTAATTATCGAAATGTCCATTTTCAAAATTTTCAAAAATCAAAATTTCATACTTAATTATGCGCTAAAATTCAAATTAATTTTTTTTCTCCATCAGAGTGAATTATCCTATTTTATAAAAATAGCATTTGAATTTTAACATTTAATTATCGAAATGTCCATTTTCAAAATTTTCAAAAATGAAATTTTGCTATTTAATTATCCGCTAAAATTCAAATTATATTTTTTTCTATATCAAAGTCCATCAAGCTATTTTACAAAAATAGCATTTGAATTTTGACATTTAATTAAATAGCGAAATTTCAAATTTCAAATTTTCAAAAATGAAATTTTTATACTTAATTATGCGCTAAAATTCAAATTAATTTTTTTTCTCCATCAGAGTGATTTATCCTATTTTATAAAAATAGCATTTGAATTTTAACATTTAATTATCGAAATGTCCATTTTCAAAATTTTCAAAAATCAAAATTTCATACTTAATTATGCGCTAAAATTCAAATTAATTTTTTTTCTCCATCAGAGTGAATTATCCTATTTTATAAAAATAGCATTTGAATTTTAACATTTAATTATCGAAATGTCCATTTTCAAAATTTTCAAAAATGAAATTTTGCTATTTAATTATCCGCTAAAATTCAAATTATATTTTTTTCTATATCAGAGTCCATCAAGCTATTTTACAAAAATAGCATTTGAATTTTGACATTTAATTAAATAGCGAAATTTCAAATTTCAAATTTTCAAAAATGAAATTTTTATACTTAATTATGCGCTAAAATTCAAATTAATTTTTTTTTTTCTCTATCAGAGTGAATTATCCTATTTTATAAAAATAGCATTTGAATTTTAACATTTAATTATCGAAATGTCCATTTTCAAAATTTTCAAAAATCAAAATTTCATACTTAATTATGCGCTAAAATTCAAATTAATTTTTTTTCTCCATCAGAGTGATTTATCCTATTTTATAAAAATAGCATTTGAATTTTAACATTTAATTATCGAAATGTCCATTTTCAAAATTTTCAAAAATCAAAATTTCATACTTAATTATGCGCTAAAATTCAAATTAATTTTTTTTCTCCATCAGAGTGAATTATCCTATTTTATAAAAATAGCATTTGAATTTTAACATTTAATTATCGAAATGTCCATTTTCAAAATTTTCAAAAATGAAATTTTGCTATTTAATTATCCGCTAAAATTCAAATTATATTTTTTTCTATATCAGAGTCCATCAAGCTATTTTACAAAAATAGCATTTGAATTTTGACATTTAATTAAATAGCGAAATTTCAAATTTCAAATTTTCAAAAATGAAATTTTTATACTTAATTATGCGCTAAAATTCAAATTAATTTTTTTTCTCTATCAGAGTGAATTATCCTATTTTATAAAAATAGCATTTGAATTTTAACATTTAATTATCAAAATGTCCATTTTCAAAATTTTCAAAAATCAAAATTTCATACTTAATTATGCGCTAAAATTCAAATTAATTTTTTTTCTCCATCAGAGTGATTTATCCTATTTTATAAAAATAGCATTTGAATCTTAACATTTAATTATCGAAATGTCCATTTTCAAAATTTTCAAAAATCAAAATTTCATACTTAATTATGCGCTAAAATTCAAATTAATTTTTTTTCTCCATCAGAGTGAATTATCCTATTTTATAAAAATAGCATTTGAATTTTAACATTTAATTATCGAAATGTCCATTTTCAAAATTTTCAAAAATGAAATTTTGCTATTTAATTATCCGCTAAAATTCAAATTATATTTTTTTCTATATCAGAGTCCATCAAGCTATTTTACAAAAATAGCATTTGAATTTTGACATTTAATTAAATAGCGAAATTTCAAATTTCAAATTTTCAAAAATGAAATTTTTATACTTAATTATGCGCTAAAATTCAAATTAATTTTTTTTTTCTCTATCAGAGTGAATTATCCTATTTTATAAAAATAGCATTTGAATTTTAACATTTAATTATCGAAATGTCCATTTTCAAAATTTTCAAAAATCAAAATTTCATACTTAATTATGCGCTAAAATTCAAATTAATTTTTTTTCTCCATCAGAGTGATTTATCCTATTTTATAAAAATAGCATTTGAATTTTAACATTTAATTATCGAAATGTCCATTTTCAAAATTTTCAAAAATCAAAATTTCATACTTAATTATGCGCTAAAACTCAAATTAATTTTTTTTCTCCATCAGAGTGAATTATCCTATTTTATAAAAATAGCATTTGAATTTTAACATTTAATTATCGAAATGTCCATTTTCAAAATTTTCAAAAATGAAATTTTGCTATTTAATTATCCGCTAAAATTCAAATTATATTTTTTTCTATATCAGAGTCCATCAAGCTATTTTACAAAAATAGCATTTGAATTTTGACATTTAATTAAATAGCGAAATTTCAAATTTCAAATTTTCAAAAATGAAATTTTCATACTTAATTATGCGCTAAAATTCAAATTAATTTTTTTTCTCTATC
The DNA here is from genome assembly GCA_963930645.1 of Salticus scenicus. NCBI lineage: Eukaryota > Metazoa > Arthropoda > Arachnida > Araneae > Salticidae > Salticus > Salticus scenicus. The sequence goes on from OZ005650.1 coordinate 253,097,628, forward strand.
AGAGTGAATTATCCTATTTTATAAAAATAGCATTTGAATTTTAACATTTAATTATCGAAATTTCCATTTTCAAAATTTTCAAAAATCAAAATTTCATACTTAATTATGCGCTAAAATTCAAATTAATTTTTTTTCTCCATCAGAGTGATTTATCCTATTTTATAAAAATAGCATTTGAATTTTAACATTTAATTATCGAAATGTCCATTTTCAAAATTTTCAAAAATCAAAATTTCATACTTAATTATGCGCTAAAATTCAAATTAATTTTTTTTCTCCATCAGAGTGAATTATCCTATTTTATAAAAATAGCATTTGAATTTTAACATTTAATTATCGAAATGTCCATTTTCAAAATTTTCAAAAATGAAATTTTGCTATTTAATTATCCGCTAAAATTCAAATTATATTTTTTTCTATATCAGAGTCCATCAAGCTATTTTACAAAAATAGCATTTGAATTTTGACATTTAATTAAATAGCGAAATTTCAAATTTCAAATTTTCAAAAATGAAATTTTCATACTTAATTATGCGCTAAAATTCAAATTAATTTTTTTTCTCTATCAGAGTGAATTATCCTATTTTATAAAAATAGCATTTGAATTTTAACATTTAATTATCGAAATTTCCATTTTCAAAATTTTCAAAAATCAAAATTTCATACTTAATTATGCGCTAAAATTCAAATTAATTTTTTTTCTCCATCAGAGTGATTTATCCTATTTTATAAAAATAGCATTTGAATTTTAACATTTAATTATCGAAATTTCCATTTTCAAAATTTTCAAAAATAAAATTTTCATACTTAATTATGCGCTAAAATTCAAATTATATTTTTTACAAATTTAATGGACAGGAAATGAATGCGCTGTATTTTAAAAATTGTAACTCTTAAAACTTTAAAAGTGATAATTTAAAAAAAATATTCATTTAAATTGAATGTGAGAATAAATCAAGAAAGTAAAGATAAATTTTATTACATTATACATTATATTAATATATACATTAATAAAATCAACACATTATATACATTAACACAAAAAATATATACAAGTAAAACAATATTTTGCAAAATAAAAAATATATTCTAATTATTGTTAATTTAATAAATTTCTAAAAAGGGACCTCTGTCGTGATAATAAGTTTCTTTTATTATATTTTTAAGATTTGCTGCTCTAAAATTAATTTGTTGTTCTTCGGCCCAAGAATTTTTTATGCTATATGTATATTGTTCATTTTTAATACAATCGTGACAGTCTTCATTTATACATTCAATACTCAGTCCTCTTTGATAATATGGCCGTATTAAATAATGGTCCTCATACGGATCATAAGAGTTTTTTAACACAATGTTGTTTTTGAAATTGTACATCTTGTTGTCCCAGTATAATACTTTTTTCTCATGATCGATTGTTAACATATCACAAGAAGGCACGAGATAATATGTTAAATTTTCAATATCTTCAATGGGAAGATATTTTTCGAGGAAATCATCCTTGAAGAATGAAATTGTGTCTTCCCATTTTAATTCTTCTTCTGATGCACTTTCAATTGATTTTCTCATAGTGCCAATATATGGAACATTCCAATATTTATCATCGGGATAACACGGCTGATAATTTCTAAAATATCTCATGCATATCGACATTTTTTTATTGTCGAAAAAAACATATAATGGTTGATTGTTTTGCTTTATATACCAACCTTTTCTAACAAATTCTGTAAGTTTTATAAACTTACGTTCTAATAGAGTCCATGCAGAAGGGTTTGATGTTAAATCCTCCATTTCAGGCATTTTGACAAGCGTATTTATCTTATCAGAAAACTCAAAATATTTTTTGAATATGTTGAATTTCACATCGAAAGGAAGGTTTAAAAATGGAAAACTCATATTTACTTTTTGGATACAAGACAAATTGAAATACTCCCTTTTATATTGGCAAAAAGCAAGAAATAAAAAAAACGGATCATGTTAATCTATTATGTCACCTGTTTTTTGTACGCAAAATAATTGTTTATTTTAAATATGGCCGTCACATTTTTTATCTTTTAAAACTGTTTTGTCATGAGATATAAATTAAGCAATTTTTTTTCTTGAAACATATAATAGTAAATAAGAGCAATTTCATTTTTACCAAGAAAAAAATTTGAAAAAATAGTTCTTTAGACTAGTTAAAAAATTTTTTGATTTTAATATTTTTTTAGTCATACATTTTAACTTTAAAAATTATTTTTAATGATTATCATAATTAACATTTCATTTAAGGATATTGACAAAATATAAAAGATTAACTAAATAAACGTTTTTGTAAAAAAACAAACAATCAAAAAGAAGTTTATTTAAATAAAATATATAGTATTTGAATTTTAATATTTAGTTAACTAGCGAAATTTCAATTTTCAAATTTTGAAAAAATGAATATTATCTCGTGCCTTCTTGTGATATGTTAACAATCGATCATGAGAAAAAAGTATTATACTGGGACAACAAGATGTACAATTTCAAAAACAACATTGTGTTAAAAAACTCTTATGATCCGTATGAGGACCATTATTTAATACGGCCATATTATCAAAGAGGACTGAGTATTGAATGTATAAATGAAGACTGTCACGATTGTATTAAAAATGAACAATATACATATAGCATAAAAAATTCTTGGGCCGAAGAACAACAAATTAATTTTAGAGCAGCAAATCTTAAAAATATAATAAAAGAAACTTATTATCACGACAGAGGTCCCTTTTTAGAAATTTATTAAATTAACAATAATTAGAATATATTTTTTATTTTGCAAAATATTGTTTTACTTGTATATATTTTTTGTGTTAATGTATATAATGTGTTGATTTTATTAATGTATATATTAATATAATGTATAATGTAATAAAATTTATCTTTACTTTCTTGATTTATTCTCACATTCAATTTAAATGAATATTTTTTTTAAATTATCACTTTTAAAGTTTTAAGAGTTACAATTTTTAAAATACAGCGCATTCATTTCCTGTCCATTAAATTTGTAAAAAATATAATTTGAATTTTAGCGCATAATTAAGTATGAAAATTTTATTTTTGAAAATTTTGAAAATGGAAATTTCGATAATTAAATGTTAAAATTCAAATGCTATTTTTATAAAATAGGATAAATCACTCTGATGGAGAAAAAAAATTAATTTGAATTTTAGCGCATAATTAAGTATGAAATTTTGATTTTTGAAAATTTTGAAAATGGAAATTTCGATAATTAAATGTTAAAATTCAAATGCTATTTTTATAAAATAGGATAATTCACTCTGATAGAGAAAAAAAATTAATTTGAATTTTAGCGCATAATTAAGTATGAAAATTTCATTTTTGAAAATTTGAAATTTGAAATTTCGCTATTTAATTAAATGTCAAAATTCAAATGCTATTTTTGTAAAATAGCTTGATGGACTCTGATATAGAAAAAAATATAATTTGAATTTTAGCGGATAATTAAATAGCAAAATTTCATTTTTGAAAATTTTGAAAATGGACATTTCGATAATTAAATGTTAAAATTCAAATGCTATTTTTATAAAATAGGATAATTCACTCTGATGGAGAAAAAAAATTAATTTGAATTTTAGCGCATAATTAAGTATGAAATTTAGATTTTTGAAAATTTTGAAAATGGACATTTCGATAATTAAATGTTAAAATTCAAATGCTATTTTTATAAAATAGGATAAATCACTCTGATGGAGAAAAAAAATTAATTTGAATTTTAGCGCATAATTAAGTATGAAATTTTGATTTTTGAAAATTTTGAAAATGGAAATTTCGATAATTAAATGTTAAAATTCAAATGCTATTTTTATAAAATAGGATAATTCACTCTGATAGAGAAAAAAAATTAATTTGAATTTTAGCGCATAATTAAGTATGAAAATTTCATTTTTGAAAATTTGAAATTTGAAATTTCGCTATTTAATTAAATGTCAAAATTCAAATGCTATTTTTGTAAAATAGCTTGATGGACTCTGATATAGAAAAAAATATAATTTGAATTTTAGCGGATAATTAAATAGCAAAATTTCATTTTTGAAAATTTTGAAAATGGACATTTCGATAATTAAATGTTAAAATTCAAATGCTATTTTTATAAAATAGGATAATTCACTCTGATGGAGAAAAAAAATTAATTTGAGTTTTAGCGCATAATTAAGTATGAAATTTTGATTTTTGAAAATTTTGAAAATGGACATTTCGATAATTAAATGTTAAAATTCAAATGCTATTTTTATAAAATAGGATAAATCACTCTGATGGAGAAAAAAAATTAATTTGAATTTTAGCGCATAATTAAGTATGAAATTTTGATTTTTGAAAATTTTGAAAATGGACATTTCGATAATTAAATGTTAAAATTCAAATGCTATTTTTATAAAATAGGATAATTCACTCTGATAGAGAAAAAAAAAATTAATTTGAATTTTAGCGCATAATTAAGTATAAAAATTTCATTTTTGAAAATTTGAAATTTGAAATTTCGCTATTTAATTAAATGTCAAAATTCAAATGCTATTTTTGTAAAATAGCTTGATGGACTCTGATATAGAAAAAAATATAATTTGAATTTTAGCGGATAATTAAATAGCAAAATTTCATTTTTGAAAATTTTGAAAATGGACATTTCGATAATTAAATGTTAAAATTCAAATGCTATTTTTATAAAATAGGATAATTCACTCTGATGGAGAAAAAAAATTAATTTGAATTTTAGCGCATAATTAAGTATGAAATTTTGATTTTTGAAAATTTTGAAAATGGACATTTCGATAATTAAATGTTAAGATTCAAATGCTATTTTTATAAAATAGGATAAATCACTCTGATGGAGAAAAAAAATTAATTTGAATTTTAGCGCATAATTAAGTATGAAATTTTGATTTTTGAAAATTTTGAAAATGGACATTTTGATAATTAAATGTTAAAATTCAAATGCTATTTTTATAAAATAGGATAATTCACTCTGATAGAGAAAAAAAATTAATTTGAATTTTAGCGCATAATTAAGTATAAAAATTTCATTTTTGAAAATTTGAAATTTGAAATTTCGCTATTTAATTAAATGTCAAAATTCAAATGCTATTTTTGTAAAATAGCTTGATGGACTCTGATATAGAAAAAAATATAATTTGAATTTTAGCGGATAATTAAATAGCAAAATTTCATTTTTGAAAATTTTGAAAATGGACATTTCGATAATTAAATGTTAAAATTCAAATGCTATTTTTATAAAATAGGATAATTCACTCTGATGGAGAAAAAAAATTAATTTGAATTTTAGCGCATAATTAAGTATGAAATTTTGATTTTTGAAAATTTTGAAAATGGACATTTCGATAATTAAATGTTAAAATTCAAATGCTATTTTTATAAAATAGGATAAATCACTCTGATGGAGAAAAAAAATTAATTTGAATTTTAGCGCATAATTAAGTATGAAATTTTGATTTTTGAAAATTTTGAAAATGGACATTTCGATAATTAAATGTTAAAATTCAAATGCTATTTTTATAAAATAGGATAATTCACTCTGATAGAGAAAAAAAAAATTAATTTGAATTTTAGCGCATAATTAAGTATAAAAATTTCATTTTTGAAAATTTGAAATTTGAAATTTCGCTATTTAATTAAATGTCAAAATTCAAATGCTATTTTTGTAAAATAGCTTGATGGACTCTGATATAGAAAAAAATATAATTTGAATTTTAGCGGATAATTAAATAGCAAAATTTCATTTTTGAAAATTTTGAAAATGGACATTTCGATAATTAAATGTTAAAATTCAAATGCTATTTTTATAAAATAGGATAATTCACTCTGATGGAGAAAAAAAATTAATTTGAATTTTAGCGCATAATTAAGTATGAAATTTTGATTTTTGAAAATTTTGAAAATGGACATTTCGATAATTAAATGTTAAAATTCAAATGCTATTTTTATAAAATAGGATAAATCACTCTGATGGAGAAAAAAAATTAATTTGAATTTTAGCGCATAATTAAGTATAAAAATTTCATTTTTGAAAATTTGAAATTTGAAATTTCGCTATTTAATTAAATGTCAAAATTCAAATGCTATTTTTGTAAAATAGCTTGATGGACTCTGATATAGAAAAAAATATAATTTGAATTTTAGCGGATAATTAAATAGCAAAATTTCATTTTTGAAAATTTTGAAAATGGACATTTCGATAATTAAATGTTAAAATTCAAATGCTATTTTTATAAAATAGGATAATTCACTCTGATGGAGAAAAAAAATTAATTTGAATTTTAGCGCATAATTAAGTATGAAATTTTGATTTTTGAAAATTTTGAAAATGGACATTTCGATAATTAAATGTTAAAATTCAAATGCTATTTTTATAAAATAGGATAAATCACTCTGATGGAGAAAAAAAATTAATTTGAATTTTAGCGCATAATTAAGTATGAAATTTTGATTTTTGAAAATTTTGAAAATGGACATTTCGATAATTAAATGTTAAAATTCAAATGCTATTTTTATAAAATAGGATAATTCACTCTGATAGAGAAAAAAAATTAATTTGAATTTTAGCGCATAATTAAGTATAAAAATTTCATTTTTGAAAATTTGAAATTTGAAATTTCGCTATTTAATTAAATGTCAAAATTCAAATGCTATTTTTGTAAAATAGCTTGATGGACTCTGATATAGAAAAAAATATAATTTGAATTTTAGCGGATAATTAAATAGCAAAATTTCATTTTTGAAAATTTTGAAAATGGACATTTCGATAATTAAATGTTAAAATTCAAATGCTATTTTTATAAAATAGGATAATTCACTCTGATGGAGAAAAAAAATTAATTTGAATTTTAGCGCATAATTAAGTATGAAATTTTGATTTTTGAAAATTTTGAAAATGGAAATTTCGATAATTAAATGTTAAAATTCAAATGCTATTTTTATAAAATAGGATAAATCACTCTGATGGAGAAAAAAAATTAATTTGAATTTTAGCGCATAATTAAGTATGAAATTTTGATTTTTGAAAATTTTGAAAATGGACATTTCGATAATTAAATGTTAAAATTCAAATGCTATTTTTATAAAATAGGATAATTCACTCTGATAGAGAAAAAAAATTAATTTGAATTTTAGCGCATAATTAAGTATGGAAATTTCATTTTTGAAAATTTGAAAATTGAAATTTCGCTATTTAATTAAATGTCAAAATTCAAATGCTATTTTTGTAAAATAGCTTGATGGACTCTGATATAGAAAAAAATATAATTTGAATTTTAGCGGATAATTAAATAGCAAAATTTCATTTTTGAAAATTTTGTTTTCTAATAAAAATATATATTTCAAATTGATTTTCATAGATTTAAAATTTTTCATTTTCATTTTTTTAAAAAATATTTAAAATATTAAAAAATTATAACTAAAATGATCATTTGATAAAAAAGAAAAATCAAAATATCATATAAAATTTCATCCAAAAAGAAAATATCTCTTAAGACACCAAAACTTTTTTAGAAGATAAAAGGCGAGATCTTAAAATTATTGATGATAAAAAGGGTCTCAAGATTATTCTAAAGATTTTTAGAAAAAAATATATCATTAAAAATTACAATTATATTATTTGTTATGATTCAAAAAAAAAGATCAACATAACTACAATTGATTGAATCAGATTTGTTTGTCATTTATTTTATTAAACAAGAAATGGAAGGAGTAATTTTAATAATAAAAAAAACTATCCTGTGAGATTATTCTAATTTTTGAGTTGTATGATAAAACAGAAATATAGTTAAATATTTGAAAGTTGTTTAAGAAATTAAATTATAAAATTGCAAATATTCTAGCATTTTCAAAGTGGATAAATGGTGATGACTAATAAATAAATTTTTATCTAAATTAAATAAACGACACAAAAAAAATAGTCAAATAACAGTTTATTTTGAATTACAACATATTATATATGTCTTTAACAACTTGTCAAATACTTTTTTAAAAAGCTCTTCTTTTAAATTGGATTACTAACATAAATTGGACCAATCAGTATCATAAAGGTCTAACACCAGTCTTCTTAACATTTCTTGACGTAAAAATTCATGCATTGGGTCATCTTCTTTAATCGTCCAAAGGATTGTAGACAAATCTGTAGCTTGAATTGGTTCATTACAAGATGGGCAGCATACATTTTTTGTCGACAGGATAAAATTTCTAACACATGATAGATGAATGTTATGTTTACACTTCATCAACGTAGATGAATTTGCTGGTGTGGAGTACTGAATGCAATCCATCGTTATGATCTCGGATATTCTTTCGAATCTCTATTTATACTCGACATAGTTAAAAAAACTATTTATATAATGTCAGCAAAACTGTCGATTTGAACTTTTATTGAATTAAACTGACTATTTTTTTGTGTCGTATATTTAATTAGATAAAAATAAATAAATCTGTCATTGACAGATTTATTTATTTTTTATTAAAATTACTTTTAATATTTATCATTTGACCATTTCTCGTTTAATAAAATAAATGACAAACAAATGAAAAGATTTTGGTTCAATCCTTCTTTTTTGAATCATAACAAATAATATAATTGTAATTTTTAATGATATATTTTTAAAAAAAAATCTTTAGATCGAGATTTTATATTAACCCACCCGATGTGTATTTTTTATTCAACTGATTTTAAGATCTCACCTTTTTTATGTATATCACTTTTATAAATTTTTTGGTAAATCTGGAGCGAGATTTTAGAAAAAATTCTATTCGAAAGATTTTTAGAATTTTTTTTATTAATAAATGTATCCATTCTTCAAATAAACATTTCGAATAACTATTTATAAAGCCATCAACAATTTTTTTTTCAATTATTGTAAACATTTATTTCTTTTTTTCATTTAAAAGATCAAATGTCTTTTTTATTATTTAAAAATTTAAAGTCTATTCTTACAATTCAACTTCATCAAATATATAGTACATAGCATTTTAGATAAGGCTGCAATGTATTTTATATTCTGATACAAAAAGATCATCGCAAATATTATTCACCGACGTTTACAGATGTAAAAAAATAAATACTCTGTCAGAAAATCTTATTAAACAAATAATAAAAATTTCACTCTATAGTCCCATCACTGTTTTTTGTCACCAATTTTTTAAATTGAAAATTTCAATTTTTTGTAGAAAATTTTATGTTTTTTATAGAAAATTTAAATTTTATGATATATATTTGTGTAGAAAATAATGATTGTCAAAACTATTTTTTAGATATTTTATATTTTTGATACACACACACACACATATATATATATATATATATAATTTTGAATAGAAATTAATAAAAAGGATAAGTGGGCGTGATTAACAAAAAGAAAAAAATTAATAAAAACGACAACAAATTAAATTATCGAAAAAACATTTGCAAAAATAAAAATAAAAATTCATATAGATATATGTAGAAAAATTGAAATTTTATATGTTTTCGGTTTTGTAAAAAATTATATGAGATTCATTCCGTTTTTTTAAACTTTATGATTTATATATATGTTACAGACAATAACAATTATATGTGAAACAGGGTTTTCTGATTTTGAGAAACGTCCTTTTTTTAAAATTTTACAAGTTTTTGATATTTTTAACATTAGAAATTAAAATAAACATTTTTATTTTATGGTTACATAAAGAAGTGCAGTCTTAATAATTGCAAAACTTTGGATAAACACGATTCGCAACAATTGTTTCGGGTCGGACGCGACCCTTCGTCAGGGCTTAAAAAAGATATAACATATTTTGTTTTTTACATAAAATTTTTTTGTCCAAAATAGTAGGGATTTAGAAAAAGTATTTTGGAATATAATTTATCAATGAAATAAATAAACCCAGAAAATCTGAAAAATTACTTTTTTTTCATTTTAAAGATCAACGGCAAATTCATATTAATCTTTTTTATTATGTAAGAAAATAAAATTTAAAATCTATTCTTACAATTCATCTTCATTCGAAAGTGCTCTAGATAAGACTTCAATGTATTTTATTCTGATACAAACAGATCATCGCAAAGATTATTAACCGACGTTTACAGAGCTAAAAAAATAAATCCTCTATTAGAAAATCTTATTAAGAAACTAAAGAAATTTCACTATATATGTTGACCATGTTTTTCGGAAAGTTTTTTAAAATTGAAAATTTAAATTTTTTTGTAGAAGATTTTATATTTTTTGTAGAAAATATTCTATTTTTTATATAGAGTTTAAAAAATTTTTTTAATTTTATATATTTTTGATATATATTTCACTTTCTCAGACTCAAAATTATATTTTAACGTGAACTTAGCCGGAGACAACAAGATTGTTTAAATTGTGCTAAACCAATCATGGAACATTGCGAAGAATTGGTAAAAAAATAAAGAGTTAGAAAATTCACGAATGAAAATGGAACAGAAACACGAAAAAGAAATCAGGGAATTGAAAAACAAATTTGAGAATTTACGAGTGGAAATTGAACAAAGGCGCGAAGAAGAAATTAGAGAATTGAAACATAAATTGAAAACCGTAGAAGAGAAAAATGATTCACTTCAAGGAGAAAATAGATCGCTTCAAAACAAAATCGAATATTTGAGAGAGACTGAAATTGCTAGATTGGTAGCCGAAAATGTTGAGCTAAAAAGAAGATTGTCTAAATATGAATCATAATTTTGTAATTATATATTTATCATGGTTTATAAATATATATGGAATTTGAAATATATAAAAATTAAAACATTTCAAACTTTTTCAGGATTAAATAAAATTATAATTCTTTTTTTAATGTCCCCAGTAGCGCAATTGGCTAGCGCGCGGTACTTATAAAACAGTATAATTGTGAGTTATGCCGAGGTTGTGAGTTCGATCCTCACCTGGGGAAAATTATTTTTTATACATGTTATTATTGTTTTTTAATAAATACAAAAATCGAAAATGATTTCTTTAAAAAATCTGTAAATGTTTAAATATTTTTTTAATTCTCAATATTTATTTTTTAATGATTATCATAATAATGTAAGATTTTATTTAACGATAAACATTTTGTAAACCCACATTTATATATTTTAAAGTAGTCATGTCTGAATAGATTATCACAAATATTTATTCACCAGAGTAAATAAATGATCCATATATAATCACGACAAACCTAAATAATTGTATTTTAATAAACTTGGACTTTTTTATAAATTTATTCATTTTTAAAATTACCTTTTTATATTTCAATTTTGGCTATCTAATTAATGTTAAAATTCAAATGACATATTATCAAGGTTAAATAAGCTATTTTTAAAAAATGGAAATTTGAATTTTAGTATTAATCATATAGTGAAATTTCACATTTTTTGATAAATCGCTATCTCTAAAATTCAAATGATATTTTATTTTAATTTAAGGTTAAATAAGCCATTTTTAAAAACAAAATTTGAATTTTAACATTTAATTACTTAGCGAAATTTCGAATTTCAAAATTGAAATTTTGATAAATCGCTATATAATAAAACGCTAAAATTTAAATGAAATTTTATTCAATTTCAAGATTAAATAAGCTATTTTTTTTAAAAAAAATAGCTTATTTAATATTTAATTATTTAGCTAAATTCCAGTTTTTAAAATTTCAATTTTTAAATTTAGCTAAATAATTAAATATCAAATTATATTTTATTCAATTTCAAGATTAAATAAGCTATTTAAAAAAATAAAATTTTAGCATTTTATTTTATAGTGAAATTTCGGATTTTAAATTTTCAATTTTGAAAAATGGCTATATAATTAAATGTCAAATTATATCTATTTTAAAATTTAAAAGCTATTTAAAAAAATAAATTTTAATTTTAGGATTTAAATATATAGCGAAATTTCAGATTATAAAATTTCAATTTTGAAAAATCGCGATATATTTAAATGCTAAAATTCAAATGATTTATATTCAAGGTTAAATAAGCTATTTAAAAAAATATAATTTGAATTTTAACATTAATTATATAACATCTAGTTAAATTAACATTAAGCCAAACTAACTGTAAAGTTTATATATTTCATAATCTCATGACGTCATTTCTCATTGTGTATATAAACCCATCATTTATTCCAGGTTTTTAGTATCATTTATTCGACGTCCTTAGTTAGTACAATGTTTTTTAAAGTGTCATTTTTCGTAAATAAACCGACAATAAGAGCTGCAGTGGGTAATGATGGAAATATATATTTTTTTGCTGTGGATGTGGACCGTTTTTACGGATGCACTTTTCCAAAACCTTCAAAAGACTTGAAAAATTTGACACCTAGTCATTATAAAAAAGTTTTAAATGGCAAAGACTCACGAGTGTACAGTTTCAAAGAAATGCTGAATGTCATTTTAAAAACAACTAAAGATCAAATAACAGTGGACATAATGGATTACTTGTGGCATTTTGGTTATACATCAGATAATTTACCCAAATTGAAATATTCGGATCCTGATACTGCATTTATTTTGAATATTCGAAATAACTGTGGAATGCGCATTCAGGCCTATTTAAGTTTATTTGTAAATGGTATTTTATCGAGTAATAGAGTACACAGAAAAAATGATGAACATGTAAAATGTGTTCAAGCATTGACTGAATCTAAACATGGATTCTGGAGATAAATGTAATTGTATATATAAATAATCAATGTATTATTATTATTATTATTATTATTATTATTATTTACATTTGTTATATCAAATTTGAAATGAAATATTTGTTTGCTAATAAAAAAATATTATTTGCTTCAGAATTTTTTTCATAAATTTAAAAATATATTTTAATTAAAAAATTAAAAAAGAAAATATATAGCTAAGAAGAATATATATAAGCGTATATATAGATGTATATAATAATATATACGTTATTAAATAGATTATTTTTTGAATTTATCAGAAATGGATAAAATTTTCTTTGACGATGATTCCACTTATCATATATTACATATTATTCAGTCTGAATCTAGTATAAAATTAACAGAGTATGGTCGATATAATAAACATTTTGAACGTGCTGCAATTTATATGACTTTACCTATACGTAAAACTGTTTTAAAAAACTTAATAGATTCCTTTGATACAATTTATTCATTTATTGATGGTCATTAAAGGAAATGACAAACATTATATTTTTAATTCTATAAAACGATGTTTAGTAACTCCTGATTCAAAAACAATATATTTAGATCAATGTCATTATGAAAATATTTATAAATCTGATGATAAACATTTATATTTATTACATAATCCTAATGAATTAATTTTATTAAAAGAACCAAATGAAAATGACAAATGTCATGTTTTACACGCCATTCAAAATGAAGGTTTAATTTGCCCATCTAGGAATAAAAGAAGAATAAAACATTTTAGAAAAGAATACCAAGTTATGGGAACTATAGAATTTAAATCCGATACTTTTATTCATTTGAATAATAAGAAAAATCAAGACATAAAAGCTCATATAAAATTTCATGAAGTGCCTGATTTTGAAGGTATAACGAATAAAAGTTGTATTTATAATATATTACAAAAAATATATAGAGATAATTATAATGAAAAACGAATTTTTGGACATCACAGATTTTAAAGTGGATCAATTTTAATATTTATGTTTTTTTAAAAAACAATGACACTTTATCAAAAAGAGCAAGTTTAACAATAATTTTGTTTTTTAAAAAAGTTTGATTTTTTATATTTAAAATCCTGGACTATACCTATAGTAACAATAAATCTTTTTTATTTATAGTAAAAGTATTAACAATATTCTTCTAAAATAACATGAAAACTTAAAATTATAAATATTCATAAAATATGAAATCTTATTAAATAAATGAGACTAAGTAAAATCTGCAATCTCTATTAAGAGACCAGATATCCTATAGTAAAACTTTCAATTCTAAACCATAACATTCTTCTAAAACTAAATCAATACATAATGTTTATCATTATTCATAATATATACAGTCTTACGAGTAAAGTACAACAAACTTAAATCAACTCAATAAAGTAAAACTCGCACTTTTCTAAAATAACATGAATTCTTAGAATTATCAGTATTCATAAAATATAGTGTCTTATGAGTACAATAGAACAAACCAAAACTTATTCGCTTTCTTAAGTGTGAAAATATCAAATGGTAAAACTCTTACCACCACATTTTTCTAAAGAAAAAAAATAAGAATTAGAATTATCAATATTCATAAAATATAATGTATTGTGAATAAAATGACACTAAATCAAATTTTCAATCTCTCTTAAGTGTGTAGATATCATATAGTAAAACTATCAACAACATTCTTCTAAAATAACATGAGAACTAAAAATTATAAATATTCATAAAATATACAGCCTTATTAATAAAATGAGACCAATTAAAATCTGCAATCTCTAATAAGTGACTAGATATCCTATAGTAAAACTATCAATTCTAAACCATAACATTCTTCTAAAACTCAATCAATACATAATGTTTATCAATATTTATAAAATATACAGATTTACGAGTAAAGTACAACAAACTAAAACCTATTTGCTTCATTAAGTGTGAAAGCATCAAGTAGGTAAAACTATCATTATTCTAAAACAACATGAAGTCTTAAAATTATGAAACCCAGAATTATGAAATCTAGAATTATGAAACTTAGAATTATGAAATCTGAAATTTAGAAAACTAAAATTATGAAATCTAAAATTTAGAAATCTAAAATTTTGAAATATAGAATTATGAAATCTGAAATTATAAAATCTGAAATTTTGTAATCTGAAATTATGAAACTTGAAATTTTAAAATCTGAAATTATAAAATCTGAAATTTAGAAAACTAAAAATCTGAAATTTAGAAAACTGAAAATATGAAACTTGAAATTTTGAAATCTGAAATTATAAAATCTGAAATTTAGAAAACTAAAAATCTGAAATCTGAAATTTAGAAAACTGAAAATATGAAACTTGAAATTATGAAATATGAAATTTAGAAAACTGAAAGTATGAAACCTCAAATTATGAAATCTGAAATTTAGAAAACTGAAATTATATAATCTGAAATTATGAAACTTAATATTATAAAATGAGAAATCAAAAATGTAAAAACTAAAATCTAGAAAGTAAATAAGATATATATATATATATATATAAAAAAAAAAAAAAAAAAAAAAAAAAAAAAAAAAAAATTTTTTTTTTTTTTTTTTTTTTTTTTTTTTTAATATATTATTAACTTTCTAAATTTTAGTTTTAACATTTTATAATTATAGATATCAAAATCTCACTTTCATAATTTCAGTTTTCATAATTTTAGATTTCATAATTACACATTTCATAATTTTAGATTTCATAATTTTAGATTTCATATTTTTAGATTTCATAATTTCACATATCGTAATTTCAGATTTCATGATTTCAGATTTCATAATTCTAGATTTCATAATTTCAGTTTTCGAAATTTTAGATTTCATAATTTCAGTTTTCGAAATTTTAGATTTAATTCTGAAAGCTGAAATTACGAAATCTAAAACTTTAGAAAACTGAAATTACGAAATCTAAAATTTAGAAATCTGAAATTACGAAATGTAAAATTTAGAAAACTGAAATTATGAAATCTGAAATTGTGAAATCTGAAATTTTGAAATCTGAAATTATAAAATCTGAAATTATGAAATCTGAAATTATAAAATCTGAAATTATGAAATCTAAAATTTCGAAAACTGAAAATATGAAATCTGAAATTTAGAAAACTGTTAATATGAAACTTGAAATTATGAAATCTGAAATTTAGAAAACTGAAATTATATAATCTGAAATTATGAAACTTAATATTATAAAATGAAAAATCAAAAATGTAAAAACTAAAATCTAGAAAGTAAATAAGATATATATATATATATATATATATATATACTAAAAAAAAAAAAAAAAAAATTTTTTTTTTTTTTTTTTTTTTTTTTTTTTTTTTAATATATATTATTAACTTTCTAAATTTTAGTTTTAACATTTTTGATTTCTCATTTTATAATTATAGATATCAAAATCTAGCTTTCATAATTTCAGTTTTCATAATTTTAGATTTCATAATTTCACATTTCATAATTTTAGATTTCATAATTTTAGATTTCATATTTTTAGATTTCATAATTTCACATATCGTAATTTCAGATTTCATAATTTCAGATTTCATGATTCTAGATTTCATAATTTCAGTTTTCGAAATTTTAGATTTCATAATTTCAGTTTTCGAAATTTTATATTTCATAATTTCAGTTTTCTAAATTTTAGATTTAATTCTGAAAGCTGAAATTACGAAATCTAAAAATTTAGAAAACTGAAATTACGAAATCTAAAATTTAGAAATCTGAAATTACGAAATCTAAAATTTAGAAATCTGAAATTACGAAATCTAAAATTGTGAAATCTGAAATTTTGAAATCTGAAATTATGAAATCTGAAATTATGAAATCTGAAATTATGAAATCTAAAATTTCGAAAACTGAAATTATGAAATCTGAAATTTAGAAAAATGAAATTATGAAATCTAAAATTTAAAAAGGTAAAATTATGAAATCTAGAATTGTGAAATCTGAAATTTAGAAAACTGAAAATATGAAACCTGAAATTATGAAATCTGAAATTTAGAAAACTGAGAATGTGAAACTTGAAATTTAGAAAACTGAAAATATGAAATCTGAAATTTAGAAAACTGTAAATATGAAACTTGAAATTATGAAATCTGAAATTTAGAAAAGTGAAAATATGAAATCTAAAATTATGAAATCTGAAATTTCGAAAACTGAAAATATGAAACTTAACATTGAAAGATTAAATTAGACAAAGATTAACACTAAAGATTAACACTGAAAGATTCAATTAACATTGAAAGACATTTTAGATATATTTAGAAAATAAAAAATAATTTTTCTATGTCGAAGAGTTTAATTAATATAGCGATTAAACTATATTTTGAACCGTAAAAATTAAAATTTGAATACTTATTATAAATCTAAAATACAATTTCAAATTTCCTAATATTGAAAGTCATTTTAGACATGTTTCAAAAGAAAAACTATTCATCTGCGTCGAGCCGTTCACAAAAAAATATCGATCTAGATATAAAAAAAATGTGAATTCTAGAAGCAGATATTAAATGTAAGAAACCTAATATGTAAAATTAGACAATGAAAATATGAAAATAGTTAAATCTAAAGTAATTAAAAATTTGTAAAATATATATCATTTTCTTCATCCTATTTCTGAATAATACTTAAATAATGGTAAGCTTCTAGCACTAAATTAAAATCTGTCAATCTTCTTTTTTTAAGGAAAAATTACATTTTCAGTACTTAATACAAAACTAAACTTGAAATTCAATTTTTATATTCAAAGTCAATTATTCAAAAATTAGAATCGTACGTCTGCGTCATACAGTTTTTGAGAAAATAACAAAACATTAATATGCTTTTGTAAGAAGTCTTTATTTAGAGCTCTAAGAGCGTAAAAACTTTTAATATTAGTTTTCTTCAAAGTCATCTGTGACATATATAAAAAATAAAATTATTCACCTGCGTGAAAAGAAAGAAATAATTAAAAAAAACGTTAAATTTTCTTCAAATTTTAGTTTTAAAATCGTAAGATTTGATTAGTTATTGAAGCTCAAAAAATCAATTAAGAAATTCTAACACAGAAAAAAAATTACAAATCTGAACTGACTTTAAAGAGCTCTCCTCTTAGAGAGAGTAATAATTTCAGATGACTGAAAAATGTCGTTACTAAAAATTAACTACTCACCTCATAAATAATGATATAAACATAAGTTTAAATCTAAATGAATATTGTATCTCGAGAAATTATAAACTAAATTATCGCTCTTTCATGTTTTTTTTTTAGTTTTAAATAACTCAATAAAACAAAGATTTCATTAAGATAAACATTTTTAAAATAAACAGTAAAAGATAAGCAGTAAAGATAAACAGTAAAGTTAAGAAGATACACATTTTAAATTATTTGCTTCTTAAATTTTAGATTTCAAAATTTCAGTTTTCAAAATTTCAAGTTTCATAATTTCAGTTTTCTAAATTTTAGATTTCAAAATTTCAATTTTCAAAATTTTAAGTTTCATAATTTCAGTTTTCGAAATTTTAGATTTCATTTTATAATTTTTCAAAATTTTAGATTTCATTAATTTAAGTTTTTAAATTATGAAATCTAAACTTTAGAAAACTGAAATTATGAAACTTAAAATTTTGAAAATTGAAATTTTGAAATCTAAAATTTAGAAAACTGAAATTATGAAACTTGAAATTTTGAAAACTAAAATTATGAAAACTAAAATTATGAAATCTGAAATTATGAAAAATGAAATTACGAAACTTAAAATTTTGAAAACTGAAATTATAAAATCTGAAATTATGAAAACTAGAATTATGAAATCTGAAATTTAGAAAACTAGAATTATTAAATCTGAAATTATGAAAACTAGAATTATGAAATCTGAAATTTATGAAATCTAAAATTATGAAAACTGAAATTATGAAATCTGAAATTATGAAAACTGAAATTATGAAATCTGAAATTATGAAATCTGGAATTATGAAAACTGAAATTATGAAATCTGAAATTATGAAAACTGAAATTATGTAATCTAAAATTTAGAAAAGTAAAATTATGAAATATAAAATTTAGAAAACTGAAATCATGAAATTTAAAATTTAGAAAATAGAAATTATGAAATCTAAAATTTAGAAAACTAAAATTATGAAATATAAAATTTACAAAAGTAAAAACTAAAATTTAGAAAACTGAAATTATGAAATCTAAAATTTAGAAAACTGAAATTATAAAATCTAAAATTTAGAAAAGTGAAATTATGAAATCTAAAATTTAGAAAAGTGAAATTATAAAATGAGAAGTTAAAAATCTAGAAAACTAAAATCTAGAAAGTAAATAAAAAATATATGTACTAAAAAAAAAAAAAAAAAAAAAAAAAAAAAAAAAAAAAAATTTTTTTTTTTTTTTTTTTTTTTTTTTAATTTAGTTTTCAAGATTTTTAATTTCTTATTTTATAATTTTACATTTCATATTTTCAGTTTTCTAAATTTTAGTTTTCATAATTTCAGTTTTCATAATTTCAGTTTTTATAATTTCAGATTTCATAATTTTTATTTTTACATTTTTGATTTCTCTTTTTATAATTTTTGATTTTATAATTTCATTATTTTACAAAAGTTCACAAAATAAAAATTCTAAAATATGATAAATAGTCAGTATTGTGAAATATCATTAAATAAACTGATAAAAAGAAAAGAAAAAAAATGAAGACGTCTCGCTGTAGTATAAATAGAGCTCGCATTTCTGAAAAATTTTCATTCTGACATGTCGATATACAAATATGGAGCTCTGATATAGATATACAAAATTGGAATGCTTAATATATTCTTTTTCTGAAAAAAACAAACTTCAAAAGATCAAGTAAGTCTTTTTAAATTACTTGAATAAATATTATCTCTAACATTAGTTTTAAATATTATTCAGTTATTTTTATCCATAAGTTAGAATATTTCAATAATAACTTTTCAGAGTTTTAACTTTTTCAAGTATGAACAATTTTAGATAGAGTTTTCAAATTAATAAAAAGACTTGAAGTCTTTTTTTTTTCGTTTTCTCAAATAAATTATTTTAAGCTGCTCTTAAAAATGATAGTCACATAATATAATTTTATACTTGCTTTTTTTCGATTGTTTCTTTTAAAACTCTTCAATATATCTTTTTGTTCATTAAATAATAGAAATGAATTGTCTTTTTAAGTTATTCTGAGTTTCGCTATATATATTTTTTTAAAAAGGTTAAGGTAAAATTATTTGCTTTTTTATTAAATCTGTTTGAACATTCTATGTATGCTCAAGTAGTTTTATTTAGACATAAATTCCTTTTACGCATGTAAAGAAAAAGAATTTAAAGTGAAGTAAAAAGTGGATTGAGCAAATTATTTTAGCAAAATAAAATTACGATAGTCTAACAATTTTTCCGTTAACTGAAGTGAGACTTAATAATAGAGAATTCAAAAAAGTTTCGTGATATTATAAAATTTCAGTTACTCTTTGAATAACTCAGCTTTTACTTTTTAGTATTAGAGGCAGTCCATTTTGATAAGTTTTTTTTTATTTACTTTTGGATTTCATATTTTCAATATCAGATTCATGTTTTTAATATCGCACATTATTTGTTAAGATCATTTTTTTCTTCTAGCATTAAATTAAAGCTTACTAAAAAGAGATTTCCAATTTCTTTTTTATTAAGTCTGAATAAATCAGAAAGTCATATGAAATTTCTTTATAAATCGACAGACTTTCTCAATCATCCCAACAAAGTGATGTTGCATGTTGATAACAAAGAAGGTGCGAGACGAGCCGCATTAAAAATTACCGTATTCAAAATATCTCAGGAAAAAATTATACAGAGCATTTGAATTTTTAGCTTCTTAAATAGATTTTTAAAAATATTAAATAGTTCGTTAAAAACTAAAAAAAGTGACGTTTTTGCTTTTAAAAAGAAAAGATTGTTTGTTTTAAAATAATATAGTTAGAATACATAAAACATATTTTTAAGAGACTAAATAAATAAATATACATTTAACTTAAAATGTACTAAGAATATCTATATATATCAAAATATATTAAAACGTCATTTAAAATATTAATATTCTTAAAACATCTGTAAATCTGTAAAACATAATCTTTAATAATCTTTCATTGAAACA
Source organism: Salticus scenicus (assembly GCA_963930645.1). Taxonomy (NCBI): domain Eukaryota; kingdom Metazoa; phylum Arthropoda; class Arachnida; order Araneae; family Salticidae; genus Salticus; species Salticus scenicus. Next base: position 253,118,425 of record OZ005650.1, read on the forward strand.
TTGTTTGATAAAATTTTAATTTTAAACAGTTTAAACATGTCATTGTCAAAATAAAATTTCAAACTAAATAAATTTTGAACTTTTTATCAGCAAAACATTATCTATATGATGATCTCATTTAAAAAATTTTGATAAAAGAATCACATAATTCTTTTGAAATTTAGATTCTTTATATTTAGTTTGTTTATATAGATGAGGTAATTTAATGTGACTTTGTCGAATGTGAAAAACTGTATAGAGTTTTTAAGAACGCTATTTAAATTACAGATAGAAAATAAGTTTTGTTGTAACAGACCTCTATCTGTAAAAGCTTTTAAAATACAACACGTATACTTGTAAGTCATTTTGAAAACTCTATTGTTCTTTTAAACATAAAACCTGTCTTTAAAAAACAACAAGAAATTTTTGACAAAATACTTAAAGTAGTAACACACCAAATTTATATCCTTCATGTAATTCCAAAGACTGCAGAACAAGTGAAAATGATGAAGCAACTCATTAAAAATATTTTAAAATTAGAACTCAGAACTTCTGTTGGTAATGCAATATTACATCTTGTTGTTTCAAAATCAAACAATTATTTTGAAACTGACATATTTCCAAATGCTGCAATAGCTGAACTTTTTTTAGAATGTGGTGCTAATACAGAAGTGATTAATTACAATTTTAATACTCCTATACAAATAGCTGTAGAGTTATCAAATTATTCATCTAAAGTTATACAGGTTTTATTAAAATATGGTGCAAATATTGATTGTCGAAAGGGTTATGGACATTGTATGTTGCAGTCTCATTTCGAATTCAATTACTTGCAATATATCACATTGCAATGTTTGGCAGCTCGAAAACTGATTGAAAAACAAGTAAATTTTGTTGGTAAAGTTCCTGTACGTTTAGAAGAATTTATAAAAAAACATTAATGTTCTTTTACACATTAATATAATTTTCATAATTTTATATATTTTACTTTTCATAATTTTACATTTTACATTTTTACAAAATGCAAAAGTTACAAATGTAAAAATTACAAAATGCAAAAGTTACAAAATGTAAAAATTACAAAATGCAAAAGTTACAAAATGTAAAAATTATAAAAATGCAAAAATTATAAAAAATGCAAAAATTACAAAATGCAAAAATTACAAAATGTAAAATTTTGAAAATTAAAAATTTTGAAAATTAAAAATTTGAAAAAGTAAAAATTTGAAAAAGTAAAAATTTGAAAAAGTAAATCTGAAACGTAAATAAAAAATAACATAACATAACAAATTAAAAAAAAAAAAAAAAAAATTTTTTTTTTTTTTTTTTTTTTTACGTTTCAAATTTTTACTTTTCAAAATTTTACTTTTCAAATTTTTACTTTTCAAAATTTTTACTTTTCAAAATTTTACTTTTCAAATTTTTACTTTTCAAAATTTTTACTTTTCAAAATTTTACTTTTCAAATTTTTACTTTTCAAAATTTTTACTTTTCAAAATTTTACTTTTCAAATTTTTTAATTTTCAAAATTTTTAATTTTCAAAATTTTTACTTTTTCAAAATTTTACTATTTCACATTTTTACTTTTTCAAATTTTTACTTTTTCAAATTTTTACTTTTTTCAAAATTTTACTTTTTCAAATTTTTTTACAAAAATTACAAATGTAAAATTTTGAAAAGTATAAATTTGAAAAAGTAAAATTTTGAAAAAGTAAAATTTTGAAAAAGTAAAAATTTGAAAAAGTAAAATTTTGAAAAAGTAAAATTTTGAAAAGGTAAAAATTTGAAAAAGTAAAATTTTGAAAAAGTAAAATTTTGAAAAAGTAAAAATTTGAAAAAGTAAAAATTTGAAAAAGTAAAAATTTGAAAATGTAAAAATTTGAAAAAGTAAAATTTTGAAAATGTAAAAATTTGAAAAAGTAAAATTTTGAAAAAGTAAAATTTTGAAAAAGTAAAATTTTGAAAAGGTAAAAATTTGAAAAAGTAAAATTTTGAAAAAGTAAAATTTTGAAAAAGTAAAATTTTGAAAAAGTAAAAATTTGAAAAAGTAAAAATTTGAAAAAGTAAAAATTTGAAAATGTAAAAATTTGAAAAAGTAAAATTTTGAAAATGTAAAAATTTGAAAAAGTAAAATTTTGAAAAAGTAAAATTTTGAAAAAGTAAAATTTTGAAAAAGTAAAATTTTGAAAAGGTAAAAATTTGAAAAAGTAAAATTTTGAAAATGTAAAAATTTGAAAAAGTAAAATTTTGAAAAAGTAAAATTTTGAAAAAGTAAAATTTTGAAAAAGTAAAATTTTGAAAAGGTAAAAATTTGAAAAAGTAAATCTGAAACATAAATAAAAAAAATAACATAACATAATAAAAAAAAAAAAAAAAAAAAAAAAAAAAAAAAATTTTTTTTTTTTTTTTTTTTTTTTTTTTTTTTTTTTATGTTGTATTATTTTTTTATGTTATGTTATTTTTTCCTTTTCAAATTTTTTTCCTTTTCAAATTTTTCCTTTTCAAATTTTTTTACTTTTTCAAAATTTTACTTTTCAAATTTTTTTACTTTCCAAAATTTTACTTTTCAAATTTTTTTACTTTCCAAAATTTTGCTTTTCAAATTTTTTTACTTTTCAAAATTTTACTTTTCAAATTTTTTTACTTTTCAAATTTTTACTTTTTAAAAATTTTTACTTTTCAAATTTTTACTTTTTCAAAATTTTTACTTTTCAAATTTTTAATTTTCAAAATTTTTACTTTTTCAAAATTTTTACTTTTTCAAAATTTTTACTTTTTCAAAATTTTTACTTTTTCAAAATTTTACTTTTTCAAAATTTTCAAAATTTTACTTTTCAAATTTTTTTACTTTTCAAAATTTTACTTTTCAAAATTTTTACTTTTTCAAATTTTTACTTTTTCAAATTTTTACTTTTTCAAATTTTTACTTTTTCAAAATTTTACTTTTTCAAATTTTTACTTTTTCAAATTTTTAATTTTCAAAATTTTTACTTTTTCAAAATTTTTACTTTTAATTTTTACTTTTTCTTACTTTTTCAAAATTTTACTTTTTCAAATTTTTTTACAAAAATTACAAATGTAAAATTTTGAAAAGTAAAAATTTGAAAAAGTAAAATTTTGAAAAAGTAAAATTTTGAAAAAGTAAAAATTTGAAAAAGTAAAAATTTGAAAAAGTAAAAATTTGAAAATGTAAAAATTTGAAAAAGTAAAATTTTGAAAATGTAAAAATTTGAAAAAGTAAAATTTTGAAAAAGTAAAATTTTGAAAAAGTAAAATTTTGAAAAAGTAAAATTTTGAAAAGGTAAAAATTTGAAAAAGTAAAATTTTGAAAAAGTAAATTTAAAACGTAAATAAAAAATAACATAACATAACATAACATAAAAAAAAAAAAAAAAAAAAAAAAAAAAAAAAAAAAAATTTTTTTTTTTTTTTTTTTTTTTTTTTTTTTTTTATGTTATGTTATTTTTTCCTTTTCAAATTTTTTTACTTTTCAAAATTTTACTTTTCAAATTTTTTACTTTTCAAATTTTTTACTTTTCAAATTTTTTACTTTTCAAAATTTTAATTTTCAAAATTTTAATTTTCAAAATTTTAAAATCTAAAATTTTGAAAAGTTCAAAATTTTAGATTTAAAAATTTTACTTTTACATTTTATAATTTTAGAATTTATAACTTTAAATAATTGAATATAGATTTATAACTTTAAATAATTGAATATAGATTTATAACTTTAAATAATTGAATATAGATTTATAACTTTAAATAATTGAATATAGATTTATAACTTTAAATAATTGAATATATATTTATAACTTTAAATAATTGAATATATATTTATAACTTTAAATAATTGAATATAGATTTATAACTTTAAATAATTGAATATAGATTTATAACTTTAAATAATTGAATATAGATTTATAACTTTAAATAATTGAATATAGATTTATAACTTTAAATAATTGAATATATATTTATAACTTTAAATAATTGAATATAGATTTATAACTTTAAATAATTGAATATAGATTTATAACTTTAAATTATTGAATATAGATTTTCTTTTTCTGTAGAATAATGCTTCGACAAATCGGACAATATTTCATTTTTTCCGAACATGATAAACAACATAATACGTGTCCACATTTAAAAAAAAACTATTTCGCTATTGTTAGTCAAACAAATTTTGCAAATTGGTTGACCCTCATTTGCTAATTGTTTTACGGTTTTGTTATAAAATTTGTAATAATTATATAAAATTTGTAATTATATAAAATATAAAATTTGTAATTTAAAATGTTATTAAAAATTAATAAATTAATAAATTAATTTGTAATGTATTTGTAATAAATTAATTTGTAATGTATTAATAAATTAATTTGTAATGTATAAAATTTGTAAAATAAAATTTGTAATTATATAAAATTTGTTATAAAATTTGTAATAATTTTATTTTTGTTATAAAATTAAATGCGAATTGAAATGCTCTTTAAAATGCTTTTTAAAAATGCTTTTAAAATGCTAATTAAAGGCTAAAATTCAACAACTATTTTTTAAAATATAGCTTGTTTAACACTGAAATAGAATAAAATGTAATTTCAATTCTTGAAATAGAATAAATTGGAATTTTAATTTTAGCATTTAATTAGATAGCGACTTTTCAAAATTGAAATTTTAAAATCCGAAATTTCTCTATATTATTAAATGCCAATTAAAATGCTTTTAAAACGCAAATTTTATTTTTTTACTTTTTAAAAACAGCTTATTTAACCTTGAAATAGAATAAAATAGTAGTTGAATTTTAGCATTTAATTAGATAGCAACTTTTCGGATTTTAAAATTTCAATTTTGAAAATTTACTATCTAATTAAATGCTAAAATTCAACTACTATTTTATTCTATTTCAAGGTTAAACAAGCTTTATTTAAAAAATATAATTTGAATTTTAGCATTTAATTATATAACGAAATTTCGAATTTTCGAATTTCAATTTTGGAAAGTCGATATCTAAGTAAATGCAAAAATTGAAATTCAATTTTATTCTATTTCAAATTTAAACAAGCTACTTTTAAAAAGTAAAATTTGAATTTTAACATTTGATTAGATAGCGACTTTTCAAAATTGAAATTTTAAAATCCGAAATTCCGCTATATAATTAAATGCTAATTAAAATGCTTTTTAAATTGCTTTTTAAAATGCTTTTAAAATGCTAAATAAATGTTAAAATTCAACTACTATTTTATTCTATTTCAAGGTTAAACAAGCTTTTTTTTTTAAAATAAAATTTGAATTTTAGCGTTTAATTATATAACGAAATTTCGGATTTTAGAATTTTAATTTTCAAAAGTCGATACCTATGTAAATGCCAAAATTGAAATTCCATTTTATTCTATTTCAAATTTAAACAAACTATTTTTAAAAAGTAAAATTTGAATTTTGCATTTAATTATATAACGAAATTTCGGATTTGATTATTTAATCACCCCCCCCTGCACTTTAAATTACACATTATTATTTTGCTTTCAATTGAATCTAGTTTAATTAACATTAGGTCATAAAGCCAAAATAACTGTAAAATTTATATATTTCATAATCTCATGACGTCATTTATTACGTAACTTTCAACGCACACGAAGTATAAAAGGCTATGGCATTTTTTAGAATCCCAGATCTCTGGATTTATAACCATGGAGCAAGAATTCTACACGATTTATGCTATGCTAATTGTACTGGAAATTCATCGTTAAAAGTGCTAATAATTTCTAAATGTGCATTCAACAATACTTAAAAGGATGGATCATGTATTTTTGCGAGAAGTTAAAAAACTAAATCATTTAGAGAAAACCAATTGAAAAAGCTTCAGTGGTCGCCACAAAGATTAAACCTTTTTCATTAGTCTTTTTAATAATATAACTTATTATGAGAATGTTATCATAAAATAATTAAGAATTTGGGATATTCGACAAATAAAAATTTAAAATTTGTATTAAATACTGACCATCTGCATTTCATAAAGAAAAAGAAAAGGAATCGTGTTACATATTTGACAAGTTGTTCGTTTTTTTAAAGATTTATATGAAACTCAGATCTCTGGATTGATAACTATGGAGATTGATGTAAGAATTCTAAACGTTATAATGGCTATGCCAGTTATACTGGTCTTTAAAAGTGCTAATAAATCCCTAAATGTGCATTCAACAATACTTAAAAAGATGGTGCGAGATGATATAGAGAAAACTTTGTATCAGTTGGATCAGTGGTCACCACAAAGACTAAACATTTTTTCATTAGTCTTTCTAATAATTGCATTTATTATGAGGATGTCATCGTAAAATAATTAACGATATTCAACAAATAAAAATTGTATTAAAGACTGACATCATAAAGAAAAAGTATTTTAAAAAACATGTTTGACAAAATGTTGCTCATTTTTTAAAGATTTATAGATCTACGTATATAATATGTACATTTTTAATTTGCAATTTAAAATAAACTGTTATTTGACTCTTTGTTTCTGTCGTTTATTTATTTTATTTTATTTTTATTTTCCTTTTAATATTTATCTATTTTTTTTATAAAAAGATATGAATATATAAAAGCGACATTTATTACAACTAACAATTATTAACGACAGAAATGGATATAAATTTGCAAATGTATATAGAATATGATAATGTAAAAATTCCATCTCAACCATTATCAGAAATTTGTTTTAACGATTTTGATATTAAATTGTTTGACCTTTCACATTATGATTTAAAGTTATTACACTGTAAAAAAAACTATTTCCAGCTGCAAGAAACTCTCTGGAGAAAATAATTATTTTCTCCAGAGAGTTTCTTGCAGCTGGTAATAGTTATTTTTTTACAGTGTAGGTTTTTCAAAAGAACAAATTTTTGCTATATTTTATTTAATTGATCCTGAAAATGTAAGAAAGGGAATATTTATTATGGTGAATGTTGTTTAAATTCAATCGACGAAAATATTGTAAAGTTAGGTCGTCGTATAAATTGTCTATCAACGTATCCAAAATCATTAGAAGATTGTTCTATTTCTTTAAATTCACTTGACAAAAATATTGTTATGTTATGTTGTAATATATATTGATATCCCAAATTAATTAGAAATTGGATATCGAAAAGTACTGATGCTTTTCATATTTTAAATTCAATTAAAGGAATAAAATTTAGATTATCATGACATATTGTTTAAGATTTTTAATTCCGATGGTCAAAGTGTAATACTTTAAAAGGACCACTAATAAATTTTAAAAAGTGAGAAATGTCGAGATAATAACAATTGATTTTCATATCATGACTCTGAATACATTAATGATTTAAGAAACTGTGACATGATATAATAATCTCAGATATTATTATTTTATTTTTATTTATTTACTTATATTGTTTTTTTTATTTATTTATATTATTTTATTATAATTTTTAAAAAAGTGAAAACTACGCTTCACTCTTTTTGTTCAAACTATATAGTATATCACTCTGTTTTTCACTTAGATTTCAGTTCACCATGAAACATCTCCTTGAAAGTATTATGATAAATTATATTAGACAAATCATAAAGAATTTTAGCATTCAACTGCTGAATGCTAAAATTCAACTACCATTTAAAAAAAATAGCTTGTTTAACACTGAAATAGAATAAAATGTAATTTGAATTCTTGAAATAGAATAAAATGGAATTTGAATTTTAGCATTTAATTAGATAGCGACTTTTCAAATTGAAATTTTAATGTCATGTATGTAAAATGTAATTTAAAGTCTTGAAATAGAATAAATTGAAATTTAATTTTGGCATTTAATTAGATAGCGAATTTTCAAAATTGAAATTTTAAAATTCAACTGCTGAATGCTTAAATTCAATTACTATTTTTTTAAAAATAGCTTGTTTAACACTGAAATAGAATAAAATGTAATTTGAATTCTTGAAATAGAATTTTCAAATTGAAATTTTAATGTAATGTATGTAAAATGTAATTTAAATTCTTGAAATAAAATAAATTGAAATTTATTTTTTGTTTAACACTGAAATAGTATAAAATGTAATTTGAATTCTTGAAATAGAATAAAATGGAATTTGAATTTTAGCATTTAATTAGATAGCGACTTTTCAAATTGAAATTTTAATGTAATGCATGTAAATTTAATTTAAATTCTTGAAATAGAATAAATTGAAATTTAATTTTAGCTTTTAATTAGCGAAGTTTCAAAATTGAAATTTTAAAATTCAACTGCTGAATGTTAAAATTCAAATACTATTTTTTAAAAAACAGCTTGTTTAACACTGAAATAGAATAAAATGTAATTTGAATTTTAGCATTTAATTAGATAGTGACTTTTCAATTTAATTAGCGAATTTTCAAAATTGAAATTTAAAAATTCAACTTCTGAATGCTAAAATTCAACTACTATTTAAAAAAAAATAGCTTATTTAGCATTGAAATAAAATAAAATGTAATTTGAATTTTTGAAATAGAATAAAATGGAATTTGAATTTTCGCATTTAATTAGATAGCGACTTTTCAAATTGAAATTTTATTGTAATGTATGTAAAATGTAATTTAAATTCTTGAAATAGAATAAATAGAAATTTAATTTTTGTTTAACACTGAAATAGAATAAAATGTGATTTGAATTCTTGAAATAGAATAAAATGGAATTTTAATTCTTGAAATAGAAATTTCAATTTCAAATTGAAATTTTAATGTAATGTATGTAAAATGTAATTTAAATTCTTGAAATAGAATAAATTGCAATTTAATTTTTGTTTAAAACTGAAATAAAATAAAATGCAATTTGAATTCTTGAAATAGAATAAAATGGGATTCGAATTTTAGCATTTAATTAGATAGCGACTTTTCAAATTGAAATTTTAAAATTCAACTGCTGAATGCTTAAATTCAACTACTATTTTTTAAAAATAGCTTGTTTAACACTGAAATAGAATAAAATGTAATTTGAATTCTTGAAATAGAATTTTCAAATTGAAATTTTAATGTAATGTATGTAAAATGTAATTTAAATTCTTGAAATAAAATAAATTGAAATTTATTTTTTGTTTAACACTGAAATAGTATAAAATGTAATTTGAATTCTTGAAATAGAATAAAATGGAATTTGAATTTTAGCATTTAATTAGATAGCGACTTTTCAAATTGAAATTTTAATGTAATGCATGTAAATTTAATTTAAATTCTTGAAATAGAATAAATTGAAATTTAATTTTAGCTTTTAATTAGCGAAGTTTCAAAATTGAAATTTTAAAATTCAACTGCTGAATGTTAAAATTCAAATACTATTTTTTAAAAAATAGCTTGTTTAACACTGAAATAGTATAAAATGTAATTTGAATTCTGGAAATAGAATTTTCAAATTGAAATTTTAATGTAATGTATGTAAAATGTAATTTAAATTCTTGAAATAAAACAAATTGAAATATATTTTTTGTTTAACACTGAAAAATGTAATTTGATTAACTTATAAAATGTAATTTGAATTCTTGAAATAGAATAAAATGGAATTTGAATTTTAGCATTTGATTAGATAGCGACTTTTCAAATTGAAATTTTAATGTAATGTATGTAAAACGTAATTTAAATTCTTGAAATAGAAAAAAAAGAAATTTAAAATTTTCAAAATTGAAATTTTAAAATTCAACTGCTGAATGTTAAAATTCAAATACTATTTTTTAAAAAACAGCTTGTTTAACACTAAAATAGAATAAAATGTAATTTGAATTTTAGCATTTAATTAGATAGTGACTTTTCAATTTAATTAGCGAATTTTCAAAATTGAAATTTTAAAATTCAACTGCTGAATGCTAAAATTTAACTACTATTTAAAAAAAATAGCTTATTTAACACTGAAATAAAATAAAATGTAATTTGAATTCTTGAAATAGAATAAAATGGAATTTGAATTTTAGCATTTAATTAGATAGCGACTTTTCAAATTGAAATTTTAATGTAATGCATGTAAATTTAATTTAAATTCTTGAAATAGAATAAATTGAAATTTAATTTTAGCTTTTAATTAGCGAAGTTTCAAAATTGAAATTTTAAAATTCAACTGCTGAATGTTAAAATTCAAATACTATTTTTTAAAAAATAGCTTGTTTAACACTGAAATAGTATAAAATGTAATTTAACTTCTGGAAATAGAATTTTCAAATTGAAATTTTAATGTAATGTATGTAAAATGTAATTTAAATTCTTGAAATAGAATAAATAGAAATTTAATTTTTGTTTAACACTGAAATATAATAAAATGTAATTTGATTAACTTATAAAATGGAATTTGAATTCTTGAAATAGAATAAAATGGAATTTGAATTTTAGCATTTGATTAGATAGCGACTTTTCAAATTGAAATTTTAATGTAATGTATGTAAAACGTAATTTAAATTCTTGAAATAGAAAAAAAAGAAATTTAAAATTTTCAAAATTGAAATTTTAAAATTCAACTGCTGAATGTTAAAATTCAAATACTATTTTTTAAAAAACAGCTTGTTTAACACTAAAATAGAATAAAATGTAATTTGAATTTTAGCATTTAATTAGATAGTGACTTTTCAATTTAATTAGCGAATTTTCAAAATTGAAATTTTAAAATTCAACTGCTGAATGCTAAAATTCAACTACTATTTAAAAAAAATAGCTTATTTAACACTGAAATAAAATAAAATGTAATTTGAATTTTTGAAATAGAATAAAATGGAATTTGAATTTTAGCATTTAATTAGATAGCGACTTTCCAAATTGAAATTTTAATGTAATGTATGTAAAATGTAATTTAAATTCTTGAAATAGAATAAATAGAAATTTAATTTTTGTTTAACACTGAAATATAATAAAATGTAATTTGAATTCTTGAAATAGAATAAAATGGAATTTTAATTCTTGAAATAGAAATTTCAATTTCAAATTGAAATTTTAATGTAATGTATGTAAAATGTAATTTAAATTCTTGAAATAGAATAAATTGCAATTTAATTTTTGTTTAAAACTGAAATAGAATAAAATGTAATTTGAGTTCTTGAAATAGAATAAAATGGGATTCGAATTTTAGCATTTAATTAGATAGCGACTTTTCAAATTGAAATTTTAAAATTCAACTGCTGAATGCTAAAATTCAACTACTATTTTTTAAAAAATAGCTTGTTTAACACTGAAATAGAATAAAATATAATTTGAATTCTTGAAATAGAATTTTCAAATTGAAATTTTAATGTAATGTATGAAAAATGTAATTTAAATTCTTGAAATAGAATTTTCAAATTGAAATTTTAATGTAATGTATGAAAAATGTAATTTTAAATTCTTGAAATAGAAAAAAAAGTAATTTGAATTCTTGAAATAGAATAAAATGGAATTTGAATTTTAGCATTTAATTAGATAGCCACTTTTCAAATTGAACATTTGTTTAACACTGAAATAGAATGAAATGTAATTTGAATTCTTGAAATAGACTAAAATGGAATTTGAATTTTAGCATTTAATTAGATAGCGACTATTCAAACTGAAATATTTATGTAATGTATGTAAAAAGTAATTTAAATTCTTGAAATTGAATAAATTGAAATTTAATTTTAGCATTTAATTAAATAGGGAATTTTCAAAATTGAAATTTAAAATTCAACTGCTGAATGCTAAAATTCAACTACTATTTTTTTAAAAAATAGCTTGTTTAACACTGAAATAGAATAAAATGTAATTTGAATTCTTGAAATAGAATAAAATGGAATTTGAATTTTAGCATTGAATTAGATAGTGACTTTCCAAATTGAAATTTTAATGTAATGTATGTAAAATGTAATTTAAATTCTTGAATTATAATACATAGAAATTTAATTTCTGTTTAACACTGAAATAGAATAAAATGTAATTTAAATTCTTGAAATAGAATAATATTCCATTTTATTCTTGAAATAGAAATTTCAATTTCAAATTGAAATTTTAATTTATTGTATGTAAAATGTAATTTAAATTCTTGAAATAGAATAAATTGAAATTTAATTTTTGTTTAACAGTGAAATAGTATAAAATGTAATTTGAATTCTTGAAATAGAATAGAATGGAATTTGAATTTTAGCATTTAATTAGGTATCGACTTTTCAAATTAAAATTTTTAAGTAATGTATGTAAAATGTAATTTAATTTTTTGAAATGGAATAAATTGAAATTTAATTTTTGTTTAACACTGAAATAGAATAAAATGTAATTTGAATTCTTGAAATAGAATAGAATGGAATTCGAATTTTAGCATTTAATTAGATAGCGACTTTTCAAATTGAAATTTGTTTAACACTGAAATAGAATAAAATGTAATTTGAAATATTGAAATAGAATAAAATGGAATTTGAATTTTAGCATTTAATTAGATAGCGACTTTTCAAATTGAAATTTTAAAATTCAACTGCTGAATGCTAAAATTCAACTACTATTTTTTAAAAAATAGCTTGTTTAACACTGAAATAGAATAAAATGTAATTTTAATTCTTGAAATAGAATTTTCAAATTGAAATTTTAATATAATGTATGTAAAATGTAATCTAAATTCTTGAAATAAAATAAATTGAAATTTATTTTTTGTTTAACACTGAAATAGTATAAAATGTAATTTGAATTACTGAAATAGAATAAAATGGAATTTGAATTTTAACATTTATTTAGATAGCGACTTTTCAAACTGAAATTTTAATGTAATGTATGTAAAATGTAATTTAAATTTTTGAAATAGACTAAATTGAAATTTAATTTTAGCTTTTAATTATCGAATTTTTAAAATTAAAATTTTAAAATTCAACTGCTGAATGTTAAAATTCAAATACTATTTTTTAAAAAACAGCTTGTTTAACACTGAAATAGAATAAAATGTAATTTGAATTTTAGCATTTAATTAGATAGCGACTTTTCAATTTAATTAGCGAATTTTTAAAATTGAAATTTAAAAATTCAACTACTATTTTTAAAAAAATAGCTTATTTAGCATTGAAATAAAATAAAATGTAATTTGAATTTTTGAAATAGAATAAAATGGAATTTGAATTTTCGCATTTAATTAGATAGCGACTTTTCAAATTGAAATTTTATTGTAATGTATATAAAATGTAATTTAATTTCTTGAAATAGAATAAATAGAAATTTAATTTTTGTTTTGAAAATTTTGAAAAACAAAAAATTTGAAAATCTAAAATTTTGAAAAACAAAAAATTTGAAAATCTAAAATTTTGAAAAACAAAAAATTTGAAAATCTAAAATTTTGAAAAACAAAAAATTGGAAATATAAATTTATGAAATCTAAAATCTAAAAACAAAAAATTTGAAAAACAAAAAATTTGAAAATCTAAAATTTTGAAAAACAAAAAATTTGAAAATCTAAAATTTTGAAAAACAAAAAATTGGAAATATAAATTTATGAAATCTAAAATCTAAAAACAAAAAATTTGAAAAACAAAAAATTTGAAAATCTAAAATTTTGAAAAACAAAAAATTTGAAAATCTAAAATTTTGAAAAACCAAAAATTGGAAATATAAATTTATGAAATCTAAAATCTAAAAACAAAAATAAAAAATATAAACTAAAAAAAAAAAAAAAAAAAAAAAAAAAAAATTTTTTTTTTTTTTTTTTTTTTTTTTTTTTTTTTTTTAGTTTATAATATTTTTTATTTATGTTTTTAGATTTTTAATTTTTGTTTTCTAAATTAGATTTTCATATTTTTTGTTTTTCAAAATTTTAGATTTTCAATTTTTTTGTTTTTGAAAATTTTAGATTTCCAAAATTTTAGATTTTCAAATTTTTTTGATTTTCAAAATTTTAGATTTTCAAAATTTTTTTGTTTTTTAAAATTTTAGATTTTCAAAATTTTAGATTTTCAATTTGAAAAACAAGAAAATTTGAAAATCTAAAAATTTGAAAACATAAAAATTTGAGAACATAAAATTTTGAAAATCTAAAATTTTGAAAATCTAAAATTTTGAAAAACAAAAATTTGAAAATCAAAAATTTGAAAATCAAAAATTTGAAAATCAAAAATTTGAAAATCAAAAATTTGAAAATCTAAAATTTTGAAAAACAAAAAATATGAAAATCTAAAATTTTGAAATCTAAAAACATAAATAAAAAATTATTATAAACTAAAAAAAAAAAAAAAAAAAAAAAAATTTTTTTTTTTTTTTTTTTTTTTTTTTTTTTTAGTTTATAATTATTTTTTATTTATGTTTTTAGATTTTAGATTTAGTTTTTAGATTTTAAATTTTTGTTTTCAAAATTTTTGTTTTTCAAAATTTTTGTTTTTCAAATTTTTGATTTTCAAATTTTTGATTTTCAAATTTTTGATTTTCAAAATTTTTACTTTTCAAAATTTTTACTTTTCAAAATTTTTTACTTTAAAAATTTTTTACTTTAAAACCTTTGTACTTTTCAAAATTTTAATTTCAAAATTTTTACTTTTCAAAATTTTAATTTCAAAATTTTTACTTTTCAAAATTTTAATTTCAAAATTTTTACTTTTCAAAATTTTAATTTCAAAATTTTTACTTTTCAAAAGTTTAATTTCAAAATTTTTACTTTTGAAAAATTTTACATTTCAAAAATTTAAATTTTAAATTTTTGTTTTTCAAAATTTAAATTTTCAAATTTTTCGTTATTTTAAATTTTTAAATTATTTTAAAAATTTAAAAATTTATAATTCTGAAATGTTTAAAATAATTAAATGAAAAAATTATAATATCTAATATTATGAAATCAAAAAAATTGTAAAATGTTAGATATTAAATAATCTAAAAATGATGAAATGTAATTTTGTTTAAAAAAAAAGAAAATATATTTATGGTATATATTTTATAACCGTTTCCATCAGTGTAAAATATCAAAATATTTTTCAAGTATGCCTAGTCCGATTACCCTTTTTGATTTAAATAAGCATGTGTTATCAATTCTTTTTAATGAGTATGTTGCACTTCATGATAAACTAACGTTATTAAATTCACCCGATTTTCACGAAAAATTATCAAATCCTAATCTTTGGTCAATTCCCTATGATGAATTTTTTGGATTTATATATGCGATTCGAATAATGAAACCGGGTTGGTATCTTGATAATCGCAACGATGCCTGTTATATATCCGTAGACGAAAAAAATGCGACTTTATCCGCACGTTATTTTGATTATTTGAACATTGAAAAATTAGACAAAACTTATCTGTCTCTAGACAATCTGATAAAAGGTGGCATTGATCCTATGCAAAGGAAAATAAAGTTCTAACACAGTTCTAAAAATTCTAACACAATTTCTAAATTTTAGATTTCAAAATTTCAATTTTCAAAATTTTAAGTTTCATAATTTCAGTTTTCGAAATTTTAGATTTCATTTTATAATTTTTCAAAATTTTAGATTTCATTAATTTAAGTTTTTAAATTATGAAATCTAAAATTTAGAAAACTGAAATTATGAAACTTAAAATTTTGAAAATTGAAATTTTGAAATCTAAAATTTAGAAAACTGAAATTATGAAACTTGAAATTTTGAAAACTAAAATTATGAAAACTAAAATTATGAAATCTGAAATTATGAAAAATGAAATTACGAAACTTAAAATTTTGAAAACTGAAATTATAAAATCTGAAATTATGAAAACTAGAATTATGAAATCTGAAATTTAGAAAACTAGAATTATGAAATCTGAAATTATGAAAACTAGAATTATGAAATCTGAAATTTAGAAAACTAGAATTATGAAATCTAAAATTATGAAAACTGAAATTATGATATCTAAAATTATGAAAACTGAAATTATGAAATCTGAAATTATGAAAACTGAAATTATGAAATCTGAAATTATGAAAACTGAAATTATGTAATCTAAAATTTAGAAAAGTAAAATTATGAAATATAAAATTTAGAAAACTGAAATCATGAAATTTAAAATTTAGAAAATAGAAATAATTTTTATATTTTTAGTTTTTCATAATTTTAGTTTTTAAAATTTCAGTTTTCATAATTTCAGTTTTCATAATTTTATATTTCATATTTTTAGATTTCATAATTTCAGTTTTCATACTTTCAGATTTCATAATTTGATTTCATAATTTGAGATTTCATAATTTCAGTTTTCATAATTTCAAATTTCATAATTTTAAATTTCATAATTTGATTTCATAATTTGAGATTTCATAATTTCAGTTTTCATAATTTGAGATTGCATAATTTAAATTTCGTAATTTCATATTTCATAATTTTAGATTTCATAACTTCAGATTTCATAATTTCACATTTCATAATTTCAGATTTCATAATTTCAGTTTCCATAATTTTAGATTTCATAACTTCAGATTTCATAATTTCAGTTTTCATAATTTCAGTTTTCATAATTTTAGATTTCGTAATTTTAGATTTCGTAATTTCAGGTTTCATAATTTTGGATTTCATAATTTTAGATTTCGTAATTTCAAGTTTCATAATTTTAATTTTCATAATTTCAATTTTCATAACTTTAGATTTCATAACTTTAGATTTCATAATTTAAGTTTCTAAAATTTTAGATTCATTTTGCGTACTTAGACTTAAATCGTGTAAATTTTTAGATGGTTTAGTAAGTAATGCAGAAATACTATGCAATGTTAAAGCTTTAATGTTATAAGTAGCTTTTCTTGTAAAAGTAACTTTCAAAACTGTCAAAGTTGAAGAATCTAAGCTTCATTTATCGTGCCATCTAATAAAAGTTTACTTTAAAATAGGTATAAGATTTTAACATCTTGATAGTTCTGTAATAAATATACGAAATAATTCAGAATCTGTAATCATTAAATAGATAATGTGTTTCGAAAGATCGCATTGTTTGATATTAGCATTAAGAACTTTTTATTGATAAGTGATTACTTCTCTTCTGTTTTCTTCTCATAAAATTCTTTTCAAACAACCTGTCAATCTCATGATACACTTTTTAAAAAAGGATCGTTTTCAAATTCTAACGATTCTTCTTCAATTTCTATTTTCTTTTCATCTTCATCTTCAGCTGTTTTAATAGCATTGAGATCATAATTCTCCTGAATAAGATGTTTTTTCTGCAATTTGTTTTTCTATGCAAAATTGCAAAAATTAGTGTCAAAAATATAAAAGAGTACTTTATATCAAATAATAGATGATACTGAAATGGTAAAAGAGTATGGATTACATAGATATGATCTTAAATTAAATTCTAAACCTATTAACTCTCTGACCGGCAAGCTTGATATAAGTCGTTCACTGAACTGCAGGTTTTTTAGCAATACACGTATTTTTCAAATAAATGTAAATTAATATTTTAGATAATTTTGGTTACTATTAATGACAGGTTAATAATTTCAAGCTTTATCTTCATACACATGCTTCATTTTTGGTAGTACCTTGAAATAGCACTATTTTATTGTTTATAGAAGAAATTTACAGATAAAACAACTTTAAGATTTTGCTCTTTTGTCTGCCGGTTGGAGGGTTAAAAATGAATTGCGTAATATTTAAAAGAAAAAGCTGAAACCAGTTTGAATATAAATACGAACAAATTTTAGATTTCATAATTTCAGTTTTCTAAATTTTAAATTTAATACTTAAAGCTGAAATTACGAAATCTAAAAATTTAGAAAACTGAAATTTCGAAATCTAAATTTCGAAATCTGAAATTACGAAATCCAAAATTTAGAAAACTGAAATTATGAAATCTAAAATTTAGAAAACTTAAATTATGAAATCTAGAACTATGAAATCTGAAATTATGAAATCTGAAATTTAGAAAACTGAAATTATGAAATCTAAAATTTAGGAAACTAAAATTATGAAATCTAGAATATTTATTTATGATCAATTTTTTTACAAGTTTTTTCTTTTAAACGTCATCTTCGTATTTTATTTTTAAAACTGCGCTGCTTTCATCGAATTTTCGTTGAAACTTAAAAACTAAAAGTATGAAATCTAGAATTATGAAACCTGTAATTATGAAATCTGTAATTATGAAATATAGAATTATGAAATCTGAAATTATGAAATCTGAAATTATGAAATCTCAAACTTATAAAATTGAAATTATGAAATCTAAAATTTAGAAAACTGAAATTATGAAATCTAAAATTTAGAAAACTAAAATTATGAAATTTAGAATTATGAAATCTGAAATTATGAAATCTAAAATTATGAAATCTAAAATTGAGAAAACTAAAATTATGAAATCTAGAATTATGAAATCTGAAATTATGAAATCTGAAATTTAGAAAACTGAAATTATGAAACTGAAATTTAGAAAACTGAAATTTGAAGTTAAGAAAACTGAAATTTAGAAAGCTGCAATTATGAAATCTAAAATTTAGAAAACTGAAATTATGAAATCTGAAATTTTGAAATATGAAACTATGAAACCTGAAATTATGAAATCTGAAATTATGAAATCTGAAATTTAGAAAACTGAAACTATGAAATCTGAAATTTTGAAGACTGAAATTATGAAATCTGAAATTTTCAAATCTGAAATTTAAAAATCTGAAATTTTGAAATCTAAAATTAAGAAAACTTAAATTATGAAATTTGAAATTTAGAAAAATGAAAATCTGAAATGTGAAAGTATGAAACCTAAAATTATAAAATGAGAAATCAAAAATAGGAAAACTAAAATCTAGAAAGTAAATAAAAAAATATGTATATACTAAAAAAAAAAAAAAAAAAAAAAAAAAAAAAAAAAAAAAAAAAATTTTTTTTTTTTTTTTTTAGTATTAATATTTTTTTTATTTACTTTCTAAATTTTAGTTTTAACATTTTTGATTTCTCATTTTAGAATTTTAGAATTCAAATTCTAGCTTTCATAACTTCAGTTTTCGTAATTTTAGATTTCATAATTTTAGATTTTATAATTTCAGATTTTATAATTTCAGATTTCGTAATTTCAGATTTCATAATTTCAGTTTTCATAATTTTAGATTTCGTAATTTCAGATTTCATAATTTCAGTTTTCATAATTTTAGATTTCGTAATTTCAGTTTTCATAATTTTAGATTTCGTAATTTCAGTTTTCATAATATTAGATTTCGTAATTTTGGTTTTCATAATTTCAGTTTTCATAATTTTAGATTTTGTAATTTCAGTTTTCATAATTTCAGGTTTCATAATTTTAGATTTCGTAATTTTAGTTTTCATAATTTTAGATTTTGTAATTTCACTTTTCGTAATTTCAGTTTTCATAATTTTACATTTCATAATTTTATTTTTTAGATTTCTTAGATTTCATAATTATACATTTCATAACTTCAGTTTTCATTATTTCAATTTTTAAATTTTTTAGATTTCACAATTAATTTTAGATTTCATAATTTTATTTTTTAGATTTTTAAATTTCATAATTTTACTTTAAAAATTTAGAAAACTAAAATTATGTAACTCTCAATTATGATATCTGTAATTATGAAATCTGAAATTATAAAATCTGAAATTTTGAAATCTGAAATTATGAAATCTGAAATTTAGAAAACTGAAATTTTGAAATCTCAAATTTATAAAATTGAAATTATGAAATCTAAAATTTAGAATGCTGAAATTATGAATTCTAAAATTTAGAAAACTGAAATTATGAAATCTAAAATTTAGAAAACTCAAATTATGAAATCTAGAATTATGAAATTTGAAATTATGAAATCTGAAATTTTGAAATCTGAAATTATGAAAGTGAAATTTAGAAAACTCAAATTATGAAATCTAGAATTATGAAATTTGAAATTATGAAATCTGAAATTTTGAAATCTGAAATTATGAAAGTGAAATTTAGAAAACTGAAATTTAGAAATTTGAAATTAAGAAAACTGAAATTTTGAAATCTTAAATTTAGAAAACTGAAATTATGAAAACTAAAATTTAGAAATCTGAAATTATGAAATCTGAAATTTTGAAATGTGAAATTATAAAATCTGAATTTTAGATTTCATAATTTTAATTTTTATATTTTCAGTTTTTATAATTTCAGTTTTCATAATTTTAGATTTCATTATTTCAAGTTTCATAATTTAAATTTTTGTAATTTTAGATTTCATAATTTCAGATTTCATAATTTCAGATATCATAATTTCAAATATCAGAATTTCAGATTTCAGAATTTCAGTTTTCATAATTTTAGATTTCATAATTTCAGATTTCATAATTTCAGATTTCATAATTTCAGTTTTTATAATTTTAGATTTCATAATTTTAGATTTCATAATTTCAGTTTTCATAATTTCAGTTTTTATAATTTTAGATTCATTTTGCGTACTTAGATATAAATCGTGTAAATTTTTAGTTGATTTAGTAAGTAATGCAAAAGCACTATGCAATATTAAAGCTTTAACGTTATAAGCATCTTTTCTTGTAAAGGCAACTTTCAAAACTGTCAAATTTGAAAGATCTAAGCTTCGTTTATCATGCTATTTGCTCTAAAATAGATATGAGATAAGATTTTCTATATCCTGCTAGTACTGTAATATATCAGTTGTTAATTGAAAAAGAGGTGCTCTCTTACATATACTACACCAATTTTCAGGAGATTTCATATACAATTCAATAAACTCATACGCTTCCAGCAAGTCAAAATCATCATTCAATGTACTGTTATCTAAAGAACTGATATAAGAGTAACATTTTTCTATCAAACACTTTGTATTGAGAAAGTATAATTTTAAACAATGTAAGCATATTTTGAAAATATTATTGTTTACTATAAAATGGAAATGAAAAAGATAATAACAATCTTCTGAGTAGATTTCGTCTAAAATATCGCAAGTATAATACTGAAATAAAAAATACAAAGCATAATCTAGTTCATAAACTTGATTTTCTTTAAATAAATCAGAAAAAGAAAATTTATATTTTTCAATAGGAAAGGTGCGATTTTCAATTTCTGCAGCTGTTATATCCATATACTTGCGACTTTGTAAAAAATGTTTTTTAAAAATAACATCAGGTATATATTGTCTAATGTTTTCAATATCGTGAAATTTTTTTACATTATTCCATATTTTTTTAAAACACAAACTTTCTAATGAAAGAAGATTAAATGTAAAATTACAGTAACAATTATATTTTATATATTTCGTATAAAAATATTTGATTAAATTGTGACAAATATAATTTGGTTTTACGTACATACCCCAACTGATTTTTTCCCACTCGTTTCTTTTAAAATATCTTGTGTCTGAAACTGTAGTAATTAAATGAACATGCTCTTCTTCATCATGTCCACCATTACAAAAAACATTAGAATAAGAACATATAATATTCTTTTTAACAATTTTGAAAAATTCTATTAATGCTGACTTTTTTAATATTACATGAAAATATTTGTTTTTATTATTTGCACAATGTGCACAAAAAGGATTATCGCAATCCAAACACAACCAATTTGATTCAAAACGCTCACAATTTCTATGAAACTCTTTAATGTCCATTTATCTCAAAATGACTCTTTGTTTAAAAAAAACACTAAAAACTCAAAAAAAGAGCAACTTTTTTTAGATGACTTATTTAAAAAAGCATATAAAAGGCAAGATTTTCATTATTCAATCTATTTAGTTCCAGTTGCATTTCAGTTGCTTAATGAATCAGCGTTACCATTTTTATTGAAAAATTTTTAAATTCGAGCAACATTAAATTATTTCAATTTTAAAACATGAAGGAAGAACTTTTAAAATATTATATTTTTGAGCTTCGACATCAGATACTATTTGAAAAAATGATACTCTTTCACATATATTACACCAATTTTCAGTATTTTTTCATATACGATTCAATTACATCATCCTCTCGTAATATATAAAAAAGATAGACGATAAATAGAATTAAAATAAAAGTAACGTCAAACATCTGTGTTAAGAAAGTGTAATTTTAAAATAATATTGAATTTTATTTTTAAAAATCATTACAGAGAAAAATAGATTAAAATGTAATTTGAAATATTGAAATAGAATAAAATGGAATTTGAATTTTAGCATTTAATTAGATAGCGACTTTTCAAATTGAAATTTTAAAATTCAACTGCTGAATGCTAAAATTCAACTACTATTTTTTTAAAAATAGCTGGTTTAACACTGAAATAGAATAAAATGTAATTTTAATTCTTGAAATAGAATTTTCAAATTGAAATTTTAATGTAATTTAAATTTTTGAAATAGAATAAAAAGTAATTTGAATTCTTGAAATATAATAAAATGGAATTTGAATTTTACCGTTTAATTAGATAGCGACTTTTCAAATTGAAATTTAAAGTAATGTATGTAAAATGTAATTTAAATTCTTGAAAAATAATAAATTGAAATTTAATTTTAGCATTTAATTAGATAGCGAATTTTCAAAATTGAAATTTTAAATCCGAAATTTCGCTATATAATTAAATGTTAATTAAAAGGCCTCTTAAAATGCTTTTAAAATGCTAATTAAATGCTAAAATTCAACTACTATTTTAAAAAAATAGCTTTTTGAACACTTAAATAGAATAAAATGTAATTTGAATTCTCGAAATTGAATAAAATGGAATTTGAGTTTTAGCATTTATTTAGGTAGCGACTTTTCAAATTGAAATTTTAATGTAATGTATGTAAAGTGTAATTTAAATTCTTGAAATAGAATAAATTGAAATTTAATTTTTGTTTAACTTTGAAATAGAATAAAATGTAATTTGAATTCTTGAAATAGAATTAAAAGGAATTTGAATTTTAGCATTTAATTAGATAGCGACTTTGCAAATTGAAATTTGTTTAACACTGAAATAGAATAAAATGTAATTCGAATTCTTGAAATATAAATAAAATGGAATTTGAATTTTAACATTTAATTAGATATCGACTTTTCAAATTGAAATTTTAATGTAATGTATATAAAGTGTAATTTATATTCTTGAAATAGAATAAATTGAAATTTAATTTTAGCATTTAATTAGATGCCGAAATTTTAAAATCCGAAATTTCGCTATATAATTAAAATGCTTTAAAAAATGCTTTTAAAATGCTAATTAACATGGAATTTGAATATTAGCATTTAATCAGATCGCGACTTTTCGGATTTTAAAATTTCAAATGTGAAAAGTTGCTATCTAATTAATTTCTAAAGTTCAACTACTATTAAAAAAAAATCTTGTTTAACCCTAAACTAGAATAAAAAGTAATTTGAATTCTTGCAATAGAATAAAATATAATTTGAAATCTTGCAATAGAATGAAATGGAATTTGAATTTTAGCCTTTAATTTAATAGCGACATTTCAAATTTCAAATTTTAAAATCTGAAATTTCGCTATATCATTAAATGATAATTAAATGCTAATTAAAATGCTTTTAAAAGGCAAATTTAATTTTTTTTAAATAAAATTTTATTTTTTAAAATTCAAATTTTATTTTATAAATATAGCTTGTTTAACTTTGAAATAGAATAAAATAGTATTTAGCTAGATTACATAGCAACTTCTCGGATTTTAAAATTTCAATTTTGAAAAGTTGCTATCTAATTACATGCTAAAATTCAACTACTATTTTATTCTATTTCAAGGTTAAACAAGATTTTTTTAAAAATAAAATTTGAATTTATCATTTAATTAGATAACGAAATTTCGGATTTTAGAATTTTAATTTTGGAAAGTCGATATCTCAGTAAATGTAAAAATTGAAATTCCATTTTATACTATTTCAAATTTCAACAAGCTATTTTTAAAAAGTAAAATTTGAATTTTAACATTTAAGTAGATAGCGACTTTTCAAAATTGAAATTTTAAAATTGAAATTTCGCTATATAATTAAATGGTAATTAAAATGCTTTTTAAAAGGTTTTAAAATGCTAATTAAATGCTAAAATTCAACTACTATTCTTTTTTAAATAGCTTGTTTAACACTGAAATAGAATAAAATGTAATTTGAATTCTTGAAATAGAATAAAGTGGAATTTGAATTTTAGCATTTAATTAGATAGCGACTTTTCAAATTGAAATTTTTAAAACCGAAATTTTGCTACATAATTAAATGATAATTAAATGCTAATTAAAATGCTTTTAAAATGCTAATTAAAATGGGATTGTAACTTTAGCATTTAATTAGATAGCAACTATTCGGATTTTAAAATTTCTATTTTGAAAAGTTGCTATCTAATTAAATGCTAAAGTTCCACTACTATTTTTAAAAATTAGCTTGTTTAACCCTAAACTAGAAGAAAATGTAATTTGAATTCTTGAAATAGAATAAAATGGAATTTGATTTTTAACATTTAATTAGATTTTTAAATTTTAAAATCCCAAATTTCTTTATATAATGAAATGCTAATTAAAATGCTTTTAAAATTCAAATTTTATATTTTTAAAAATAGCTTGTTTGACCTTGAAATAGAAAAAAATAGTAATTGAATTTTATCAGTTAATTAGATAGCAAATTGTCGAATTTTAAAATTTCAAAATGCTAAAATTCAACTACTATTTTATTCCAATTCAAGGTTAAACAAGCCCTTTAAAAAAATAAAATTTGAATTTTAGCATTTAATTATATAACGAAATTTCGGATTTTAAAATTTCAATTTTGTAAGTCGCCATCTAAGTAAATGCTAAAATTGAAATTCCGTTTTATTCTATTTCAATTTTAAACAAGCTATTTTTAAAAAGTAAAATTTGAATTTTAGTATTAAATTATATAGTGAAATTTTGGGTTTGATTATTTAATCACCATCCCACTGTACTTTAAATTGAACTTAATTTTTTTACTTTCATTTGAATCTAGTTTAATTAACATTAGTTCATAGAGCCAATATAACTGTAAAGTTTATATATTTCATAATCTCATGACGTCATTTATTACGCAACTTTCAACTCACATCAAGTATAAAAGGCTGTGGCATTGTTTAGAATCTCAGATCTCTGGATTTATAACCATGAAGCAAGAATTCTAAACGATTTAATGCTATGCTAATTGTACTGGAAAGTCATCATTAAAAGTGCTAATAACTTCCTAAATGTGATTCAACTATACTTAAAGGATGGATGATGCATTTCTTGTGAGAAATTCAAAAAGTAAATGATTTAGAGAAAACCAATTGATCGCCACAAAGACTAAACCTTTTCATTAGTCTTTCTAATAATGTCATCGTAAAAAAATTGTCTTAAATACTGAATTTCATTATTGTAAAGAAAAAGAGGAGTGTTTAAAAAAAATATGCTTGACAAGTTGTTCTTTTTTTTAAAGATTTATATATTGGAATAAACTGTCACTAAACGATAAAAAATGTTATGCAACTTTCAACGCACATGAAGTATAAAAAAGACTGTAGCAGTTGTTTAGAATCTCAGATCTTTGGATTGATAACTATGGAGATTGAAGTAAGAATTTTAAACGTTATAATGGCTATGCTAATTATACTGGTCATTAAAAGTGCTAATAAATTCCGAAATGTGCATTCAACAATACTTAAAAAGATGGTGCGAGATGATTCAGAGAAAACTTTATATCAATTGGATCAGTGGTCACCACAAAGACTAAATCTTTTTCTTTAGTCTTTCTAATAATTGCATTTATTATGAGAAAGTCATCGTAAAATAATTGACAGTTTGGGGATATTCAACAAATAATATTTAAAAATTTGTATTAAAGACTGACATCATAAAGAAAAAAGTCGTATTTTAAAAAACATTTGACAAAATGTTGTTCATTTTTTAAGGATTTATATATTTATTTATATAATATGTACATTTTTAATTTGCAATTCAAAATAAACTGTTATTTGACCGTTTGTTTCTGTCGTTTATTTATTTTATTTTATTTTATTTTATTTTTATTTTTAATTTTTTTCCTTTTAATATTTATCTATATTTAAAAAAAAGATATGAATATATAAAAGCGACTATTATTACAAATAACAATTATTAACGTTGTAAAGAAAAAACAGAAATGGATGCAAATGTATATAGATTCTGATAATGTAAAAATTCTATCTCAATCGTTATCAGAAATTGAATTCAATGATTTTTGATATTAAATTGATTGAATTGCTACAGGCCTTTCACATTATGATTTAAAGTTATTAGGATTTTCAAAAGAACAAATTTTAGCTATATTTTATTTAATTGATCCTGAAAATGCAAGAAAGGGAATATTTATTATGGTGAATGTTGTTTATATTCAATCGACGAAAATATTGTAAATTTAGGTCGTCATATAAATTGTCTATCAATGCGTCCAAAATCTTTAGACTGTTCTATTTTTTAAAATTCACTTGACAAAAATATTGTTATGTCATGTTGTAAACATTTATTTCATATAAAATGTCTATCAAAATGGCAGTCTACTTGTGCAATCTGTTGACAGCATTTGAAAATATATATGGTATCCCAAATTAATTAGAAATTGGATATCGAAAAGTACAAATGCTTTTCATATTTTAAATTCAATTAAAGGAATAAAAATTAGATTATCATAACATATTGTTTAAGATTTTAAATTTCGATGGTCACTTTAAAAGGATAAATTTTAAAAGTGATAAAAGTCGAGATAATAATAATTGACCATGACATTAATACTTTAATAAGTTGTGACATGATTTTATTTTTTATTTATTTATATTATTTTATAATATTTTTTAAAATAAAAAGAAAAACTAAGCTCCACCCTTTTTGTTCAAACTATATATATCACACTGTTTTTCACTTAGATTTCAGTTCACCATGAAACATCTCGTTGAAACTATTGTGATAAATTTTATTAGACAATCCATAAAGAATAAATTACCAAACTTTAATGATATTTCACAATAACTCAAATTCAAAAAAAGACATGACAAGAGATATATTAAAAGAATATCTTTAACCTCCAGAAAAAGACCAAAAAGTTGCATATGATGAAAAATTTTTAGATTGTTTGTCACATTTGAATAAAGAAGTTGAAATATAATTGAAAAATTAAAACAAGTTATGTTTTTCAAAAGCAAAACATTTGTTTTCCAATGTCTGAACTAAACAATCACTAGAGGCCAAATATTGTGGATCTTATAGAACATTACAAGATATAGAAGAAGATAATTGTATAAACCACCTGTGGACTCATATCATGTAAAAAGAAATGCTAATTTTAAATATCTACCTGTGAGGAATAAAAATAAACAATTTGATGTGTATTCTCAAATAAATGTATAATTGGTGTTAAACAGTGTCATGGAAAAATATTTAAAACATTATTGCAAAAAGTTTAAAATTGAAACTTTGTTTATACACACACAGAAACATTTTAAATTAAATATGAAAAGTGT
Source organism: Salticus scenicus (assembly GCA_963930645.1). Lineage (NCBI taxonomy): Eukaryota > Metazoa > Arthropoda > Arachnida > Araneae > Salticidae > Salticus > Salticus scenicus. The sequence goes on from OZ005650.1 coordinate 253,145,675, forward strand.
TAAATATTTTAATGTGAAAAAAGATAAAATCATATGTACCAAGATAAAGATTGTTTAGCAGGTCTATGTACTTTAAAATATTTCATGCTGTAAATTTCAAAGATTGTGATTGTAATTAGTTTTAATTTTTTATCCTGTTTAAATTATCTTATGTATGTCTAATTGAGATGTTTTTTTTAGAAATGTAAGGTTTGTTTTTTAAAATAAATACTAGTTATTGCTGTGTGTTAATTTCTTTCACAATAAAATTGACAAAGATGAAAAAAAAGAAATTATATAAAAAAGAATACATAAGATTTTTATTTTACTTTGAACAAGAAGAAAAAAAGCACGGATATGAAAAATTCTCGAAAAAGAGAAAAAAATAAAGATCTGTTACAGATAAAATTTATATTAATACGATAGGATAAGTTTTGCAGCATTATAATAATAATAATAATAATAACTATTTTTATGTGTTATAATTAACATTCAAAGCCTTAAAAGGTAATGATGTAAAATAAAATAGTCCTGTCGTATTAATATGTTCATATAATTAAAATTTTATGAATCTATAAAAAGAATATCTCTTTACAGGTTTATTTTTAAAATATATCATCTTTAATGTTGTGTTCTTTTCACAAAAAAAAGAAAAAATGATAAAGATGAAAAAAAGAATATATAAAAAAATATATGATAGATAAAGTATGATATATTTTTAAGAAAAATTGAATTTAAGAGAGAATATATAAGATTATTTTTTTACTTTGAACAAGAAGAAAAAAAACATGGATATGAAAAAAATAAAGATCTGTTACAGATAAAATTTATATTAGTACGATAGGACTATTTATAAGTTTTGCAGCATTGTAATAATAATAATAATAATAGACATAATAACTATTTTTATTTGTTATAATTAAAATATGTAATGATGCAAACTTAAACAGTCCTTTCGTATTAATATGTTCATAAAATTACAATTTTATGAATCTATTAAAGGAATATCTTTTTGTAGGTTTATTTTTAAAATAAATAATCTTTACTGTTGTGTTCTTTTAACAAAGAAAGATAAAATTGATAAAGATGAAATATATACATATATATATATATATATATATATATAGAATATATATATATATAGATGAAATATATATATAGTTACAAATTAAACACTCCACGCAACTTATCTCTGCAACAATTTCAAGGAACGTATTTTTCAAAGTACAGTAATAAAAAAAAGTAAAAATTTGAAAAAGTAAAATTTTGAAAAAGTAAAAATTTGAAAAAGTAAAAATTTGAAAAAGTAAAAATTTGAAAAAGTAAAAATTTGAAAAAGTAAAAATTTTGAAAATTAAAAATTTTGAAAAGTAAAAATTTGAAAAGTAAAAAATTTGAAAAGTAAAATTTTGAAAAAGTAAAAATTTGAAAAGGAAAAATTCGAAAAGGAAAAATAACATAACATAAAAAAATAACACAAAAAAAAAAAAAAAAAAAAAAAAAAATTTTTTTTTTTTTTTTTTTTTTTTTTTTTTTTTTTTTTATGTTATGTTATGTTATGTTATGTTATTTTTTATTTACGTTTCAGATTTACTTTTTCAAAATTTTACTTTTTCAAAATTTTACTTTTTCAAAATTTTACTTTTTCAAATTTTTACTTTTTCAAATTTTTACTTTTACAAATTTTCACTTTTTCAAATTTTTACTTTTTCAAATTTTTACTTTTACAAAATTTTACTTTTTCAAATTTTTACTTTTTCAAATTTTTACATTTCAAAATTTTACATTTGTAATTTTTACATTTTGTAATTTTTGTAAAACAAATTTTTACTTTTTCAAATTTTTACATTTCAAAATTTTACATTTGTAATTTTTACATTTTGTAATTTTTGTAAAAAAATTTGAAAAAGTAAAATTTTGAAAAAGTAAAATTTTGAAAAAGTAAAATTTTGAAAATTAAAAATTTGAAAATTAAAAATTTGAAAAGTAAAAATTTTGAAAAAGTAAAAATTTGAAAAAGTAAAATTTTGAAAAAGTAAAAATTTGAAAAAGTAAAATTTTGAAAAAGTAAAAATTTGAAAAAGTAAAAATTTGAAAAAGTAAAATTTTGAAAAAGTAAAATTTTGAAAAAGTAAAATTTTGAAAAAGTAAAATTTTGAAAATTAAAAATTTTGAAAATTAAAAATTTTGAAAATTAAAAATTTTGAAAAGTAAAAATTTTGAAAAGTAAAAATTTGATAAGTAAAAAATTTGAAAAGTAAAAAAATTTGAAAAGTAAAAAAATTTGAAAAGTAAAAATTTTGAAAAGGAAAAAATTTGAAAAGGAAAAAAAATTTTAAAAAGGAAAAAAATTTGAAAAGTAAAAAAAATTTTGAAAAGTAAAAAAAATTTGAAAAGTAAAAAAATTTGAAAAGTAAAAAAATTTGAAAAGTAAAAAAATTTGAAAAGTAAAATTTTGAAAAGTAAAAAAATTTGAAAAGTAAAATTTTGAAAAGTAAAATTTTGAAAAGTAAAATTTTGAAAAAGGAAAAATTTGAAAAGGAAAAAATTTGAAAAGGAAAAATAACATAACATAAAAAATAACACAACATAAAAAAAAAAAAAAAAAAAAAAAAAAAAAAAATTTTTTTTTTTTTTTTTTTTTTTTTTTTTTTTTTTTATTATTATTATTATTATTATTATTATTATATTATGTTATTTTTTATTTACGTTTCAGATTTACTTTTTCAAAATTTTACTTTTTCAAATTTTTACTTTTTCAAATTTTTACTTTTTCAAATTTTTATATTTCAAAATTTTACTTTTTCAAAATTTTACTTTTTCAAATTTTTACTTTTTCAAAATTTTACTTTTTCAAATTTTTACTTTTTCAAAATATTACTTTTTTCAAATTTTTAATTTTCAAAATTTTTACATTTCTAAATTTTACATTTTGTAATTTTTGCATTTTGTAATTTTTGCATTTTGTAATTTTTGCATTTTGTAATTTTTGCATTTTGTAATTTTTGCATTTTTATAATTTTTGCATTTTTATAATTTTTACATTTTGTAATTTTTACATTTTGTAACTTTTGCATTTGTAATTTTTACATTTTGTAACTTTTGCATTTGTAATATAAATCTGATTTTTTTATCTAATTATTAGAAGGCAATTTCTAGTTCTTATTTTGAAATTACTATAATTCATGAGGTTTAAACGAAAAGATTTTTAATTTATAAGAACAGCATGAACTTTTGGTAAACTAATGATGATTTTCCTCTAACGAAAGTGCACGGGATTAATTTACTTATATCGAAGAAACAATTATTTAATTATCTACCAAAAATTAATTAATATTGTTTACTAATTATATTATTCGTTACCTTTTGAAGTTTCTTTCGAACCTTTTCCTTAAGGGATATAAAAATCAGACGCTTAATAAAATCACTTTGGTTCAGAATGATTTTAATAAGCGGCGGGAACTGTATATACAGAAAGAGAGATAAACGAAACGTTCAGACAGGTTTGATTGCATCATTCACGAAAAGACAGGTGGAATTGAATGTAAACAGCTGACATTACAAACAGCTGACTTGTATTTGAGGTCACAAGCTAGCTTCGTGCGTTTTTATTTAAAAGAATTTTACTTTAAGGCAACATGGAAAAAAATCATAGAAAACCATTTTAAAATTTGGTTGTAATTTAATTGTTTCATTTGAATCCTTTTTAACAAAGACCACAATTTAAAACATTTCATGGTGATAATGTTAAAATCTTTTAATTTTAAAATTATTTGTAATCATTACAAAACAGATTGAAAGGACTTAACGAAATGACTCGAAATTTTGGATAAACATAATTTAAGTTTACGAAATTATGTGTTACATTTGAGAATTTATTCAAAATAAGTTTTAAATATGACAACTCGTTCTATGAACCAGTTTTTAAGTTATATTTAAAAAACTACCTACACTCAAATCTGCATTTCAATGATTTAAATGATTTAAAGAGTTAAAATTTTAAAATTTCATAATTCTTAACTGTGGATAACTTTTGCCAAAATTTTTGGATTATTAAAAGAATTTTTAATACTATCTTATGTGTCCAGTTTCTACATATATTAAAGAAAAATCATACATTGATTAGTAACACTTTCCAACTGTACGTAGTTGTTGTATTGAATAACTTTTAATATTTTTTGCCACTGGACAGATAGAATAATTGATTTTAAAATTACTCTTAGGCATTTTGGAAAGTGTTAAAAAGGCTTAACACAAAAGACCGTTAGATTATAATTACAGCTTTTGATCTCTCTGAATATTTTAGTGTAGCCCTGTAAATCAGAAAGTTAATCATATATTCTATACAAAGCATTATTTTAGAATATTAATAATACATTTCAATATTTTTATGATTTTCACAGTAACAATTTTTTATTAATAGCTCTTAATATAACTGGTGTGCGACCCTCTAATGCTAATCATGCTATATTCTATGCAAAAGCATTCTTTTGTGCATATAAATAACATATTTCAATTTCCTAAATCTTCGTGTAAAGTAAAGTTATTAAAATTTGATTTATAGAAATATCTCTCATAAAATGCAATGTTTTGGAATACTTTTGAGTGTCCCTGTACATAAATCCATTTTATACAGAAACTTGAATAACATATTTCAATTTCATTAAGAACAGTAAAGATATGAAAATATGGTTTATAAAAATATCTTTCATAGAACACAATGCTTTGAAATATTTTTCGGGACAAAGAGGTCAAATTTCAATAGGGTTCATGAAATTTCCGTTTTCTTGTGTTATATTTAAGTTTGCCTAAATTCATATCATTAGTTTTGAAATAAATGAAATTTATCGCTTGGTTTTCCAGGCCTGTTGAATTATTACGTATTTTTTTCTCTTGGCGTTGAAATATAAAAAATTACGCAGACATTGAAAGATCCTGAATAAATATACATGTAGTAATATTTATCTTTACTACATGTATATTTTTAAATGAGGTCTCTCTTAAAACAGCTCATTATTTTTAATTATTACTATCCAATATAAGAAAGAATAAGAATTCACTTTAAAATACTTTTTAATATTCTTTAAAATGTGTTAAGAACTTCAAATTTTTATTAATATCTCTTAATGTATATTTAAAGATTGATGTGTTTGATCTGAAGCAACAATTTAAATAAATTGATTGGACTTTGAAAAACGAAAATGACATTTTAATAAAGAAAATGACAAAAATTTTTAAGAAGTAGAAAAAATTCAAAATTTGTGTAGAAAGGATTAATTATTAATTAATGAATAAATTATTAATTTTCAAAAATGATGAGATTTATAAAATCTAAAAATTATGAAATGTCAATTGAAAATTGTATTTCAAACTTTAAATTGTTTTAAGAAACAAGATTTGAATTTCAATACTTATATTTAGAGATCAATTTATTTTATAAATGACAATTTATATACAATTAATTAAAAAAATAAAAAATTATCAGGTTTTAATTTCAACTCTGTGTGATTTGATAAATATGATAATTTTTGATCTGATGTATGTATTTTAAAAAGTACATTGCATTTCAAATTTTAAAAATTAAAAAAAATTATTTTAATAAAATGAGTTAAAGTGAAAAAAAGATTTTTTAAGGTTCTTTTTAAATATTGACTCATTCTTTGGCATTCTGAGAAAGGTTTCATGTACAGTTAATTATTTGAGTGACTGTATAAGTAGACGATACGGAAAAAATTCCGATTTCCGTTTTTTGCTGAATTTACATGTTTTGAGCTTTCTTTACGTTTCAATTAACTGAAATTGGCTACTTATTTTTTAAAAAAGTGTCTTTATTGCTAGCTTTTGTGGGTAGAAGAAGCAAGTAGAAGATTCATAAAAACTTTTGATTTCCGGTTTTCGATGAATTTACACGTTTTGAGATTTCCTTGCATTTTAATTAAGTGAAATTAGTGAAATTGACTACTTATTTTTATTCTTTAAAAAGTGGATTTATTATTCTTTCCTCTGCATATATAAGTAGAAAATATAAGATTCAGAAATGTTTTAGATTTTCGGTTTTCGATAAAGTTACACGTTTTGAAATATCCGACCTCAATTCGACCATTTTTAAAAAATATCTTTTTTTTTTTTTTTTTTTTTTTTTTTTTTGTTCAAACACTGTACTTTATGAACCAATCGAATTAATTTAACAGAATTTGATACTTGGTTGGACCTTGGTCTGACATGGTACCTATTAGCGTCTGGGCTGTATCACACAACAAGGGGCGTTTTCACGTTGCGATTTTCTCTCATTTCAGGAAAGGCTAACATCTCCAGAGAGAAATAGTTATATGAAGTAAAACTCTGCTGATTCAGTTAGAGTGAATATTGGCAAACAATTGCCGCAGCTGTGTTGCAATTGCATTCCGTTTAGGACAAGGCAATAACTTTGCTTTGCCTCGCTTTGCCAAAAGAATGGTCGAGTTTCAACCACTGGGCGATACTAGTTATAATTAAAAAAATAACTTAAGTTGTGTTAATCATTTACATGTTGATTTAAAATGCTTTAAGTTATGCTTGAAAACAGCAGACGTAAAATACATTATATAAATTTTCTAAAACTGTCATAGAAGGAATTACTGAAATATATTTTTACTAGCAGTCAACGCCCGCTTCGCTGGTCCCTATTTTTAAATGAATCACTCTAATTACTGAATTCTCAAAATTGCATTCATTTTTATCACGTGAAAAGAAAAGAGAAACAAAATCTGATTAGGAAAAATGTCGCACCGGGTTTTCACTGCCTTCGGAAAAAATTCCCAAAATGCTCTAACTCTTATTTCTATTATTTTCCCCCTTCGCCCCCCCTCCCGTCTATTCTAATAATTTTACAAATTCGAAAATATCCGCAATCGATTTGTAGGTATCAAAAAACACTATGCACCAGTTTTGAACTATCTATCTCTATCTTTATTTTTTGGCCCCTCCGTTCCCCCCCTTCCCGCCCCTCCCAATAATTTAAAAAAATCGAAAATATCCGCAATCGATTTGTAGGTATCGAAAACATCTATGTACCAATTTTGAATGATCTAACTCTATATTACTTTTTTTGCCCCTCGCCCCCCCCCACCTTCCCGGCCCTCCTAATAACTTTACACTTTCGAAAATATCCCCATTCGACTTGCAGGCCTCTAAAACCTATCTGTACATATTTTGAACGGCCTAACTTTATTTCTATTTGTTTTTGCCCATAGCCCCTCCTTACAGCTCCACCCCCCTTACCGCCCCACCTAATAATTTTACAACTTCGAAAATATCCGCAATCGATTTGTACGTATCGAAAACCTCTATATACCAATTTTGAACGATCTAACTCTATTTTTATTTCCCCCCCCTCTCCCCCCCACCTTCCCGGCCCTCCTAATAACTTTACACTTTCGAAAATATCCCCATTCGACTTGCAGGCCTCGAAAACCTATCTGTAAAAATTTTGAACGGCCTAACTGCATTTCTATTTGTTTTTGCCCCATAGCCCCCCCTTACCGCCCCATCCCCTTTCCCGCCCCTCCTAATAATTTTACAACTTCGAAAATATCCGCAATCGATTTGTAGGTACCGAAAACCTCTATATACCAATTTTGAACGATGTAACTCTATTTTTATTTTTTTGCCCCCCCCCCTCTCCCCCCCATCTTCCCGGCCCTCCTAATAACTTTACACTTTCGAAAATATCCCCATTCGACTTGCAGGCCTCGAAAACCTATCTGTACCAATTTTGAACGGCTTAACTGTATTTCTATTTGTTTTTGCCCATAGCCCCCCCCTTACCGCTCCACCCCCCTTACCGCCCCACTTAATATTTTTACAACTTCGAAAATATCCGCAATCGATTTGTACGTATCGAAAACGTCTATATACCAATTTTGAACGATCTAACTCTATTTTTATTTTTTTGCCCCCCCCCCTCTCCCCCCCCCCACCTTCCCGGCCCTCCTAATAACTTTACGCAATCGAAAATATCCTCATTTGACTTGCAGGCCTCTAAAACCTCTCTGTATCAATTTTGAACGCCCTAACTGTATTTCTATTTGTTTTTGCCCCATAGCCCCCCGCCCCCCCTGCTCCCAAACCTGGGGGCTGAATTTCTAAAATTCCAGAAATTAGTTTTTAGATATTTGCATTAGCTATATTTTAGAGCAAAACTTTCACGTATATCTATTTTTTTGTTTGAGATATGTAGGATTATGCGAAATCACGTTTTACGCATTTGAAATCACGTTTTGCCCCCCCGCCCCCATTGGGGACCGAATTTGGAAAATTCCAGAAATTGATTTTTAGACATTTGTATTAGCTATATTTTAAAGCAAAAATTTTACGGATATCTGTTTTTTTTGTTTGAGATATGAAGGATTTTGTGAAATCACGTTTTGCCCCCCCCTCCCCCCCTTGGGGGGCGAATTTTGTAAAATTGTTTCTTAGTGGATGCCTACGTCATAGAAAGAACATTGTCACGAAATTTCATGCTTCTCGGTCCAGGGGTTTGGTCTGGGCGATGATGAATCAGCCCCCCCCCTCACTCAGGAATTGTTCTTTTATATATATAGATTACTTGTAAGTTATTGCTGAAATTTATTACATGAAACATCGCCGTATTCCGCGAATTATCAGGAATAAAGTTTTACTAAATTTATAATAATTAAATTTTTGATATATTTGTACGTTAGCGTGTCATTTTTTAATATTATTATTTATGATTTAATTCATGTTTTGGGGATTACAAATTGACTATTAGTTATTTTTTTAAACAAAAATCCATCTGTAGACAAAAAAAAAAAAAAAAATCTGTAAAAAAAATCTATAAACTCTCAATTACGCACGACGCGCGTAATAATCTGTTTTGCAGTTTATTCCCATTTTTCTTGTCTTTTTGTGGCAATAAATTAGAATAAATATTAGAAAATAATTACACAATTGGATTTTTTCAATTAAACATTACCGATAAAAAGGAAGATAAAAAATTTAAGGAAACGAATATTATCCACCATTTCCGAACTATCTAATTCGATGGATAGACGGGGTTTTTTGGAATCCCTTTGTAATGTCTCAGAAGGCACTAATATATTACGGATAATAAAACTTCTATTATTTTTTTTTTCTGCAGAAAGAAGTAATTAAGAAAGTGAAAAATGATCCACACATTATCATGGGCTATACCAGAAGCGCTTTTTCCAGGAAAATTTCAGGCCGGAGATATTTTGTCGTGTTTCGTACCACATTTTTCATACAAAAATCGTTATCATATTTTTATTAGTAATATATTGTGATTAAATAGGATAGAGATTGCAGTAACATATCAATTATAAAAATAGTGGTAGCAAAAACGGTGGATATTGCACATAACTGAGAATGTCTTTAAGAAATGACAGGGTCCTTGGCTGTTTTTTTAGACCAAAATAGGAACATTTGAACATGTGAGAAAATCTTGGAACTGATATGAAACGATGGCATTCCCCTTATTAGAAGTAGGGTGATAAAACCATCAACAAACCTACACATTGTAGGAATGATATAAGAGGAGATAACGCATCTGAAAAAAACGGGAAGTTAAAATTGTAACCGCAGAAGTCCTTAAGTATTACAGCCAGCTCAAGCTAATATTTTGGTAGATCATTGACTACATACAGGGTAATTATAATTAAAGTTACGATTTCAAAACGTTATAATTTTAAAAATACCCATCAGAGCGATTTGATATTTTACCAGAGCAATCGTGAGACAATGAAATTTTGTTTGGCAAAAGAAAAAAAAAATAGTTCCCAAATGTGCCATTAATTATCCGTAAAGTATTTGTTTCGTGAAGCTCCTCTTTTTCTCTTTTCACTATGACTGTTTGCGCTCTAAACACGTATTCTTGTCTTTTTGCTAAAAAAAATTGTAGTAAACCCTTGAAGTCTATTGTTTCGTGCTATTCCATTGTGTTACTAACAATATTCCTGTGTTTAATGAGTAATTTTAGGCGTTTACCCTGGCATTACCCTGTTAGCGCCATCTATAGGAACATGTTGGAACTACTTTTTTCCTCCCCCAAACAAAATTGCATTGCCTCACGATTGCTCTGGTAAAATATCAAATCGCTCTCATGGGTAGTTTTAAAAGTATAGCATTTTGAAATCGTAACTTTAATTATAATCACCCTGTATATTAGAATGGACCACTGACTAATAATTTTTCTGCTTTCGAACATCGCATCCCCACCAATCCACCAATTCCTTCGCCAAACCGACATTCCACTTTTATTAAAGCAGGTTTCCCCTCCCTCTATCGCAGAATTTCTATGCTGTGTCGGTTTGCGATTATCGCGATTATCGCGAAAAGTGGGTTCCTATTATTCACCAAAAAACGTAGTGATATTTAATCCACATTAGAAAACCGTAGTTAATTTTATTCCCCAACCAATGTAGGAAATCCATCCTCTACAGTCGGCAGCAAAATATTAACATTTATTAACAAAATATTAACACATCCACATTTATCATATTTTTTCTTTTATTTTGAACGCTAATTTTCATCACTAATTTACTGTTTTAAAAACAGCATAAGACCAAAAACATGACTCGACATATATTTACTTAACAAAACAGTATTTGATGCACATCTTACTACATATATTTTTCCAATAAAAGGCATTGATATGCCTAATTAAATTCGGATAAGTGCCAATTTTTATATACATTATATGTGTAACATTTTAAAATAATTTGCTTTTAAATTTTAATCATTCATAAACTTTTCAACTTCTTAAGCAAATAAAATCGGTATCATTCGCTCTTATAAATATATATAAATATATCAGAAAAAACAGAAATTTATTTTTTCATAAATCATGTATAAAGATGACGTAATTGACATTCATGAATACAGACTATCAGAAAAGCCCCGGTTCGGGAACGAATCGAACTTCAATAGCAGGAAATTTTTTAAAAATTAAATTCGAAATATACAAAACTCGGCTTGATGCTGTTTGCGTGCCAATTGATCAAAGTTTGTTAACGAAATTAGTTTTTAATTCATGAAAACAATAAATGTTGTGTAGATCTTATCACTAAAAAGATCTCCGAACATATTCTTTCACGTTATTTTCTATATTTGTTTGATTTATTCGATCAACCATAAAATTTCACACCAATTTCACGCCAAACATAATTTTACAATATGCTATGATCGGCTACGTCTATCGCACGAGACAATTTTTTGTGGTTATAATAGTAGTTGAGTTAACAAATAGTAGTTGGTATATGGAAAAATAAATAAATAATTAATTAAATATATAAACCTGATCACGGTACAGGCTTAATACAGCTTTCTAAAGCTTTCTACAGCTTTCTAAAGCTTAATACAGCTTTCTAAGAGTTGCAATGCATACAAAAATTTTACATGTTTTAAGATAAATTAATAATTATAGCTTTATACGAAAATTATCATTTGAATCGACTGTTAATACATTTTTCTATAAATATTTTCCCTTGAGCTTTAGTGCTTGATTTGAAAATTAATTATGCCAGATGAAACAATGTAAATCCTTTAGATATATAAATGGCTTCTTAATTAATGCTTTTATTCTGAAATGCGCAAAAGATTTCTCTAGAGTTCCAGAAATGTGCATCAAAATTTCTCTCGAGATGAAAAGTCAAATTTTGAACTTTATCCCAAAAGTGCTTTCATCGAAAATTCTCAATATTTATAATCTGGTCCCTATATCAAAAACAAGGTGCATAAATCATAAATTAATGTGTCATTTAAAACATTCAAATGTGTAGGGAACAATATTTTATTCTTAATGCATAAATTCATATTATTATTTGAAATTAAAACGTTGATTAATGGTGAAATCATGATTCCTATACAAGAAAAAGTAAACTGTTCAGAGAGGCAATAATATCTTATTGTAATTTAGTAATAAAGAAATTTTTAAAAGTTATTAATTTTGAATTTGCAAAATTTAAATTGTGATTAAAAATTTACTAACCTTTTTTAATAGAATAAAACTGCTTTTTAATTAATATTTGTAAGTGTTTTTGAAAACGTTTTAGACGTTATTGACTTGGATGTTAAATAAATTGTTATTTTTTATTTTAAAAATGTATTTTTTAAGTATAAATTATTACAGTTTTATAAACGAAAAATTACAAGAAATACAGCACAACAAATAATAATTGATGAAATTTACGGTAATAAATTTTTTAAAAAGGCACAAAAAATCAGGATTTTAACTCTCCATCTTGCTTGATATAATTTCTACATTATTTATTTATATTTTAATTATGATTATTTAATTTGGTTTCACGTCAAAATTGTCATACTTACAGATCGATGTGTTAATGATGTAAGAATAAAATGAACATACATACGATTAACATTTTAACAAATATAACAGGGAAATGGATTATTACGAGTACAATAAATAATTTATAGTAACAATTGCAGAAATACATTCGAATAATAGTGACGGTTAATGATATACTGATTGTGAAAAATAAAATTAATATTTTATTTTTATTTTTTATTTTTTACCCTAACACAAAGTGTGCACTAACATAATTATAAAATTGTACATTTTACCTTTTTTTTAATCAAGTTTTCTATAGGAGATTCTTAAGAAATGAAAAGATAATTTTGATTAGCATCGTATTTTCGGCTAACCCCTTTTTTATGTGCAAATATTTTGATGATTTTAAATTGTCCTAATTCACGACAGCTAAAAATTTCTGTTTGACTGCCTTGACTGTCATTAAAATCGACGCGAAGACTAAAGTCTGCGATGGCGACAAACTTGACGATCTCGCGAGATTGGCAATTGAATTTGGCGGAAAATATCTTTTCAGCGTAGCCAGAATTAGTAAATTCTTTCTCAATTTTAACGAAGGTAATTGTTTTAGTATAATGTATTGTTTCTCGCCATTAATATTCGCCAAAGGGGAAAAAAAAGTAAGTCATTTACATCTGTGGAATATTTTTTCTGAACAATGTATTATATTCGTTCCCTGCGGTATAAATAATCCTATTATCTAAATTTTTATGGTTGGAGTAATAGTTTATTTGGACTAATAGCAAATTTCTAAAAAATTTATAATTGATTTAAGTTACTCTTGTTCGTTATATTTTAAGGGCTTACACAGGTTTCGAAGGCAAAATAGTAAGGTATATACTCTCTCTCTCTCCCTTTTTTTTTTTTTTTTTTTTTTTTTGCTATAATAAATACATTTTTTTATGCAAAAATTTGAGGATATAAAACAGCAACATTTAAAAAGTATTTTATAAACTTTTTATTAAACTCTTTGGAAAATTTAGCCAATGTGTCCTGGTTTACGGAAACCCTTCAAAAAATCGGTGGACCCAATTTCTCGAAAACTAATGCACCAATCAAATTGCAATTTTGCACGCTTCTTCAAAACAGAATTGCGAGTGCTTGAAAAAATTTCTTTTTAATTGAAATTTGTATTTTTGGCAGATTTGTATTAAAAAACAGTACGATTTTCAGTACATTTTACCTCACGCATATTCTTGTAAAATTAGTTGCAACTGAAAAAAAGGAAACTCCTTCGTACAAGCACTACAGTAATCAAATCTGTTTTGAAGAATTATGCAAAATTTCAATAAGATCGATGCATTAGTTTTTGAGAAATTGTGTCCACTATTTTCCTTTAGAGTCTCAGAAACCAGGACCCACCGGTTAAACTTTCCAAAAAGTTTTAAGGAAATATTTATAAAACATTTTTTATTCGTCTCGCTTTTATATGTTCAAAATTTTTAATAAAAAATGTTATTTATTATTTTAAAAATAAAATAGGGGCTTTTTTTTTTTTTTTCTTTAACCTTTGAAATCCATTTAACTCTTTAATGCAATATTCTTATGGATTTTTCTTTTAGATAAGTATTATGCGAAAAATCTATTTAACACTCTTATCTTCCTTGGAAGGGGCGAATTGTCGCTTTTTAAATTTCATGTTAGAAATTAGTACGTATAAGCATCTAAAATTGCATTTTTGAGTATAAATAATTTTGAATAGGCATTAAATATCACTCACATGAAATATCTGAAAAACACATGTGAAAAATATATATGTGAAAAAGTAGTGTTACTGTATGCATTTATGAAAAGGTAGTATTACTATATGCAATATGTTGAAAAGTAGTGTATTATTATTATGTATATTTAACTATTTAGGTAGAGGCTATATCTCAGCTTCTATTGAACATTATAATTTTGATAAAATGTATCTCTCGCTCAGCTATAATAATATAAAACATTGATTAATCTTAAGCGTATTTGGGCGTATATCGTTCGGTTGGTTTGTTGGTTGGTTGGGTTTAACGCCGCTCTAGTACTGCGCTATTGGTAACTGGCGACGGTCTGGGACGCGTCCCTAAGGATGGCTCGGAGATATGCCATCACAATTTTGATCTTTCAGGGATTTTATGGATCCCCTGCTTTGGTGATCCCCAGATGTATATCGTTCAGAATGTGGCGCTACTGTTCTGCATATTCCACATTTTAGGTAGAATATCTCAACTTCTAAATCTCAAAAATCTATATCTCAACTGAACATTACACTCTTGACAAAAAGGAATCTCTCATTCTGTTACAATTAAATAATTTAAAAAAAATAACTTTGTGTAATTTTATTTTAAAATAAGAAGGATTTAATCAGCAACAGCTTAAACATTTTGTGTATATTGACCGGCAGGTGGCGCTGTGTATTACTCTAAAATTTTCTTACTCATATTTAAATTTGTATGTACATCGGTCGAAAGGCGGAACCGTTTTGCAGAATTTTCATTTTCTATGAAAAGCCTGTATTTCAAAATTTAACTACACTATTTTTTAATTTGTTTGTATATTAGGGTGGTGCGAAAAAATTCAAATTTCGATTTTCGATTCGTAATACCGCGGAAAAGCTGTCTGTGGCCATTGTAAAAAAAATTAAAAAAAAAGTTTTGAAATCGCATGATATCTTCCGATCGCGCATGCGCGTCGAATTTACAAAAATTGACGATTTTCAAGGTTTTTTCGTATTAAAGCAAAAATTAACTCCTGCAATGTTTCGATTCGTAATACCTCGGAAAAGTTGCTTATGGCCATTGTAAACAAAACAAAAGAAGAAATTTTGAAATCGCATAATATCTTCCGATCGCGCATACGCGTCGAATTTACGAAAATTGACGATTTTTAAGGTTTTTTCGAGTTAAATCAAAAATTAGCTCCTGCAATATTTTGATATATTATAATAAATAAACAATAGAAATTGATGCAAAATTAATAAATTATATTATAATTAATAAATTAAACAATATTCATTTTTGCAAAAAAATTAATATAACAAATGCTTACATTAATACATCCTGTAGTAAATGTTCTGTAAATCATAAAACTGCGACAATCCAGTCACCAACCTTGTCATTTCAAACTGTCTTTTTCACGGATAGAAACTTTGTAGTGTGATTTTTGTGAAAACTCAGGCATGATAGATCGGGATTCAAGCGTTGTTTTAATGTAGCCATCTCTTGACATCCACAAACTTTCATTCATGCTTCTGAAACCAGTTTCACACATCTTTCCACAGACTGCGTGTGTCAGGGGAAGTTCTTTACATCCCAGTTTGGTACTTCATCAGATTGTATGAAATATTTTATTTCATCGTTGGATATGTTTCGAAGTAGAGGTGGAGGAGATAATTTTACTGAGTTCCAATCAATGAGTTCTGTGTATTCAGTTGCGTTGAAGTTCAATTTTGGAGGTACAAAATTTCTGACTGTTTTTCCTTTTGAAACACGTTCTCTACCTTTTAGAACTCTTCTCAGGCCAAGCTCCCTTATATGTGTCCTCTTGTCGAAAATCATAGCGAACAATAAATTTTCATTGTGTGCAAAGAACGCTTTTCTTTCGATCACGGGGTCAACAACTTGCTTCAGGTTATCAGGCAAATAACGAGAAGTTTTAATGGATCTGTAAAGATGAATAGGACCATCTGTAAAAGTCTTGCCTAATTTAATTTCGAACCAGACGGGCATGTATGATTTCATAATGAAATTAACTAAGACTTTTAGCTCATTTAGCTCATCTGACGGACTTTCTGTACTAACGAAAAGTCTAAGGACCCTGCTGGCTGTTGTAAGCCACCTGGAATGTGAAATAGGTCCAGGATTACGATGAGACAAATCATTTGGACAGTTGCCTATTTTTATTGCAAGGCAAATATCCAGAAATTATTTCTGATCTTTTCTCAATATATCTCGATCTAATTCTGGGGTGTACAATAGATTTGTTGAAAACCTACCACTGGCAGTGTTTCGCATTTGATAAGTTGTTGTCCAATTTGCCCACAAAAATAATTAGGTCCCGTAGTTGCTCCATCTACATGCTGAAACAGGTGACGGAATGGCAGCTCGATAAAATGCAGGAAACAGATGGACCTTTGCAATGGGCGTCCAATATAAATTTCTATTTGGTGAATCACTAAATTTTTCCACCCAGTATTGACGTTAGTACCATCGCATCCAACAACGCTTAGATCTACCAGTGAAATTTTTTTTTCTCCAGACAGGACAACATGCTTTATGCGATGTCTTTAGCTGATCCGGAACATGGGGAGACATGACCAACATATGTAGAGCCAGGCTCTTTAATTATGGAATAATGATCTTCCTTTACTGTCTTTCTAAACTTTTTTGATTCCATCTCTTCTATGACTAAAGTGTCATCTTTTCTCCCATCGAAATAAAGACCATGAAGCTGCTCTATGGCTCTTTGACTTTTGTTTTGGAGTTCAATTCTATTGCAACTTGTTTCCCTTCGAATTTCATATCTATCAATAACTTGGGAAGAATCCAATTCAGTTATAATGCCAATGTCCTCAAGCACGCTTGATGCAATAGCAGCAGTTGCTCTTTCCGATACTCCGTACCGATCGCTATGTAACGCTGTTGATTGTGGCTTTATTCTCATTTGCCACGGAGTTTTCAGAGTTTTTTTTTCAGAGTTGTGTGGCTTATATTCAGATCTACTATCATTTATTTCATCCTCAGAAACATTTCGCTGCATGCTTATGTCTTCTAAAAAATCCCTTTCGATATGGATGGGTTGTACAGAAACTTGTTTTGAAGTATCACATTTTGGGGATTGGCATAATTTCCTTTTAATCCTATTTTCTAATTTTTTGGTCTCCGTTTTGTCTATCGTGCCGATTTTTCCCAATCTGTGCATTCTTTGAAGATAGATGAACCGTTGCTCAATAACTGGAATCTTTTTTGACTTTTCACATGTACAGTTTATTGAAATGGGACACTCACACCGATCTGGATTCTTTTGACAAGTGAAGTTCACACTCATTACACATTTACAAGTTGAAATTTCAAACAGCTTAGTTGCATCGCTCTTAAAGTCTTTTGTTTGAAATTTCTTTTGTCCTTATCACAAACGTACGATCTCCTCAGTTTGTAGTATTTGTCGTGGTAAGCATTAATCAGCTGAACAATTTTTTTTTCGGAAACTGTAGGGTTCGATGCCTTTTTAAATAGGGTATTGACTTTCTTTGCTACCAAAACGCTTACTGTGGAAAAGCTCACTTTTATGTTGTTACACGCTGCTGCTAACTTCATTCTCTCCTCAAAGCAACAACGAAGCGCATCCTCGTATGTAGGGAGTTCATTTGGCAGTAAATCTCTCGGATGCCCGAAAAAAAGGACAATAAAAGTCCTTTATAGTAATTTTTCTGGACGATGACGGTGACGGATCCATATTAACACCATAAATACAGTACTAAAATATTTTAAAACAAACAACTGACGACAGAGGCAAATACACAACTTATCACGCAGAACACTTTTAAGCGACTGAATGCGTGAGCTTATTACTTCAATACCGGTTTTCCTTATCTCGATACTAGCGATGTTGCGACATACTGCCAGGTGTTTCGTGCCAGTTGTTTCGACGCCATGCGCAATCTGAAGATTAAAAGTTTCTATCCGTGAAAAAGACAGTTTGAAATGACAAGTTTGGTGACTGGATTATCGCAATTTTATAATTCACAGAACATTTACTACAGGAAGTATTAATGTAAGCATTTGTTATATTAAATTTGTTGCAAAAATGAATATTGTTTAATTTATTAATTATAATATAATTTATTAATTTTGCATCTATTTCTATTGTTTATTTATTATAATATATCAAAATATTGCAGGAGCTAATTTTTGTTTTTACTCGAAAAAACCTTAAAAATCGTCAATTTTCGTAAATTCGACGCGCATGCGCGATCGGAAGGTATTATGTGATTTAAAATTTTCTTTTTTTGTTTTGTTTACAATGGCCATAAGCAACTTTTCCGTGCTATTACGAATCGAAACATTGCAGGAGTTATTTTTTGTTTTAATACGAAAAAACCTTGAAAATCGTTAATTTTTGTAAATTCGACGCGCATGCGCGATCGGAAGATATTATGCGATTTCAAAACCTTTTTTTATATTTATTTTACAATGGCCACAGACAACTTTTCCGCGGTATTACGAATCGAAAATCGAAAATTGAATTTTTTCGCACCACCCTATTGTATATAGAACGAAATAATCATATTAAAATTTTTAAACAAATTCTTCAGACCAAAATAAAAAATATAAACAAACAATTTTTAAATAATATATATATATATATATATATATATATATATATATATATCATCGGCAACATGTGCGGCTTCTTTTAATGAGTAACTAAAAAAATTTTTCAAGTTGCTAATCTTATCAAACGGCGTTTCCCAATTTCTTTCGAAATCAGTCTAAAATTGGCAAAATTCTAGAACTGCTTTTTAACTTCCCACTTCAAAAAATAAAAAATAAAAAAATATTTTTCGTGTGTTATATTTTTTAAAAAAAGGCATTTGTTGTCGTTAGAACTATTAGTTTAAATAATCTAACCTCACAAAAATTAGTGCGTTGCAAGCCTGGATTAAAAAAATAAATTCTTTACCAGGGGATACCGATCGTGAATAAATCGGATAACTATTTCTATTTTAATTGGCCATTTAACACTACTTAAAAGCTTTTTAAGCTCAGAATTCACTCGTTTTTTAGTTGACATACTTTGACATTTTAATTACTATCTCCACAAATAATTAAAATTTCTAAATTTTGTTTTCACTGTCCCCTCCGAAAGGCTTCTGTGCACACGTCAGTCAAGTTTTGTACTTCTACGTTCAGTGGGGGTTGAACGTATAAATAATCAGGCATACGTACTGACAGATATCTTCTTTCGTTATTTATTTATTTATTTACTTATTTTTTGAATAGAGTCTAGAACATTGTTTACGCAAAAAAAGTTTCTTTATCTAATATTTAAATGCATACTTAAAACATTAGTCGAGTTTGGACCACTGGGCTATACAGTTTTATTAATTTTTCTATTTTTAATTCCAAAAGAATTATTTTTTTCATTTTACTTATTATAGGCAGAAAAAAAAAGAGAGAAAATCATTTCTCTGCAACGTATAAATGAAATTAAATATGCCAAATTAATCTTTTCCTTAAAAAAAAATTCGTTTTTATGAAAGTTTTTTTTTTTTTTTTTTTTTTTTTTTCATTTTTGTTTGGAGAAAATACTTCTCAACGAAGTGATTACTCATGGGAAAATAGCTTCATTATTCTATTACGTAAATATACAAAAGAAAAACACTGAATAGCAATTTGGATAGACTCTCTATGGACTCAGATACAATTTGCTCACAAATATAATTGCAATTCGGGGAAGAAAAATAATTTATTCTAAAACACTCTATTCTCCTGAAAATAGATAAAATTTTATTAATTTATTTTTTTTTAGAAATTCGTTATAATAATTTTGATAATCATATTTTCAATTTAAGTTGAGTTATTTTTTACCCGATTTATATTATATTATGTAAATTTAATAAAGATTTTTTTAAACTTAAAAAAAAAAAAAAAAAAAAAAAAAAAAAAGTGGAGATTCGTTTTGTAAATTAAATTGTACAATGTCATTGGTAAATTTATTAGACATTAAAAATTACATACTTATTAAAAATGATTTTAATGTAGGAGCATATATATACTTGCTTTATTAAATGAAACTTGAATGGAATGTTAAATGATAAAATTTTAACTCCGATGAGTGATTATTGGTGATATACAACCTGACACTTATTTAACAAGGCCTAAAAATTCGAAATCAAATTTCAATATATAATAAACAGATTAAATATAAATTAATTTTTTATAATACTTTAAACTATTAAAAAAAAAAAAAAAAATTAAATTCATAATCACAAAATATCCTGTAAAAAGCACAAGTGTACACTTTATTTTGTAAATTCTTTTATTTTCTGTAAGTATTCTATAAAACAAGATAAAATAAAAACAAAATACACTTTACACATAATGAATATTTTTAATCTTTTTTTTTTTTTTTTTTTTTTTAATTATAAAATATTTTTATACAGAACTAAAGTATGCATGAAACTGTACTATTTTAATATTTCATGATATTACCTTATTCATTAAAAGTGGGGTAATTTAAAAAATGCACATCATATTCGTCCTTCAATTTAATTTCCGAAACTTCTCTTAATTTTGTCTCAGTTCTCTCATTCAAAAATGTTTTCTTTCATAACATGACCCGCATTTGTCCAAAGCTTTAACAATTTTTTCGCAAGAAGTATTTTGAACTGTCCGATAGTTTCAAAAGATTTAAATACAGTAGAGCACCGTTTATCCCCGCAACTGCTGGCAATCGCGGATAACCCGAAAAATAGAGTAAAATGGGGAGCAAACATGAAAAAATATACGCGGTAGAACAGTATAACCCCTATTTCTAAAGTAAAAAAAAAAAAAAAAAAAAAAAAAAAATCATTTCCTTCTAAAACCGTCAAAAAAAAAAAAAAAATCCAAGTAGGCCTATAGAATAACGATGCGCAGTAAACATGTCGGTAATTTTCGACTTTCGCACTGTAGAGCCTATTTAACAGGGAGCAGCACCCGCTCATCACTGTTGGAGTGATGTTGAGCGCTTCTAAGAGGACTACTCGCAGTTCATATATATATATATATATATATATATACATAAATCGCCAGGTCTTAGCCTAGAGCCGACAGTGGGCGATGGTGTGAGAATTGAACATACCGAGTGTACTATCTAACTAAACTGTAGAGTCTATTTAACAGGGAGCAAGCCCCCGCTCATCAATCTTGGAATGATGTTGAACGCTTCTAAGGGGACTACTCGCAGTTTATTTAAAAAAAAAAATTACATAAATCGCCAGGCCTTAGCCTAGAGCCGACGGTGGGCGATGGTGTGAGAATTGAACAATTTCAGAGAAACGCCGGAATAAAACAAAACCGACAATGAGCGTGAGCTGATGAACAACAAAGTTTGAAATCAGAGATGACTGCTGATGAGAACAGTCTGAGAAAAGCCCTATCTACAAGAAGTCCGTGTATATTTTCCAAGTTGTGCCGAGGATTTGCTCTTCGCGACAAGGGGCGTTATGGAGAAAACTGTTTAATGCAGATAAGCAGTCATATTTTTGATGTTGTTGCAGTTGTGGGTAACACTCTAAAGAAGATATACACTACAATATTAAAGATGAGATGAAACAGTCTTTCGATGGGATGAGAACAAACTTTTGTATTTGAAGTGGGAAATCTTCCAGTCAGATTCCTTTAAAACTGGGTTGATTGCAGCACCGAGTGGGAGAGTACAGACATTCACATTCTCGCACACATGCTTTTGAACACAGACAAAACACTCACACACTCAGACCATATACAGTACTGTAGAGCCTATTGTATTTTCCTTGTTGTTGGCTTAAATTAAAATTGGGTTTCTTGGAGGTTAGTAATTTAAATTGTTTTTCGAGGCTCTCTCACTCGCGGATGATCCGCACCGCGGATTATCGGTACGCTACTGTATATCAGCATCCGATTATTTGTTGATTTCAGCATTATGATCGTTTGATATGCGTCACAGTGGATGTACTCTGTGCCCATTTTTCAGGGCACTTTCAGGGATGAAAAATTTCCGCCTTCTTTGCTACAATATTTTTTTTTTCTTTCATAATGAAATATTTATCGTATTTTCATAGCATTGTGTCGTGATTAAATAGGATTGATATTATTGTATAAAAAGTCGTGATAGGAAAAAAGAATCATTGTTGAAAGTATGGTAAAAATGCTCTTATTTCATCAGATATTTAACATTTTTTATATTTTCATGGCACACCTACTCTAAAAATGGCATTGCACTGGTGTGAAAACTCTGCATGTTATACACAAAAATGTATGAAAATTTTCGATAATTTTAAGGAAACCTTCATACTTCCATGAAAATGAATGCTGTTATAAAACACATAAACAGAGATTATTAAAAGAAGCAAATGCTAGAATTTATTATGTATTACAATTAGAACACTTTACAAGAACCCTTTTTTTTTTTTTTTTTACAGTATAATCCCAAAAATATTTTTTCCCTTTAACTTGTTACTAGTCGCCTATTCACTTTCGGGACAAAATATTAGCTGAAAAATTTATAGCACATTATTTAAATCCTTGATTGTCCAAAACAATCAATTTAGTATTAATACAGATATTTGACAAGTCGTTTAAATTCGAGTATGCCCAAGTACTTTTATTTAAATAGTGTGTATTAAATTATTCTCAAATACGTCTTTAAAAATTTCCTGTGAAAGACCTGCAGTAATTTATGATACGTATTACTCAATAACGAATTTATATTCTTCCCTCACCTTACGCAAATAATCTGGATAAAATAATGCACCCGTTTTTTCTTTCTTTCTTTCTTTCTTTTTTTTTTTTTTTTTTTCAGATAATTAATTAAAAAGAGCATTTCACTTTTATTATCTGTTTTATATATTAAAATACATTCATAAAATTTTTTCGACAAACTATAATGAAATAAAAAAAAAAAAAAAATTAAATATTTCTCTCTTTCTTTCTTTTTTTCATTTTCATTTTTTTTTTTTTTTTTTTTTAATTCTTCTACAACAATGAGACGGAATTTCATTAGATTCATTTCATTATCTAAATTTAATAAAGTTTTGTTCATATCTTCACCTTTTTTAAATTACAAAGAGCTATACTATTAAAAATGTGTTGTACGATATGCCTTTTCTTTTCTTTTCATTCCCTTTTTTTCCCTTCTTTTAAAGCTAGCAGATCATATTTTTTTACATAAAGCTAATTAAACTGCAATAAAAAAATAATAATGTGAATTATTGTATTTACAAAATATAATTAAGAAAATCTCTGTAAAGATTTTATACAGTATTCCTTTTTCAGGGTTCCTTCATTATTTGAAGTATTATTAAGTGTGCTTCAACGAGCACGTATCATGAGGTTTTTCAACTAATTAATTTATTCTTTTTCATAATACTATATATTAAACAGTCATTTACTTACAGAGTTTTCTTTCCTTTTGTTCATTATTATTATTTTTTTTCTGAAATTTTATTTGATTGCAGAAAAATTCCTACATTAATTAATTTGAGAGCGAGATGAAACTGTATTAAATTAAAAGTACATTATAAAGACTTCATTTTTTGAACCTTTTAATTTCATGATACATAGAAACTTTTTATTATCATATGAGTATTATCACATTACTAAATTAAGGAAAGTGAAAATTGGCTTTAATGAGAAAATGGTTTTTGTTTTTGATATTATTGCTTATATCGATATTTGTAATTGTTTTTTACCGATGTAGAAAATTAAATCTATGTTGAAAGTGCAATTTTATAAAAAAAATCTAGAATTTCATTCTGCATATTACATATATATATATTTAAATTATGAAAACCTTTTCAAACATGTCATTGGAAGAAATGATGTATCATACAAAGAACAGATTTTTTTTTTTTTTTTTTTATTATTATTAAAAATCCTTATAATGAAGCCTTAAACAGCAATACGTCAGAGGTGGCTTAGACTGAATAGTGTATGTAAATCAGGGTCATTTCTGTTGCATTGTATGCATCTGCCAAATATTTACAGTACATAAAGCCATATTACATTAAATAAAACATTGCAAATGAAATATAACTTACATAAGGAAAATTAAAACAAACTTACAGAATCAAATTTATTATCAATAAAATTTTCAACGAGTATCCGATAAGTGAATTAACATCTAAAATGATGTTGGAAATAATTTCATTTGCACGATTTTAAATTGGAAAAGTAATATATAACTTACATAATAAAACTATTTTGCAAATTTTTATGCAGTTTTTGGAAAATAAAATTTATGATAGTTTAAATGAAAAAAAATATTTTTTAGCGTTGATACGTTCATGACATTTTTTTATCAATTGAAGAAAAACATATAAATGAGGTCGGATGCTTTTTCTAATTCATTATGTCCAGAAATTCAATTTAATTTGGAAGAAGAACAAAAAATAGTTTGCCCTTTGTCGGTGTTCTTGCTAATCGCACTTCTAAATCATCTAATATATGACAAACATCTGCTTATCGTAAGGCCACGTTTACAGGTCAGTGTCTAAATTTTCATTCTTCTAATCCTAATTCTTATAAAATCACAGATTTTTAGACTTTGGTCAGTAGAGTTCTTTAATTATGAAGTAATAAGATACTTTTTAAGTTGGAAATTAAAAGAATTTTTCAGGATTTAATAAATAACGATTACCGTCTTAACTGATTAAAAAGAATTTATCGTGAAAAAATTATCCGCTTCCATCCGATTAAATTATTAAAAAACATTCCTTTTAAATTTTAACCTAAAATTCCCTCTTTAAATCTAACTGGTGTAATATATCTAATTCTATTCAAAGAATGCAAATATGTTTATATAGGTGAAATTGTCCGTACAGCCAGAATTAATTTGCAGAAGCACAGACGATCATATAAAAATTGTAACCAACATTCTAAAATTGTAATCCATTTAACAGAAACAGATCATATCCCCGATTTTGATAGTATAAAAGTTTTTATAATAATTATAAGTCTCGTTTTTTTTTTTTTTTTTTTTTTTTTTTTTTTTTTTTGAGGGTTGGCATACTACCAGCCATTTCCACACTATCAATGAAGCATGCGTACTGGCATCTTAATATTCTATACTATTATAAATTCTTTGAATATCTATGTAATGTTTGCAAAATATGTTGTTTTTAATACTGATGAGGAAACTCGGACGAGTTTTGAAGCGTCTATATTTTATTGTCTCGTAATAAAAAAGTTTCTGTTTTTATATATGTAATTGAGACGGTGTGATGTTTTTGTATATTGAAGATAAAATTATTCATTATCAAATACTATTGTTTGAACTTCTATTTGTTAGCTGCAATGCACATTTGGGCGCTTGTTTGAACTTTATTTTGCGCATTACATGTATGCTACACAAAGTTCAAACAAGGATTAAGGTGTTCATTGCAATTACAGACACAAGTTTAAACATCGAAAATCAACGTATATTGTAAAAACCAGTTTTTTTTTTTTTTCGTTTCCTCACGTCCCAATGTAGGAAATCGTGTACAAACAAATGTACATTTTAGACTTTCTTTCTTTCTTTTTTTTTTCTTTTTTTTTTTTTTTTGGTATTTATGTTTACAAGGTGTCTTTTTGAACTAAATTGGTGATGTTTTTAATTTTTTGTAACTTTTTGTTTCCTCTGTATCGTACCGTTTTCGAGATGAAAACGCTAATTCCGCCGTATTCTACGAGGGTGAGCAAAAGATTGTTGCATAAATTAACACATAACAGTTTTACTATACCAGGCACAAGCTTTATGACTATACCTGCAGTCTTTCAACAGTGAAACCGGTGAAAGGGTACTTTAGCGTTCTTTCTATATATATGTATGTGTGCTTGCGTGTATGTGTGTGTAAAAACAACAACAAATATATATATATATATATATATATATATATATATATATATATATGCTATATGTGTTGCAAAACTTTTTCTAATTATAACTCTTTCTAATAATTTTGTTTTTATATGAAGAATAATTTGGATTCAATGAAAATAACTGTGATATAAATATGCAATAATTACACTAAAAACGGCATAGTCCACTACATGTATAAGGGGGAAAATATAAAAATATGTTTGATGATTAAAAAAAAAAAAAAGATACTAAATCGATTTTTCTTGTCAACATTATTGGATTAATTATACTATGATTTAATGTACTATTTTTTTATATTCGTGTTATTTATGTTATTCATGTTATTTATGTACATTAAAAACATAACTACCAATATTGTTTTAGAAATAAGGTTATTACCATTATTTTTTGCTAAAAGTTTTTTGTATTAACTTCGTGCAATTCCTTAAGTTTAAAATTACTGGTATAAAATAATGGTATAAAATCTCTCAAAAAAAAAAGAAAAAAAAAAAAATCAAGTTGTTTTATTTTTTATTAAGAGATATTTTATTGAACTGAATATAGTTCAGACCTCGAAAATTAGCGCAGAAATCATACCAGTATTTATTTAAAATCTTTCTCTACCTTTAAAATTGTTGGTTTAAGAAGAAGAAAATTTTGTTTCATTTATTGTGGTATAAAATTTGTGACAATTTCCCACCCTTGTATAGTTTGCAAATAGTTTGCAAATAATGTGGTGATTCATAAAAACAAATGCTCAACGAAAAACTTTTTTTAATCTAAAAAATACACTTTGTAAACTAATGGTGTCTTGCAAATTTTCTAAATAAATAATTACACGAGTATAAAATATTGGTCAATTTATCCTACTTTTTTTTCTGTATATGTTATACACTGTAGATTATATTAACCTCTTATCCTTCGGACCATTTTATTCATATGCTTATGTTAGTATTTTCTTATTCTGTGATAAATGATTTGAGAATATAACCTAATTCTGATGTTTACACTGGGTTGCAAAATGACATGAACGCCTAGTAATTCTGTGATATCAAGACATAAAATCTTAAAGTATTCTCAGAAAACGCTATTATGTGGACAAGTGCGATAATCTCACCTAATAAATAACAATAAAATGAATACAAAACTTCAAATTTTTTGAAAATACAAATTATTTTTAAAAATGATGTTGCAAAATCGTATGAACACTGATCAAAATTACTGCTAAACTAGTATGTAAACTGATCAGCAATACTGAATACGACTCCGAGAAAAAGAAAACAAAATATGCAAATTAGTTAAGCATATAAATTAGCTTCACAGGCTTGGAAACTTTCAAGCGAGTCTGCAAATTGAGTTTTAGAAGTATGGGTCATAAAAGCCCTTTAAGCGGTTTTGAAAAAGGCAAAATTGTGACTCTTTATTATCGAGGACTTTCAGCAAGAGCTATTGAACATAAATTGAAAAGATCCTCAAGTGTAATATTGATTTTTTTGCGATAACAAAAGAATTACGGAACAAAGCAATCGCCACTACGTCTGTCAAAGTTATCGAAAACGGGGGGGGGAGGGGGGGGGAATGCCATTATAAAAAGAATAAGCGATGGGAAAACAAGTTTAGGCGAACTTACGAGAGATCCAGCGATAGCGGTGTCAAAAAGTACTTTGTACAGAACAGTCAATAACTCTTAAGTGCTGGAGTACAAGAAAAGAAAATCCCAACCACTTATGACTACAAAGTACCTGCAGAATCACTTGGATTCTGTGAAAGATCACAAGTCCTGAACGTTAGAATACGAAAGAATGAAATTTTCCGATGAAAAAAAATTCAGTTTAGATGATCTTGACGGTTTTTCTTATTACAGGTGCGATCTGCGCGAAGAACCTGAAACAATTTCAAAACGACAGAAAGGTCGAGGGTCACTCGTGGTTTGAGCTGCGTTTGAATTTAGTGGTAAAGTCGACATTGTACTTCCCTCTGGTAGAATAAATGCAATAACCTACCAAAACCTACTTGAAGAAAATTTATTGTCTGTTGCCAAGGAAATTGGCGGTCCTTTCTGGATGTTTCATCAGGACAATGCATTCATCCACACGGCAAAAAGTACTTGGAAATGGATCTAAAATAATGGTGAACATGTAATTCCATAGCAATATGTTTCATCTGATTTATACTCGATGGAAAACGCTTGGGGCGTACTTGTTAGAGCAATTTATATAAATGGAAAGCAATATGCCACAATTTCAAAATTAAAAGCTTCTATAATATCCCACTGGAAAAAAAATAGATGAAAATACATTAAAAGGCTTGGTTCGCTACATGACTGACCGCGTTTTTATATTAATTACAAAATCTGGTGCGTACACTGGCTATTAATTCCTATTTTTGGGTCTTGTTCATATCATTATGCAAACACTCAAAAACGAAAAATAATGCTTTCTTTATATAAAAACGTCTATTTGAATTATATTTTGCTATAAAATAAAATTATTTGTTCTATTTCTAACGTCGATATGTCTTTAGTTTATTTTGTGGCATTGGTTTCTTTCTTATGCTTGAAAAACTTGGTGTTCATATCATTTTGAAACCCAGTGTATTTAAATTCAAACAAGGAAAAGGTGAAAGAACTTGCCAAACTTCTGCAAATTGCAATTCGCCATTTTGTTTTATTTTATTTTATTTTATTTAGTTTTTATCTTTTAATGATCTGTGAATACACAAGAAATTAGATGCATCTAAAACTCATTAGATATCTTTTAGTTTATAATGTTTATAATTTGTCAAAACATGTAACATATGTTTACTGGTCTTTTTTTTTTTTACAGTAATTACATAAGCTGAGAAAACTTAAATAAGATAAAGTTAATTGGTTTAACAATCCATTTTTTTCTGCTGTTGAATCATGTTTATTAAAGCGGTGCCTAAAGTCTTTCTAAAGCATTACTCTGCAGAAAGTTATTACGAAAATTTAAATATCATCTTTTCAGCAATATAATTTTTATGCAGATAATGAAAGAATTTAAAAGTCTATTTCACGCAACGTGAATAACTACATTATGGAATCATGTACAATTATTCAGAGTTGTACTGAGGATTGTAAAATTTGGTCATCTTTATCCACAAAATTTCCTGAAAATACACTAAGCGACAAAAAAAAAAAAAAAAAAAAAAAAAAAAGCCGCAATTGGATATTTTTCTTTTTCCTTTTTGCAACCGCCAATTTTATCGTTTAAAAAGCAAATTTTTGAACAGATTTTATTACGTCGCCCTCCACGTACACTTTAGGATTGAGTCCATTGTTAAGAATAAAATGCAACTGTCAGGAAAATTATAATTTTAAAAAGTATTTCAAAAATGGCAAGTATAAGGCAATTAACGATGCCACAAAAAGTATTAATTTTAGTATGAAAGTCAAAAAATATTTCAATACGTGAGATTGCAAATTAATTAAATGTTAACGAAATATTCCTGAGATGATTTTTAGGAACATACAAAATTTTTTGGCTGTTTAAACGGAAAATGTGTCTTTAGGCGGACATGTTGCCCATCCAAGCGAGATGACGGCAAGTTAAGAAATAAAAGTTTTAAAAAATCGATTTGTACATGCTCATAACTTAGAAAAGATTAAAAAAAAGTGCATAGCAAAATAATTTCTTCAAAAACAGTGCGGGAACAATTAAACAAAGTACGTTAAAAACCAGAAGATCTGAAAAAAAAAAAAAAAAAAAAAAAAAAAAAAAGCCATTACTAAGGAAAAGAATTAAAAAATCAAGACTTCAGTTGACCAAAAATTAAAAAAAAATTTAAGTTAATTATTAGGCCGAACTGGTTTTCTCTGATGAGTCAAGCTTATTTTATTTCGAGCTAAAAAAAAAAAAAAAAAAAAAAAAAAAACTAGTAAGATGATAAAAATGTGACCGAATTATTGAAAATTGCATTCATAATACAGTGACACATTCTCTGTACATTATGGTACGGAGGTGCATAAATTTTCAATGAGTTGGACAAATTTTTATGCTCAAGGGATCAATTAAATCGAAATAAAACGCGGCCATTATAAAAACGGCGCCTGACCGACTATTTTGAAGGAATCTCAGACTTTCCCGCAAATAGAATTTCAAGATAATATAGCACCATACTAAAAGGCGTCTGTGGTGCGTTTATTCGATTCAAATTGTTAAAACTACCTATCCTATCCCATGAGCACCTGTAATTCTGTAAGCAATCATATCTTTTTTTACTTTAAGTTAAATCCCACAAAAAATATCGTAGAATTTCTTTTTCATCAGACTTTGAAATAGCCCTAATCTCAATCCGCTCGAAAATGTTTAGTCTATTAAAAAGCATAGAAAAGGGGTGAGGATTAAAAAATTGCAGCCTACAACGCTGCAACGACTAGAAAAATTTATTTATGATATTTGGCACAGAGAATTTTCTGATATATATATTAAAACACTGCATAATACTATGCCATTGCGCATTAAAGCAGTAATTACATATAAAGGTTGAATAACTCAATGCGGAATACATATTTTCATTAAAAAATTACTTAGATCTAACAAATAAATAGTTTTATTTCATATACTAAAATATAACTTGTTTATATCATATAATAAATCATAATTCAGTAAAAAGTATATATTTATTATATTACGTTTAAAAAGAACATTTTATGTAGATTTTTAATAATTACTTTGTAAAGAGTAATAAAGTGAATTATTAAATGAAAAATGTACATAAGTATCATTTCATCTCTTTGATATTATGCAAACATGACAGTTTTATTTGTTTCAACCATTAGTTATTACAAATGAAAAGGTATAAAGCAATTTTTCTGCAGTGCGGCTTTTTTTTTTTTGTCGCTTATTGTATGTGTGAAATTTTTTATTTATAAATTGAAGCAAACAATGAACAACTTATTCAAAAATATTTCAAAATAATCTACAAGATCATTGGCATTCGATGATAAAAGTAATTTCAACCTTCATTAAGTTAACCAGAGGTGTGTTTTTTGATGAAAAGAAATCGGATAAATAATACACACCCAGCCATTTGCATACATTACAACTTTACATATCAGAGGGTCTACCAGTGGTCGAGCGGTTCTGTGCTCAAAGCTGGTAGATGGAAGGTGTCGGGTTCGATACCAGGTTGCGCTCATCGACCTAGCCGTTTGGAGTTTTCCGTGGTTTTCTCTGAAACAAACGTAAATACGGGCTAGGACCCCCTGTAAAGAATCCCACGGACGGCAGCCCCCTTATAGGCCGAATACTCTTGCGCAGTCAATCGGCCTTCAATTCTACAGCCAACCAAATAACCTTACATATCATAAACATATCATTCTTCATTTCTGTCTCATAGTTGTAACCATTACAACTGTCATTTTCACACTGCATCTGAATGATATAACAAGTGCAATATTTTCTTCGCGTATCACAAAACTTGTTCACTTATGAGACAAAGAAAACGAGAAAAGCCTTGCTCACGCGTAAACACTGCACTGAAGCTTTGGCTGACCAGACGTCGTCATGTAATCGAAGTCGTGTGGTGAAAATTCACTGACGAATCCAACCTAACCAGAAGTCAATTCGGAAAAAAGAAAAAAATTTGCTAGAAAAAGAAATAAAACAGTTATATTCAAATACGAATGGCATATATGACGTGCGTGTTCTACGATTAGCCTCCCATATACGAAAACATTATGACGCAAGCAGTGTACGTCATAGAGTTCATAAGTTTTCAACCTTCATAATCAAAAACTCTGAATTTGTTTTCTTGTGAAAGTTAATGGTTGTCTTGATTTTTTTTATCAAGGAGACTTGGAACCTTTGACTTGGCATCACTGAAGGTTTTATATAAAAGCTTATATTTATGTTTAACATTTATAAACTGAACTATAATAGTTTGTTCAATAAAATATATATCCCGGCAACAACTCTAATGGTTTTTTCAATCTATTTTTACAGATTTGAAAACTTTAAATTGTTTTATCTCCGTTTGCATTTTTTCATGAATCCATGATCTTCAGAATGCTAAAGTATTTTAGTGGTGTTTAACAGAACGTACTTAAAACAATAGGTAGGTTTTGCAACATATTTGAAAGAAAAAAATAAAATAAATATTTACAAATTTTTGCATAGACATGCAAATTTTTTTTAACTAATTAATAAATTTTAAAATCCATCCATAATTCTATTCAGCATCCAAAAATTTAAGTCTTTTCTTAAATATCTGTAGAAGTTTTAGCATTTTGTAAATCATAAATTCGTGATAAAATGCAAATTAAGAAAATGACATTTAAAAACCTCAAATCTGTAAAAAATGTATCAAAAACACTGAGAATTGTTACTTGAATATTCTCTCTAACAACTCTCTAACAAAAAAAATAAAACGACGCACCAAGAAGGAGTATTGCAAACTGGACACAAATTGACGTACATGCGAGTTTCGATGGAAAATGCAAAATTTTAAAGTTTGGCTGCCATCGAATGAGCATGCGATGCTGCGCAAGTGGCAGAATATTAAAAGTAAGAAATTTTGATTCCAGGTCATACATTTTTCGAGAATTTCATTCCGTCTACTCAGAAAGACAATAACCATGCTCGCATAGAGGTGCACAAAAAACATGCGCAGATGTCAGCATTTGAGTGTGGTGTGTCGTTGGGCTCAAAGAAACCGGTTGGTCTAATCTGCGAATTTTTTGACAAATGGGTAGGAACGGTACCACCATTAGATGCTATTGACAGGAATGGGTGAACCATGGCCGAACACAGCGTCAAGAAGACTCGGGCGGCCTAAAGTGAGGACAGAAAGTGAGAACCAGTCAATCGCAAAGCGTTACTCAAAGCTCCAATTCATTATTATTGTCGATCCTACCTGCAACTGGTACATCAGTGACTTCAAAGACTCTTTATAAGCGGCTCAGTCCCCGGATCTCTCTTCCATTGAGGACGTTTAGTGCATCATAAAAAGAGTGTCCTATAACCAGATCGGGATTTTGACAATCTAACGCACCAGTTGGACAGAATTTGGCACGATACTTCACAGAAGCACATCTGTCAACTCTATCAATTAATACCAAGCCGAATAACTGCGTACATAAGGGCGAGAAGTGGACCAACAGATTATTGACTTGTTTACTTTGTGAGGCCCTTTCTCTTGATTAAATCATTCAAATTTTCTGAAACTGTAATCAATTGGTTTTCTCCACATGTACATCATATCTACCAATTTTTGTCCCATTCGGATAACGCCTTCTTGGGTTGTCCTTTTTTTTTTTTTTTTTTTTTTTTTTTTTTATAGAGAGTGTATTTTATCAAACAAACCTAATATAGTTCAATGTACAAATATTAAAATGAAATATAAGCTTTTAAATGAAACCTTCAGTGGTGCGAGGTCAAAAGTGCCAAGTCCCCTTAGAATCTTATGTTTAATTTTTTTTTTTTTTTTTCAATGATACCTTAATGACATATATCATAATTTTCATTTACAGTCATTTAATTATTTGCACATAACTTATAAATAAGCTGTCTGAAAAATATAAGACAATGTAGAAAATATTTTGAAATTATATTTTTCTTCATTTACAGTTATTCTCTTTTTTACATAAATAATATGATTCATCGTTTTTTCCCTAAAGTATTAAAATAAAACTAGTACTTTATTAATGCAATGAAACTAAACTTTATTGGGTTAACTTTAGTAATAGAATTTAATGAACTCTTTTTTTTCCTACTTAAAATATATTTATTGCATGGGACTCATTACTTTCTTTCATATTACATCTTTTTATACAATTAATTAAGTTAAGATGAAGGTAAATTTAATAATAAAAGTATTGCAGAAAATACAATTTAAATGCACTTCATAGTTATTTTTTTTTTTTAAATAATTCATTAACCTGAATTACATTTATAAATACTTCAATAAGCCCGCTTCAGGGAATTTCAGAATGATTATTTTGTAATTTTTATCCAATTTAATAAACTTTTATTCAATTATTAAAATGTCTGCCTTTTTCATGAAAAATATGAAATATTATGAAATTATTATTAAAATCTAAATTAAACAATTTTAAGAATAGACAATATTATAAAAATTTATGTTCACAATAATTTCTATGGCTTCTTTCTTTTTACATATATACCAGGAAGCACATCCAAAATTTTCATATAGTTTTTAAAAAGTTTTTTTTTATTTTATATTGTAATTAGAAAACATAGAAACAAATTACCATAAAAATTTAACTATGCTTGAATGAATATAAAAAGTCTTCATTGTAACGTTATAAGGCACTTTTTAAATAAATGAATAACTTATAAATATAAAAAAAACCACTTTTTTTTTTAAACGCATATATATGTTTAGTACGACAGTAATAATATAAATTATTTACAAATTTTAGTTGAAAAATAGTTTAAAAAGATTTAACATGGCGTTCCAGGCTTCTCTTCTTCCATCTCTTCCTTTTCACCTTGTTGCCAACCTCAATAATACAAAAAAAAAATAATGTTCTTTTAATTTCTTTTTGGGCGGTACTAATCTTTTTTCTTACATACACTGTTACATTAAAAATTGAACAGCGTTAGTTAAAAAAAAAAAAATGTATTTAATTTAGTATAACATTTACATATTCAGTGTGTGAATTAAAATACAATAATTAAGCAAATTTGCAATATATGTAAATTAGCATTTGTTTAGTTTGGTTAAACCTTCTGACAGTATGCCAGCATTAAACAATGTTGTTACTTGCTTTTCCCGTACTTTTGGTGGTGAAATCAATAAAATATTAATTTTCAAGCTTTCGTGATTAAATTGCGAAATGTTTACCTGCTGAATACGAGTAAATTTTCATGTATTTAAGCAAGTATTTACATTAGACAATATTGAAGTGAACATCAATTATGTCTGTCGCGAAAACTTTACAAGTGGCCCAATAATGTTAATCTCATTTTAGTAACACTTGAAACCAGTATTTATTGATTCATAACGGTATATGGTATCCAGTGGTTATATGTTCTAAAGGTTTATCATTAGCCATGTTCTCTGCGTATTTTTATCAGAATATTATTCATTTAAAGATGGTAAAACTGTCTTTAACGAATTCAAAGCGAGCGAGCCAAACTAATTTTATAACAAAAACTAGCAGGCTTTGCCCGCTTTGCTGGTCATTATATTGAAATGAAGTCTCAAAATACCATATCCTTAATAATAATAATAATAATAAAATCATTGAATTCAGTCAAAATCTAAGTTAAAGTTCTCGATACCTTCGATAGCAGTTTTCCCACTCGCCACACTTCACAAAATCCCTTTATAATGCATGTTGCATGCACATACCTAGCCCACATATTAAAAAATCGGGATTCTAAGATTATTTGAAGCAAAGTTATGTTTTAAAACGTGTTTTTTAGCCCCCCCCCGGCCCGCTCTTAACTGAATACATGCCCCCCCCCCGCTAAGGGGAGGTAGGGTAGAGTTTCACAAAATCATTTTGTAGTGTGTGTTGAATACGCATAAGCAGTCCACGCATCAAAAATTGCCATTCTAAGATAGTTTGGAGCAGAGTTACGCATGAAAACATGTTTTAAATCACCCCCAACCCTCAAGGGGGGTGACAGCACGGAATTCAAAATAATCCCTTTGTAGTTTGTGTTGAGTACGCATAATCAATCAACCTATCAAAAAATCGCTTTCCTGAGATAATTTGGAGCAGAGTTTCTCTATAAAACGTGTTTTTGCCCCCCCCCCCGCTTTTAAAGGTAGGAAAAAGAAAATTTCACAAAAATCCCCTTATATTGCGTGTTGGTAACGCATAACCAGCCCGCACATAAATAATCATCTAAGATAGTTTGGAGCAGAGTTACGCATGAAAACATGATTTTGCCCCCCCCCCCCAGAGGGGGATAAGGTGGAATTTTACAAAATCCCTTAGTAGTATGTGTCTTGAGTACGCATACCCAATCGACATATAAAAACTCGTTATTATGAGATGATTTGGAGCAGAGTTACTCTTAAAAGCGTTTTTTGCCTCTCTCCCCGCCTTTGAAGGAGGGGAGGGGGAATTTTCGTAAGATCACTTTATAATGCGTGTTGGGAATGCATGAACAACTCACATGTAAAAATTAATCTTACTGAGATCATTTGAAGCAAAATTATGCTTGGAAACATGCTTTTTACCCCACCCCTACCCCCAAGGGGGGGATAGGACGGAATTTTGCAAAATCTCTTTGTAGTATGTGTCTTGAGTACGCATAACCAATTTACATATCAAAAAATCGTTATCCTGAGACAATTTGGAGCACAGTTACTCTTATAAGCGTGTTTTCGCCTCCCCCCCCCCGCCGTTAAAGGGGGGAAGGGTGAAAATTTGTAAAATCCCATTACTGTGCGTGTTGGAAAAGCATAAACAACCCACATATACAAATTAATCTTACTGAGATAATTTGAAGCAAAGTTATACTTGGAAACGGGTTTATATTGCCCCCCCCCCAAGGGAAAAAGGGGGGACTTTCGCAAAACCCCATTACAATGGGTGTCAGACACACGTAAGTAAGCCACTCACTAAAATTTGTAACCTCAGGTCCTATAGATTTCCCCGGATGAATTTAGCGCTAAAAGAGGGGCTCGAATTTGCCCCTCGTAACTCCCCCCCCCCAAAAAAAAAAAATCGAATGCCACAAAAAACCAAACATGATGTTTTGGAAATATCCTCAAGAAGAATCTTGGCGATTTTCTATATCTTTGTGCTGCTATTGGAAAAGTTTTACCCGAAAACTCGTATTTAGCTAAATTTGCCTCCGAAGATAATTTTTACCCCCTCCCTCCCTCTTAAAAATCCAAAACTCAAATCGCAGAAAATGCT
The DNA here is from genome assembly GCA_963930645.1 of Salticus scenicus. Lineage (NCBI taxonomy): Eukaryota > Metazoa > Arthropoda > Arachnida > Araneae > Salticidae > Salticus > Salticus scenicus. The sequence goes on from OZ005650.1 coordinate 253,182,421, forward strand.
TTCTTTTGCACTCAATCTAGTCTCTCTCTTTGCAATTTCTTCACCGTGAAGCTACTTGGAGCCGAATTATGCTTATAAGGGAGGTTTTGCCTTCTGCCCCCCCAGGGGGAGCGGGGGGATATTTTGCAAAATCCCGCCTGAATGGGCGTCAGGGTCCTAAAACCAACGTGCTCACCAAAATTTGCGAGTCTATCTCCCATAGTATTGCCACGGCTGTGTTGAATCTGTGAATCAGTGATTTTACTCTTTTATTCCCCACCACGCCCCCAAAGGTGTAAATGAGGGGGCTTTCACAAAATCCCGTTACAATGGGTTTTGGACACACGTAAATAAGCCACACACAAAAATTTGTGACCTCAGCTCCTATGGATTTCCACGGACGAATTTAGTGCTAAAATTGGGGGGGGGGGGGGTTCGAATTTGCCCCTTCGTAACTCCCCCCCAAAATCGAAAATCGGAAAAAATCAAAAATGTGTTTTTGGAAATACCTTCAAGAAGGCGTTTGGCCTTTTTTTTTTTTTTTTTTTTTTTTTATATCTTTGAGCTATTACTGCTAGAATTTTACTCGAAAATCCATATATTGCTAATTTCCCCCCCTCCCGAAAATCCTTTTTACCCCCTCTCCCCCCTTAAAAATCCAAAATTCCAAAATCGCAAAAAATGATTTTTTTTGTACTTAAGTCTAGTCTCCCCATCTGCAATTTTTTCATCGTGAAGTAATTTGGAGTCGAGTTATGCTTATAAAGGTGTTTTTGCCTCTTGCGCATCCGAAAATCATTTTCACCCCTTTTCCCCCTTAAAAATTCAAAATTCCAAAATCGCAGAAAATGATTTTTTTGTATTCAAGTCTAGTCTCCCCATCTGCAATTTCTTCCTCGTGAAGCAATTTGGAGCCGAGTTATGCTTATAAAGGTGTTTTTGCCTTCTGCACCTCCGAAAATCAATTTCACCCTCTTCAGCCCTTAAAAATCAAAAATTCAAAAATCGCAGAAAATATTTTTTTTGTATTCAAGTCTAGTCTCCCCATCTGCAATTTCTTCACTGTGAAGTAATTTGGTGCCGAGTTATACTTATAAATTTGATTTTGCCTTATGCGCCCCCGAAAATCTCATTTTTACCCCCTACCCCCCTTAAAAATCCAAAATTCCAAAATCGCAGAAAATGATTTTTTTGTATTCAAGTCTAGTCTCCCCATCTGCAATTTCTTCACCGTGAAGCAATTTGGAGCCGAGTTATGCTTATAAAGGTGGTTTTTGCCTTCTGCCCCCCCGGGGGTGAACGGGGGGGGGGTATTTCGCAAAATCCCGTCTTAGTGAGCGTCAGGGTCCTAAAATCAACCTGCTCACCAAAAATTGTGACTCTATCTCCCATAGGATCCTCACAACCGTGTTGAGTCAGTGAATCAGTGAATCAGTGAGTTTACTCTTTTATATATATAGATGTACGCTGCTACTAATTTGTAGTATGGCGAGATTAGCCATACATTTTTGTGCTAAATCTTGTTTTAGGATAGCCAGAAACCTTTTCTCAATTTTAACTGAGTTAATTATTTTAGTAAAATTTATCTTTTTCTGACACTAATTTTTGTCAAAGAGAACAAAACTGGGCCGTCTATACTTGAATGATTTTCATTGTACTCTAAGCGTGCATTTCCCAATGAGATATTCTGTAACAATTCGTAGGGAACTGTTCCTGAAAAAACTAGTATATTTGTCTCGGCGGCATCTATAATCGTATTATCGTGATTTTTTTGGTTCGAATAGAAGGTTTTCTTTTCTTTCTTTCTTTCTTTCTTTTTTTTTTTTTTTTGGAAGGGATATTCGTGGACTGGAACCTGCCTGTTTATTTATGAATCAGTTATCTCACACAAAGCTGTCAATTCTTTCATAAAAATATGTATATTTCTATGGTTGTATAAGAAAGTCATGTGGTGGCCACATCAGATTTATTTCTTCTATAAAACGGTTACTGGTTCGAAATACCAAATTTATTATAGAATATATAGCCACTTAAATTCTTTAATGTGATATTATTCAAAGAATAAAGTTTCTATTTTGTCAAAATGGTTTGAAAATGAAAAAACACAGTAATTTAGACTGATATGCTTGTGAATACTACCAGTAGAAAAGCAGTTTCTTTAATTTCAAATCTTACCTTAGACATGAAATCCTAGTTTGTATTTTGTTAAATATCTTTTCTTGTAATCTATCTTTAAAAAAGCGTAAATTATACGAGTTTACTTTCCTAATTTAATATACAACTTAATTCTTTTATTAAATTAGGATGTATTTATTTTACCATAAACACATAAATATAATAGAGATTCATTCGTTTTTAGGAATATAATAAAGAAATTTTAGCTAATAATCTTTCAAGAAATAATCATATGTTACAGATTAAAAGAAAGTTATTGAGTTTCACTTAGCTTATCAGATAATATTACATTGAAATATTATTTCCAAACGTCAAAAATCATAATTTAGTCTTATTTTGTTTAAATAGTGTCATTAACACTAAACCTACCACGACGGGTCAAATGACCATTTTAAACTTTTTGTCAGAATTTCTTACAAATAACATTATCACATTGTCTATGTTTCATGTACCAAATTGTGCTAAACAATGTATTTTTGCTATACATAGTAATATATATAACATTTTAAAGACGGGTCACTTGACCCACTGTGATAGGAATAGGTATACATGAAGTATCGACAGGTTTAGTGTTAAATACTAAATAGAAACAAAATATTATTTTATTGTTAAGAAATTTAAAATAACTGCTCTTATTGATACATTAAAAATTTTGTAAATCTCAGATTATCTTACATCGATCTCAAACTTTATTTTCTATAAGCAGGACGAGAATAGACAGAAGATAACTTTTATTAAATTGATTTGGCAAACAAAATTTCTTAATTTAATTTATATTAATTGCGTATAAAATTATCTACACAATACTAAAGATTTTGCTTTTGATTACACGTTTCTGTATACTTGTAATGTATTTGTACGTAAACATAAATACATTTTATGTATCCAAGTTTAAATATGTGATATAATTATATATATGTATATAATGGTCTCTCATTTGTGTACTCTGCTATTCAGACCATTTTTCAAATTGATCTGCCAAACTTTAAATTTTATGTCACATAGACTTTTTGTCAATAATCAGTTATTGCTTAATATCAATGACTTTATTTATAAATCCAGTCATAAATTCCTCATTAAAATTTCGATATGTCTTGTTTGATTTTAAACCATTTTCGTAATCCCCGTTGTCTATGAAGGAGATTTGTATAAATTTTTAAATGAAAATGACGATGAAAATGGCATTTTAACTGATCAACATTTGGTAATAGTCAAACTATATTAAACAATTTAAATTTAGTTAAGATAATGTGGATTATGAAAGAATAAAAAAAAAAAAAAAAAAAAAAAAAAAAAACACTATGGATTTAAAACTTTGGTTGTAATAGTACGTTCAAAAAGACGTTTTGTTGAATTAATAAAAATTTGGTGCACACAACGAAAATATCTGTTTACATGTTCTAACAAAAATATTTTATTTGTCTTACAAAAAACAATTTATCTATTTATTTATTTATTTATTTATTATTATTATTATTTTACTTACTTACTTATTTATTTTATTTTATTTTATTTATTTATTTGCTTACAAATACACAAACATTAATAAAAACAAATAATAAAAAAAAAAAGTTTAAATATTGTAAGTTTGATAAGGTAATATCTTGGGCTGTCGTAACAAAACCGAATTTTAATTTCTAATGCATGTTTAATTGAAAACAACAAAAGAACCCCAATAAAATTCATGTTGTATATTTAACCAAATCCTTCTGATAATTGTACACGGTGTATTAAAAAGACTTTTTAAAATGACATTTCTTTAACCTAATTTAGTTTTTTCTGTTAAAAATATTTATTAAAAAAAAAAATAAATAAATAAATAAATAAATCGATTTAAAATGCCTAGTTGATCTTCAAAATAGTATCTAAATGTAGGGTGATCATACATCCTCTAAATTTAAAGACAGTCAATATTTTGAAAATTTTAAGGAAGAAAATTACTTTTAATAGTTTTTACCTTTTTAATCTTCATTTTCATTGCACGAATTATACATCTGTAGATGTGTAATTTTAATATAACTAATGCTAATGTAGTATAAAGGTAATCTAATATTTCCATCATATTTAAAACTCTATTTTTCAAAAAGAGCAATCATTTTCTTCAACTTAATTTTTAATATATGAATATTTTTAATACTTAATATGTCTGTAATATTTTTTCTTAGTAAATCTACTACTAAATTCTTATGTAGTCTTAGTATGAAGAAAGGCTGAAAATGAAAAAATCTTTTTTTCTCTACTGTATCAAAAACTAACTCCATCAAATCTGTGTCTTTTTTCACCGTGTAATGAAAGAAAAGCGAAGCCTGGCTAGGGACTCTCTTGAATATTAATAGCTTTTTGGTTTTTTTGTCGTCTAATGTTGGCTATCAAGAAGAAAACTTTTGCAGTATATTGGCATAAGTTTTGTTTTATTATTTTGATGAAAGAAAATAAAACATAGTGAATGTTTAGAAATATTTTGGATATAAAAATAATCAAGCATACGTTATTCAAAAAGTTTGTTTAGAAAATTGTATTTTCAAGAGAGAAAAAGAAATATCTTTAGCATTAAACATAATAAATTTATATTTTATATTTTCATCTATTCTTTATTTATGTAAATTGTAAGTAATTTATTACACCCAACATATAATTAAATCGTTTAAGATATAAATAGCAAAGTATTTAGAAAATTATTGCTTTAAACGATTTAAGTTTATTGGTAATGCTACTAAAATCTAAGGAAAACATATTTATTGGCCTAAAATATGAAAAAGAAATATCGGTGCTGCTTGATCACATCGGTGTGTAATTTTGTTATAAATAAGAATATTTTGAACAAATACTAGATAATTTAGGTTTGATTAGTATTCAAATTATCACACAGTTAAATACAAGATAATCTAATTTATTTTAGTTAACATATTTTCATAGTAATTTATTTGCGCAAATATTTATACGCAGCATAATTAAGTTAAAAGTAAATGAAAAATAAAACATGGGTTATTCAATTATAAACATTCGTATATAATAATTTATATACTAAGCAAATTCCTTAGCTAATGAAAATAAAATTTAAAAGCAAGTCATGCAGTCAATAGTAAAAGAAAGGAGATAATTTTATCACAAGGAAAAATATTAGAGATATATTGGGGGATTCAAAATAGATGTTAGAGTGATTATCTCTTTAACTAACAGTCATAGAAACACATATCCAATTGCAAAATTAATGTAAATCAAGAGAAGATTTCGGATATGGCATTTTTTGTACAAAGAACGGCATACCTATTAAAATACGAAATTTAATTTTTAAACGGTTGCTCCTTTCTTGTAAGTTATATTTATAAAAATAGTAATCTCGGTCAAAGGAGAAAAAAAAAAGAAACCTCGTGTCTCAAAAGAATAATTGGCCGAGTTATCGCAATTTGAAAATTCTAGCATTTTTCGGAAGGGGGGGGGGGGTTCAAAAGTGAAAAATTGTAAATACATTACACTCCAAGTAATCTCCATTTATGTTTGCTATGTATCATAACTATCATTTCCACTTCAATCATAGTTATGATTTCTTTTAGCTAGAATTGCACCTAGAAAACATATTTAATTGTGTATAATAAATGCAATGTCAAAGCTCACTTTGAATTAAAATGAATATTGTGGTTGGTTAGTTGTTGCGATTGGTGTGTTAAGGCCGATTGACTAGATCCTAGGCGTAAGTGAAGTTCCTTCTGTTGGGGTCTTTCTGAAGGGCCTTATCAATACTCATTTTCACAGATATGCAATTTTCGGAAGAAACCACGGGAAATTCCGAGCGGAATAGCAAACGAGGATCGAACCTGGCCCTTCTCGTTTTCCAGCTTTGAGAATAAGACCTCTCGAGCCCTGGTTGAGACATATTGATAGACAATTAAATGATTTTTTAATACTTTCTAAAAAAAGAAAAAAAAAGTTTAAATATTTTCAAAGCGTCATTTTTTAAAACAATCTTTAAAAAATCTATCGAATCTAACTTTTAGAGTACACTACTCTTCCCCACGTTTTTGAAATAATACTTTTTTGAAATACTTTTGAAATAAACATTACATATTAATAAATACTATTTATATATTCAACGCATATTTTGTTCGATATACGATAACATAAAAATGAATACTTAACTAATCGATATCATTATTCATGATATCATTAATATTTCCCATTTTATTACATTTATGTATTGCTCTATTTACTGTCTAAAAACAGAATAGGCCCGATATAGCGCATAAAATTTAGAATTAAAGAAAAAGCGTCTCATAACAGAATTCAAAACTCCCTCAATTCATATCGTATAAACTCTCTGTCTATTTCGCGGGGCCCTTTAAAGGAATCAATAATACTATCCATGATATATTCTACAGCAGAAATATACATCTGGATAATGTATGTCAATGTTGTTACGTTTTGTGCAGTATGACTATATTAAACCAGATTTTGAAGAAATACGTCTAATAGACCGCGGTGTATTAGAATTCTTTTGTAAATACGGAAACAAATAGTGACAATTATACCAATTTTAACACGAATGTGCTTCAAGAAATTGAATAACTAATACCAATTTCAAGGTGTTTTGGAAGTATTTATGGAAGTTAGAATGCAAAAAGTTGGTGAACATACAACTGAAGTCGTAAACACATTTAATTTTATTTGAATATCTTCAAATTGTATAAAATATTTTGGTAGGAGAGATTAATGCAGTATTTTATTAAATAATTATTCGCCTTTAAAAAAAATCGCAGTGCTTATACCGTTATTCTAGGTTAGTAGATTGTGAGAAATCGTTTATTTAAATAATAATTTTCTTCACTACCATTCTGTTGAAATTCCTAGGAAGGGTTATGAAAATTCAAGCATTTAGTTTTGAAAACGAGACAAAGTAACCACTTTTACCTTAGACCCTTGAAGCAATCAACATGAACATTCATGTCGGCATTCATTATTGATATTATACATGTACAATCACGTAAAGTCACAACGCGCTCACTCTACTCTTTCCCGCCATTCCCTTATGTGCGCAATCTCTCCTACCGCGCAATCTCTCCTAGCTTTACCTTAAAAATAAATATTGTGTGTTATCTTAATAAGGCTCTTTTCGAACAGCCACTTTTTACATAAATGCAATTAAAAGGTATTTATTTACTAACATACAGCTTGTAAGTTTTAAGATAGCAAGTTTTGCCAAAAGACTTTTTGTATACTATAATTTCATAAAAATATTCATATTTAATGTAAATATTTTACAGAAAACTGGTAGCAAAAAGGGAAAGAGAAAAAAAAAATAATTCATTTACAAAGCATTTTATAAAATAAAATTTCGTATTATAAAATGTATATATAGACATAAAAAATATTGAAATAACATAAACAAACTATTTAAATGATGGCTAATCTTCTTAAAAAAAAAAAAAAAAGATTGAATGCTTTACTTAGAACGTTTTAGACTTCCAAGAAAAAACTTCTATCCATGTAACAAAAAATACTATAGTATATTAATTTTTGGCAAACATTTATTGCAAAAATAATAGAAACGTGTCGAAAAAAAAAACCGAAAAAATTTTAACAATGCAAATCCTAGTCTATATATTTAAAACAGATATTAATGACCAACCAAAGCAAAAGGAAGAGGCAAGTGAAAACGCGATGAATTAACTGACATACTTCAAATTACTGGATTTTAATTTACATATTTTTAAATCATTTTTCGTGAGATTTTCAAGAGCGTAGGGCGTATAGTTTTTTACATGAATACAAAGTAGAAACCATTTTGTATTAAAAATATAAGACATACATTATTTTAATTCCGTTAATAGATAGTGGTTAAAACTAAACTGATGCTATTTAGAGGCTCGTAATTTCAGCTTTGTAGACCAGATCCAAAACAAAATTCAATTAATGCTATGTAGATCACGTGGCCGAGGTTTCCTTCGGAAAAGAAACCGTTCGAAATTTTACCGACAGATTTTGCTGCTCTGTTAAAACCACATACAAATAGACGTCTGTATTTCACCGTATAGTTTCAATCCCCGCAATGAATAAAGCTGCAGTGCCATCCTGCACTGCTAAAAGAACACCTAAATCTACGTGCTTTCGTCCTTTTAATTTTTGCGGTCTCGACCGTTTTTTACCTTCGAAACAGGCACACTCGTATTATCTGATATGACGATATTTTCCGCTATACCACAATGTTCCCAGCACTCTTTTATCACTTTTTTTTTTTAATAGTAAACTTCATTAATCGTTTGTAGTACATAGCTTTAAAGGAATAATACAAAAAATGATTTACATATAAAGTGGTACTCAAAATGAGAAATTACGGACAAAACATTAATTAATGGGATTTTGGTCGGAACTTTTGCTGACTGGCAAAAACCCGTAGTTGTTGCAATTTTTTACAGTGTGGGACTTTGCCACAAAGCTCAAAAGATCCAGATAGAATGAAAATTTCGTTTCCAATGTTTTAATAGGAGGCAACAATAGCTGAATCTAAGATGAAGTATCAAGTCCAAATATCTCTCACAAGACAACCTGAAGAAACCGTTATCACTTTTCAGAATGCGGGAACCAGGTACAAATTACAATAAAATAATCTTCAGTAAACATATGTGAATGAGTGAAATTTTGACTTATTCTGCCATGTTGTGATATACGTTAAATTCCAACTATCTTACTAAATTTTTAAAGTAGAATTTCGATGTCCATTGACATTCATGCCAGTATCATAAAGGATGTTTTAAAACTAATACGACGTATGTATGATTAAAATAACATTTCTACTGTATATGTATGTGAAATTTTGTCTTATACTGCCATGTTAATAAAATCTTATATTCCAAATGACTTACAAAAATTTGAATGTAATTTTTTTAAGTTGAATTAAGATTTTGCTAAGAACATAAGTAATATTTTAAAATTGAACTGAAATCTTTACAAAGATTTATTTTTCAGATAATCTCTATACATTCTAACAAAAGAACTAACATAATAACTTAAAGGCGAATACCGTATTGATTTTAAAAATTTTGACTATATCAAATAAAACTGCCAAACAAACAAAGACGAAAAATTTTACAAATACATAAATATGATATCTAACAAAAAAATTGTTAAATTCTTAAAATGATACCGAATCACTAACTGAGGTTTTAAAAAAAAAGTATACGATGAGAGTTTCGCCGACTTTGTTGAAAATCGTATTAATTTTATTTACCTTTAAACTCAAATTTTAATTTAACGTAATATAGATATATATATATTGTTGCGGAGTCGGGGTTCATGAATTGCCTTTGAATGAAAGGCGAATCTTGCAAAGACTTAAAAGTTTATTTACAGAATTTCCCAGAAGATTATTGTCTGTAAACCAAATATCTACTTCATCTTCACCAGAAAACACAGCGTAAATAACAGCTGACGATTGTATAAACTGTATTATAGCATCAACATACAGAAACAGGCTGTGATCAAACAGTAGTTTTAAGATATTTAGGCAGGAGTGTGGAGTTTGCGCTCCTGCAAACTCCATCTTAACTTAAATACTTAGATTACTAAGAGAACACAAGACTTTAAATAACAATAACTAAAGTTTATTTGAGCAGATTAATGGGAGGGCGGCCTGGTACTAAAGCTTAGCTCAGTCAGCGTTTTACTTAATCAAAATAATGAATCAACAATTTAAGTAGATAATCTTAAATATCTCACCACAGCAGATAGTCGAAGGTGTAGAGACGGTCACACTCGTACTCCAATACTACAGCTTCACTATGGGACAGAGGATTCCCTTCTGCCCCAGCTTGAACTTTCCGAAAACTAGTAGACACTCACCAACGCTCAACACTACTTAACTTCACACAACTAAATCTCCTCTACTGTACTTTCGATATTCACCAAAATAGGAATCATCACATTCGCTATAAGATCCTCTAACATCCACACCATCTACTAAAACCATCTCTATTTTTATACTTCTTCCTACACTCTCCTTTCACTACATTTCAATCCGTACTTTTAAAAATCACTTCTAATTTAACTAATATTCAAAATCTAAGTCTTTTAATGCAGCACCCTGCCGACACAAAACTATCTCGACCTCAACCGTCACCGAGCCACTGGCGACGGAGTGATTTTAACCGTCCCCACTTCCTACTTTGCTGGATCCAGCTTAATTGAAACAACTGTGGTGACGTTCTAACGTCTCAACCTCACAGTCCCCCTCCAAGAAAAAAATTTAGTCGGGAAAATCCCCAACGGGTTTGATCGATTAAATTTAAATAACTGCATTCCATATCTAGCTATCTCAAATCTCTGAAGTGTGAGTGCAGCCGTCAGTTAAATTTTAACCGGGTGAGAAAAACTTAAAAATTTGTTAAATCCCTGAGCGAAAACTCGGGGACGCAAAAAAAAATTAATTTAAAATTTTAAATAAAAGGCGTACATTTACCCCGAGAACTCCGGGACTCTGACTGAGCTAAAACCAGGCTTACAGTAGGATTTACACACGTCTCCCTGTTAGGCCAGGAAGGCAATATATTAAATTCAAACTTGATGTTGCGTGTCTTTACATAGTAAGTCGCTTGGGACAAATGCGACATTTAAAGTTTGTTATAATCACAAGAATAATTGTTCTTTTTAAAGAAAAACATGAGAAAATCTTTATTAGTAGGAGTGTACTGGCTGGACTGGTATCTGGAGCGTTACGTCTGCAAGGGAGATGACTAAACGAAGAATAGGATGAACTTTCTTCATATTAGAGCAGACGTCGGAATGGGCAGGCTGTCCACATCCAGAAAAAAGAACTTTTTGACATCAAATTAAGAGATCTTTCACTTCAGATAAAAATACTTTTAACATCAGATTAAGAGGAATAGTCCATCAGAGTGTGTCTGAAATGGGAAAAACTTTTACAGTATGCATAGTAAAAAAAAATAGTTAGAATTCATCTCTGGAAGAAACTGAGACATGTTCGTCTCTATTAACATAATAGATAGGTTACATACAGAAATATTTCTCCCTCCTTAGCTAAAGCATAAGCGGAAAAAACTGAGTAGTTAGTCTTTTTAATGTTATATAATTAAACACGACTTTTATGCTTATAGCTAAAAAAAATATTTTACCCCCTCTAAAAGTACATACAGATAAACTTTTAGACAAATATTCAAAAGATTTACAAATACAAATATGCAGTTTATAAATACATCATTTATAAAAATACAAGAGAAAAAGGGGGGGAAATTTACAAAGGGGCCAAAAAAACAGTTTATATTACCAGCTTTCTGCAGGAGATGGCTACAAGGTAAAAGACTTAATACATACATAAAATAGATATTTAAGAGAGAACAAAAATGTTGACATTGAAGCAGAACATTAATTTTGATTTGAAAGTTCATGGCTAAGTTAAATTTTGTATTTTTAGTTTGGGAAAGTCCATAACTTTCGTAAGAGTTCTTAAAATATACAAAAAGGCTTCAAGGTACGTCGAACATTTTGTACAGCTCTGACAGAAATGCACTTGTAATAGAAAAAAAAATAGAGAACGGTATCACCTGATGTGAATTTGCAGCTGTAACTTCAGCAAGGTTAGAGGTCTTGGTGAATGTTCTCGATGTACTCGTCAGCTAGGCCACAGGGTTGCAGGCTTTCAGACCGGGGTCTAGGGCTATCAAAGAAGGCTTGTACAAAGGCTTGCTCGGCAGGTGATTCATACGGCTGAGCCAGTTGTCGGAGTCTGGCTTGGCGCCGAGTATTGAATCGGTGGTGTGAAGAGAACTCGTCTTTGCCGATCGAATCAGGAGCTGCTAGGAATTTCTCCATGTGCCGTCCGCTAGCTGATGAAGAGGGTGGAGGTCTTTTTCGAACCCTTGCCTTTCTCCTAGGTCGGAAGGAGTCGGTGTGCACTGAATCTGGAACTGCTAGTACCATCTGTGGGCGATGTGTTCCAGAGGACTTTGAGGAGCGGGCTTATGGCCGTTTTAGATACTTATTCCAAGCCTTTTTCTTTTTAATCTGTGGTATAAAAGAGCCATTATTAAAAGAATAGTCGCGTTTGCGACCAGTTTGCCTAGGAAATTTCACAATAGAATGGTTTGATGACCCACTACGAACTCGCTTTTGTGCGACGGGTCTGCTAACACTAGATTGGTCAGCGAAAGTGCCCTGAACAGATTGTTCGGGTGTTGTAGGAGTAGGTAGTTCATCAGCTGTACAAGAATCAGGAGCACTAGGCTGGAGAGTGAGGTTAGGCGTAAGGACGGAATGTTCGTCAGGTGGGTTTGAACCCGGCACGCTATCACTATCAAGAGTTTCAGCACATGATTGAGTGCGCTCTTTAAAAATGCGTATCTGGTCAACATTTATTGTAGTTGGGGTGCCGTTAAAATCGATTGTCAGATTATTATGTTCTACCTTTAAAACAGAGAAAGGCCCAATGAATTTTGGCCCAAATTTAGCTACTTTAGAATCTTTTTTAGAGCTAAGAAAATGTGATTCTAGGAGCATTTTATCTCCCAAAATTACTTCTAAAATTCTACGTTTTAAGTTATAATATAGAGCTTGCTGCTCTTGAGCTTTTCTCAAATTTCTCTGAACTTCTGGTAGCAATTCTTCAATATTTCGCGTAATAAATTGAGATGCGTTTTGCTGTACTAGTATCAGTTTTTGAAAGGGGGTCAGAATCTTTCTGCCCAAAAACAATTCAGCGGGAGTTTTTCCTGTTGCATCACTTACCGCTGTACGAATCGTATAGCCAAAATGATAGAGAAACTGATCCCAATTTTCATGATTTTGACCAATGAACGTCGCAATCATGTTTATTAAAGTTCTATTAACACGTTCGGCCTGATTAGCTTGCGGTCGATATGGAACCGTGAAGACATGTTTAATTTCGAGTGTATCGCAAAGTGCCTTAAAAACATTACTTATAAATTGAGGACCATGGTCCGTTACAATTTGAAGGGGAGCGCCGTAACAAATATATAATTATTAAAGAAGGCAGTGGCCACTGCTTGTGCCGAAGCTTTACGTAAAGGCACAAATTCAACCCATTTACTAAAATAATCCACCATAACTAACACATAACGAAATCTATTTGGTTTAGAGAGGGGGTAAAGACCGATTAAGTCGAGTCCAAGAATTTGATTTGGAAAATCAACTTTAATAGGAATTAATTTACCGGCCAGCTTTACATTTTTATAATTATATTGCTGGCACACGCGACAACTCGAAACATATTCATTAACAAACTTCCTCATTTTAGGAAAGTAACAGGCATCTTTGAGCTTTTTATAAGTTTTCCTAATGCCAAAGTGCCCCGAAATTGGAGAGTCATGAAACTCAAATAGGATGGCTTGACGAAGAGATTGGGGAATTACAACTCGTAATTCGCCATAAGATGATAATAATTTTGAATAAAAAAGCAAGCCATCGATTAAAGAAAAAGATTGGGACCAGTTTAAGGCAATGGCTGATTCAATTAATGAAACTGACTTAGGATCTTCTAAATACTTATAGATTAATCCAAATTCGGGATAATTTTTTTGTTCTTGGATTAATTGATCTCTCGAATTTAACACAGATGCTGGTATAAGCGCTAAAGCTACTTTTTCCTGATCAGATACGAATTTATTGTTTAAAGTAGTGACTAGATCTGTAGAAGCACATGGGTTAACTTGTTCACTTTCAATTTCCTTTACACGAGTTTCAGTCACATCTACTAATATTTCCGATTGAACCAGTTCAGCCTTGAAATGCGAATGATGAATATATGAGGCTTTAACAGCAGAATTTAACTGATCATTCTTTTCATTTAAAGCAAGGGATTGATTTGTAAGCTTAGATTCAATCTTATTTTCTTGAGTTTGAGTAGTACGTGAAAGAACGTCAGCTACGATATTGTCAGAACCAGGTTGGTGCTCGATGTTTATATTAAAGTTAGATAACTTAAGAGTCCATCGAATCATGCGAGGGGAGAGGTTCTTTCCAGTTGTTAACCGAGTTAATGCCGCATGATCCGTAACAACTGTTACTGGAAGTTGCGTAAAATATAAACGAAATTTTTGCAGTCCCCAAAGCACTGCTAAACATTCACGTTCAGTTACTGGATAATTTCTTTCTGCAGCGTTAAGCGTACGGGACGCATGTGCTATTGGGCGGCCTTCTTGGCTTAAAACGGCACCAATGCTGTACGAAGAAGCATCAGTAGCTACTTGAAATTTAATATTATAATTAGGATGAGCTAGTACAGGAGGAGCGCTAATTATAGTTTTTAACTTATCAAATGCTTCTTGTGCTTCATTTGACCAGTGAAATTTAACTCTTTTCCTTTTGAGTTTAAAGAGGGACTCGCATATGTGAGCAAAATTAGGTATAAATTTCCCATACCAAGCACACATGCCTAGAAATCTCGAAACTTGCTTGGACGTAGTAGGAGATGTTTAAAACTGGCTGAACTTTTTCATTATCTACAGAAATACCAGCAGGCGTTATTTTGACGCCTAGGTACTTAATTTCCTGTCGTGCAAAATGGCACTTAGAGGAATTTAAAGTTAATCCTGCATTTTGCAGCAGAGTAAAAACAGTTTTTAAATGATCTAAATGTTCATTGTAAGATGAGGACGTGATTATTATATCATCGAGATAAACATGTACAAATTTATTCAAAACAGGTTTAAGAATAGTTTCCATGGCTTTTTGGAATGTCGCCACAGCTCCTGAACATCCGAAAGGCATTCGTTTAAAACCAAATGTGCCGTTTTTAGTTATAAACGCTGTTTTTGATATATCAGTGGGTTTCATTGCAATTTGAAAATAACCTGATGTCAGATCGAGAGTAGACATAAAATTTGTCGTTGTTATATGTGCTAACAAATCATCAATTATAGGCAAGGGATACTGAGGATATTGTGTAATAGAATTTAGCCTACGATAATCGATTGCAAATCTCCATGCCTCAGGATCACTAATAGGCTTACCATTTTTCTTACGACATAAAACAACAGGAGATGCATAAGGAGAAGTTACAGGCATAATAATATCATTTTTCAACATTTTTTCAATATGCCAAATTATAATATCTTGTTTGGCTTGATCATAACGAAAAGGCTTACTAAAGACTGGTTTATTAGTTCCAGTGTCAATTTCATGGCAAACAACATGGGTTAAGCCAGGTGTATCTGAAAATAACTGTTTAAACTGATTAAGAAAATTAACAAAATCAATTTTTTCAATATGAGTGAGGGCACTGTCCTCTAACTTAACAATTAACTCGGTCGGCTCGACAGGTTTAGAATTTGACTTAGAATCATCAATATGTAAAGATTTATTGGCAAAATTTATTTCAACATTGTTTGCTTTCATATAATCTAACCCTATAATGCAGGGATGCTGAAGATTGTCGATGACATAAAAAGGCCAATTAACACTTAAATTATGAATTTTAACATTCAGGCTGACTTCGCCTCTATTAACACAGGACTTGCCTTGAGCCGTTGTAATATTTAAATTTGTCCGCTTTAAAGCTTTAAAGTCAAAATACTTTTTATAAGTTTCATGTGCTAGAAAGGAGCGTTCAGCACCAGTGTCCCAATAAGTAGGTATGAAAGTATCATGAATTATTGCATTTAAATTAGGAAGGTCCACCGGACTGATACAAATAGTATCTAAACATATGGAGGTGGTTGAGTTATTCAGTGGCTGTTGACCCTCCTCACAAGAGCCACTTACTCGTTTAACTGACGACTCTGGTTATTACGAGAGTTACGAAAATTTCTGTTATTTCTATCAGCTCGAGAAAAGTTTTGAGACTGATTTTGATTAGAACGATCGTTCCGAGAATTTTGAAAGTTATTACGCCTTGGCTGCGGCGATTGACGTTCTTGTTGATAGCGATTGAAATTTTGAGGGGGGGTGAGATTTTCACGCCTAGAATTTTGCATATTTCCATTACCCCGTTGGCGATTAAAGGTGTTTTCCGCCCTTGGAGGGTGTCATTCTTGGTATTTGGCTAAGGTTTGAAACAGACTGTCGTAAGAGGTGACAGGTTTCAGATCAAGGTAATCTTGAATAGGAATAGTCAAAAGAGGGGTTATGATTTCCATTGCAGCGGCAAAAGATAAAACTAAATCCAGCTGCTTTATAATGTCGAATTTACGTAATAAAAATGTAGTAGGTTTGTCATAAAACGACATCTTTGTCGTATAAAGTTCTTGACGAAGTTTGGTTTTATCCACAATAGAAGAGAATGAATTTTTAATTTTGAGCTTTAAATCCTCATACGTAGGATTTTGGCCTAGAGTTCTAGAGGCAATGGTGTCATACCAGATTTTAGCATCTCCTTTTAAGGAGTATTTTAATAAATTAAATTTATCAGCTTCATCAATTTTACATATATCAAAATACTGTTCAAGATCTTCAAAAAATTTAAGTACATTGTCTGAGCCAGTAAAATAAACACGAGTGGGGGGGATGTCGAACTGAGTTGGGCGCCACTGTGGAGTTTGCGCTCCTGCAAACTCCATCTTAACTTAAATACTTAGATTACTAAGAGAACACAAGACTTTAAATAACAATAACTAAAGTTTATTTGAGCAGATTAATGGGAGGGCGACCTGGTACTAAAGCTTAGCTCAGTCAGCGTTTTACTTAATCAAAATAATGAATCAACAATTTAAGTAGATAATCTTAAATATCTCACCACAGCAGACAGTCGAAGGTGTAGAGACGGTCACACTCGTACTCCAATACTACAGCTTCACTATGGGACAGAGGATTCCCTTCTGCCCCAGCTTGAACTTTCCGAAAACTAGTAGACACTCACCAACGCTCAACACTACTTAACTTCACACAACTAAATCTCCTCTACTCTACTTTCGATATTCACCAAAATAGGAATCATCACATTCGCTATAAGATCCTCCAACATCCACTATCGATCCTCCAACATCCACACCATCTACTAAAACCATCTCTATTTTTATACTTCTTCCTACACTCTCCTTTCACTACATTTCAATCCGTACTTTTAAAAATCACTTCTAATTTAACTAATATTCAAAATCTAAGTCTTTTAATGCAGCACCCTGCCGACACAAAACTATCTCGACCTCAACCGTCACCGAGCCACTGGCGACGGAGTGATTTTAACCGTCCCCACTTCCTACTTTGCTGGATTCAGCTTAATTGAAACAACTGTGGTGACGTTCTAACGTCTCAACCTCACAGGAGTTCTTCACAGTAAGCCGGTTGGCGAGAAAACTGGATCAAGCGGATTGGAACTCCTTTTATAGTCCCTTATCAACCCTTTCAGGGGCGGTGATGCCACTACAGCATCACCTAATTTTAATTTTCAACTGCAAAACTCGGGAACATCCCGGAATTTTTTTAGCAATATTTTACTTTTATAACATAGCAGAAAATGTTGTCAATTCTTTTTATTTTAATTTTGTTCGTGAATTTCGGTGGAAGTGTAATTCAAATGATCCCAATTACCTTGCGCCGGAAGCAAGTTCACAATACCTACGCAGTTCGTCCAAAGGGATGGAATTCGTCCCGCTGATTGGACGAGAGGATATAGCCAACACCTCCTGTAATAATGCCTCCGGGCTGAGCTCTACGTCATGGAAGATCGGCCGATTTTATCCAATCAACACTTCCTATGATACATGTTGGATCGTATTGATTGGTTGAAGTCGGCCGATCTTCCGTGACGTAGAGCTCAGCTCGGAGGCATTATTACAGGTGGTGGTGATATAGCACAACAGCAAATCAACGATTAGGCTTCGGGATAATACTTTTCTATTTTCTTTCGATCGATGTTTTGTATTTTTATGGTTAATTTTATTAATGAAAGTATTTACACATATTTTTCGATGATATACTATACATTTTTAATGTTGTAGACCACTTTCATAAAGATATTAAAATCTTTTACTGCCTATTGTATCGCATTTATAAAGTGACATTATTCATTTTTTTTACCCCACTTTGAAAAGTAGTGATTTTTCAAAAACCGAATTTGTATGAATAAATAATAAGATTAAAATATGTAAAAATGTATTATTATTATTATTTTAATTTACTATTTGTTTTTTCATCTGTAAAACTCACGATTTATACTATTTTCTAAATGAAATCATATACAATAATAAAAAATTTCAGATCACTAGGTTCATGTTTGTTTCCATCTACTTCACGCTTGTTACTGATAAATGTAAAAGAGGATTTTTTGAAGTAGAAGTAGCGATATTTTTTAAATTAAGTAAAGGACAAGCTATGAGAAAACGATGAAAGGGGGAAAAATTAAAGAATTGTTCAATAGAACCTCATCGTTTTTAAACCGATTTCAATGTCATAAGAAAATAGACTGCTAGAATTTAATTAGTGCAAATTGTAGATATTACAGTCATAAGACAGGGGTTCAAAATTTGAGGATAAGTTGAAATTGCAAATTCTTCAAATATTGATGTATATTCATTTACACAGCATTAGAAGCTTTTCTTTCCTCTTTTTTTTTTTTTTTTTCTTATTCCAATTTCTATTAAAATGCAGATATATTATATCATTGTAAAACATTTGTAAGTATTTTCATTAATAAAATTTACCATAAAAATAGAAAACATCGATCGAAAGAAAATAGAAAAGTATTATCCCGAAGCCTAATCGTTGATTTGCTGTTGTGCTATATCCTCTCGTCCAATCAGCGGGACGAATTCCATCCCTTTGGACGAACTGCGTAGATATTGTGAACTTGCGTGCCGGAAAGGGTTAAAAGAGAATTTTTCAATAACTTCTGTCGTAATCGAGTTAGAGCTTAGATTCTCGAGATATCGATAATAAGGATTTTCTCGCCAATTTTGCCATAAAAAAGTCGTCAAGGAGCGACAATGCTGCCACATTTTTCGCCAAAGCCATTCCATGCCGTGGTGAAGCATTTTATCAGGTTTGCAAAGGAAAAATGAGCTATTTTAATTGGAAAACAACCTAGAAATGCCAAAAATTAACAGTTTATAACATGACTAAGCCTCTTTGAATAAATTTATGCAAAAATTACTACTATTACTTACAAATTCATAACATAAATAAATAAATAAATAAATATATATATATATATATACATATATATGTATCTATGTGTATCGCTTAATCTTTTTAAATTTACGAATCAATAAATCAAAATAATTGTTATGTATTTTGTCCAGAATTTTATTAGAATTAGCATACTGTCGGTAAAAAAAGTATCCGAACACTAGCAAAAATTTCTATATAGAAAAAGTTCTTAGTCAGTCTAACATCATGGTTCGACAAGGATTTATTTAACAAAACAGTATTAACTCTACTTTTTTTATGTAGGAATTTTTTCTAGTGTTCGGACACTTTTGTTACCGACTGTTCTATTTTAGAGCAACGATGTAGAAATGGTAAAAAAGAAAATAAAAATGTATAATTTATTTCTTTAAATTATACAAATAGATATTGAGCAAATGCAGCTGAAATCCTTAAGTATATAACACATTAAAACATGTTTGTTCCAAATTTTAGCACATACTATGCATATTACGCAAGTATATTAGATTGAGAAGTTACCATTATAACAAGTTGCATTCTGAAAGAGAAAATTTCATAATGAAAATAATTTACATAGAACTACATACATTTCTTCATATTAAATTACGAAAATTGAATGAATTATGAATTTATTAGAAAATATTCACTTTTTTTAAATACTAACTAAAAAATTTATTTATATTTCTCTTTTTTCTACTTTCTTTTAAGAAATTTTTATTTTGTTTTTATCGGGACTACGCCGTTAATTTAATTCAACCTCTGGATTTTTTTTTTTTTTTTTTTTTTTTCATTTTCTTGAGTGTTCTTCTTTTAAATGTCACGTAGAAAAAAAAAACTGTTTAAGAATGCCGTTTTAGAAAGAATAAAATGCAAATGAAAGGAATTTTACGTTCTAATAAAAGAATTTGAAGAAAAAAAAATCGTTAGTTTAAGTAAAAGAGTGTAAATTTTTTAGAACCTATTTTTAATTTGTTTTACATGAAAAATTTACATGTAAGATTGTATCTCTCTCTCTCTCTCTCTCTTTTTTTTTTTTTTTTTTTTTTTTAAGAAAAAACGTTTTTTATCAGTTTATTGGAACTTCAGTTTTTTATATTATTTACACGTTGGATTGTTATAAAATATATGTATGACGAACAATTATATAAAGTTAAAAGAGATGGTTAACAAAAAAAGATACATTAAAGAAAATTATTCATCCAAAGGATAATTTCTGGAAATAATTTTAAAATGTGCAATGTGCTTTTTTTCTTTTAATTTAAATAATTAACACAGCAAACCGTAAATCTACACATAAGTAATTACTATTACTTAAGATTCGCTGAATTATCCAGAAATCTCACATATAATATACAGAGTCACACAAAGAAAAGGAAATATTTTGCGACAAATCTTATATAAAATGGCATTAGTAGCAGGTAATAAGGAATAAGTATTGTTACGTAACTTAAGAATGTTATAAGCAAGAAATAATGAATAGTTTTTTTTTTTTTTTTTTTTTTTTTTTTTTCGTATTACATTATACATAAGTATCAAATTTGTAATTTTCACGAAATCTATTAGTTTTCCAAAGTTTAACATTCCATTAAAAACAGGGTTTGAAGCATTTCATATATTACATACCACTATTTTCAACTTATATGTATCATAAATTTATTTAGGGTTAAATATGGCAAAGATACATAATCTAGTACAATTCAATTGTATGTATGTATGTTTATCTCCTCACTAAAGTGCTGAACGTAGAAGACCACATAAGGTGCGAAACGAAGTGAAATAACCCATAGATTTTAAGTTAGCGATTTAAATTAAATTATTGCAATTAGTTTAAAGTACATTAACTTTAAGTTTAAGACAAGGGCAATAGAAGTGGCACAATATGCTGCTGAAAGTATGTCCACCTGTAGCAATACCAAATGTCTGCAGTGTTTGGACGACAAAATACAACCAGAGGCAGCTCGCGCGAAACGAGGTTTAGAAGGACTTCAGCGGAATTTTCTAAGTTTTTATTTTTAAAGTGATATAAAAATTTGATTCATTTTTTAATCGATTTATATATAGCGATGATCAAAGTGAAAAAAATAGTCTGTTACTTTTAACAGTATTAAAAATGAATTAACTTCAAGCTCTACTTGAAGGGATATGGAAGAAAATTTATTTGGGAGTTGTTCGTAAACAAATTATGTGAAAAAAGATAGAGAAATATACGTATTATTTTATTTTTATTTTAAAAAGAATGTTCGTTCTAAAGAATACGTTATTCATCATTATGGAACATAGAAGTTTTAATGGAAAGAACATTACAATTCAAATTAATCAGTAACGTCATGTGTAAGAATTTACTATTAGATTTTATATATATATATACACACACACACACACACATATATATATATATATATATATATATATATATATATATATATATATATATAATTTTATTAGTAAGTGATATTTATTTGTATTATAATAATTATTTAATTAAGACTTTCTATTATTAAAAAAAAAAATGTATTGTTTAATGAACAGTAAAATTCAGGATTTTAAGGAATTTTTAGATATAGCCAAAGTTCATAACTTCAACCTACATTAAATTACACTAGTCTTCATTAAAGAAGAATGCCAGAGTATTCCCCAAGTTTTTGAATCCTTTCCACCATAAGTCAGTTTCAAAACTCCTTAAATTATGACAATACTCCCCAATCAAAAATTCTTATTATCACGCATTTTCTCTATCATCTTGTTCTATTGGCATTTCTCAGGCGAACTACGTCTTAGTTTGTTTAACCATAGGGGACAATCAGCTACGCA
Source organism: Salticus scenicus (assembly GCA_963930645.1). Taxonomy (NCBI): domain Eukaryota; kingdom Metazoa; phylum Arthropoda; class Arachnida; order Araneae; family Salticidae; genus Salticus; species Salticus scenicus. The sequence continues at coordinate 253,204,450 of OZ005650.1, forward strand.
ATTCCCAATTACGATCACCTGAATGCGCTTATTTTTCTTTTCCTTTGTTGCAGTTTAATGCAATTGCTTCTGATTTTAAATATTTATACTTTGATTTATTGATTTCAATTAATCAAACACAGTAATATATATTTTCGTTTTACTTTTGTCGTTTTGCAATTAATGTAAATGGACTCGTGGAGTACGTTCATTTTAATATAAACGTTATGTAATGTAAAAGTAACTCCAAAATTTTATTTACATTGTCTGAATCCGAAAATCAGGTTTTTATAGGTTGGTCGGTGTGGGTATGTGTGTGTCTGTCTATGTGTGAATATTTCTATCAGCATAACTCCTAAATAAGTATTATAAGAAATTCCAAACTCGGAATTCTAAATATGTATTACAAAATTCTGCTTTTGGAGTATGCTAACTTAAATATTTATTGAAATATGACAAATGGTTTGTGTACAGTTAGTTTAAAAAATATTCAAATATATTCATCTATCAGATAAATTTATCGTAGGCAAGATCAGTTTAACATCTTTAGAGTACACTAAACAATATTAAAAAATATTTATGTTTACCATTGAATTTGATATGAACAGTACTAATTCTTCTTTTACATAGCCATACAAAAGAAATCAAATATATTCCTTCTGTACTTAGAAAGAGAATAATAAGTGCCTGTCAAATTTCCTCGAGCATTTTTTTTTTTTTTTTTAATTTAAAAATCATCACGTCTTGTAAAATTCTATTACATTTTAATTACACTGAAAATTGAGACAATTATAATATACCATTAAAATATTAAAATAAACACAGCATAAATGTATACATTTCGAACCTTATTTTAGGCTTCTTATCAGTAAAGACGTAATAAAAGTTAAACATTGAGATGAACGGATAGATTTCTTCTACAAAAGCACAGCGTATTTGACAGGGACTGCGGCTCATATTTCATTAAGAGGTGAAGAATGTAGTTTTGAATACCAGCCCTCAAGGAAAATTCTAGAATGATAATTTGAACAGTTAGATACAATTATTTTAATATTGTCAAAATCAGGTAGATGATCGATTTCTATGGCATGCTGGACAATTAAAACGAATATCGCGGTTTTTGAATTTTATGTTCAAGAATTCGAGTATGAAGGGAACGGGCAGTTTCACCAATATGAACAAAATTACAAAATTTACAAGGAATATTATAAATAATTCCTGTACGGGAAAAGGGGGGAATAACAGATTTAAAATTAGAAAGGAAATTACGAATCAGAAACTGAGGTTTGTAGGAAACATATATATATATTAAAAGTACGCAAAATTTTTGCTATAGATTCAGAAATATTTTTATAGTGTGGAATAGTAATGAAAGTTTTAGGCCATTTGGAAGAGTAATATCATGGTTATCAATGTTAAAGTCGTACTAATTTAATTTTTTATTAAGTCAGCGAGAGGATAATTATTACGTTTTAAGTCTAAAAAAGATATTTTTAATTCTAATTGGAAAAGTTCTTCAGTACTGCCCAATGATTCAGTACGATGAATTAAAGTATGGAAAACAGCAAACTTATGCGAAGAGGGTTTTACTGAATTAAAATTTAAATATTGGCCTGAAAAAGTAGGTTTCCTATAAACAAAGTAATAAATTTAGAATGAGTATTAGAAGAGAAATGTTTAACTAAAGTATCTAAAAAAGGGAGTTTATTTTATTTTTCTTGTTCTAAATCCTCGTACATTTTTACTTCCACTACCCGACAACCGTAGGTAATGGAAGTATTGTATTCGGTCCCAAAATTCGATATCGAATTTTCACCTGATTTACACGTTTTAAAGTCTCATGAATCCAAAAAAGTAGTTTTTGGCCATTATTCAGCGCATGCGTGCGTGTGTGTAGAGAATCTTCCGGCTATCATACCTCTGAAATTAATAAAGATAGAACTACGAAACTTCAGAATTGAGACCGATCTGGTGTACACGTGAACTTTCCAGATTTTGGGCGAAACTGGAAAAAACGAAGTGGGACGTGAGAAACCGGAAATGTGACCATAAGCCCATATCTCAAAAACGGCTCTAACGATTTTCTTCAACGTTGCTAACTAAACACTCTATTAGATATACTTTCGAATGATATATTTGGTTAGTTCAGGAAAATTGATAGGCGTCCTGTATAAATAGTTCAGTTTCAGGTTTCGCAAGTACGTTTCTTTAAAAATGGCTGTATGGATTTTTTTAAACTCGCCATATTCGGTCCCTTTTAAATGTCCTTCTGTATTTAATTATTGTTTATGGTCAATAATTGAGCATGCCAGGTTTTAGTAAAAGTTAGTATCTTAAAAACGGCTCTAACGATTATCTTGAAAATTGTTATATAAATTAATTTTAGATGTCTTTTCTCGTGTATTACAATGTTATAACAGAAAAATTAACAGTTATCCTGCTTAGGCAAATCAGTTTTAGATCTAAGAAATTAGTGTTTCAAAAAATAACTAACTTTTCTTTCTTTTTTAGTGCTAGAGGCCTATTTCAGTCGGTACAGTTGTCGAATTTTTATAATACACTCTTAATTAGTGCTAGAGGCCTATTTCAGTCGGTTTATTGAATGGGGATTTATTAAATGAAGTCCCCCCAAGGCCCAACTTTGACATGAGTCCCCCCCCAGGCCCAACTTTGACATGAGTCCCCCCCAAGGTACCCCTATTTCAGTCGGTACAGCGTTGTCTAATTTTTATACGTCACTCTTAATAGTGCTAAGGGCCTATTTCAGTCGGTTTATTGAATGGGGATTTATTGAATGAAGTCCCCCCAAGGCCCAACTTTGACATGAGTCCCCCCCAAGGTACCCCTATTTCAGTCGGTAGAGCGTTGTCGAATTTTTATACGTCACTCTTAATAGTGCTAAGGGCCTATTTCAGTCGGTTTATTGAATGGGGATTTATTGAATGAAGTCCCCCCAAGGCCCAACTTTGACATGAGTCCCCCCCAAGGTACCCCTATTTCAGTCGGTAGAGCGTTGTCGAATTTCTATAATACACTCTTAATAGTGCTAAGGGCCTATTTCAGTCGGTTTATTGAATAGGGATTTATTGAATGAAGTCCCCCCAAGGCACAACTTTGACATGAGCCCCCCCCAGGCACAACTTTGACATTAGTCCCCCCCCAGGCCCAACTTTGACATGAGTCCCCCCAAGACCCAACTTTGACATGAGTCCCCCCCAAGGTACAACTTTGACATGAGTCCCCCCCCAAGGCACACCTTTGACATGAGTCCCACCCAAGGCACACCTCCCCCTCATTGGGAAAAAGAGAAAAAACGTTGTTTTGCGGCTATAAGACAGTTTGGACTTCCAACGTTATTTGTTACAATATCTGCAGCTGAAACACATTGGTTTGATTTAATGAAAACTTTATCATGGAATTTAGATCGTCACGAATTAACTAAAGAAGAATTTGTCGATATTAACAAGTTTAGCAGCAGGCCTCTGGCACTAAATTAAAATCTGTCAATGTCAGATTTTCATGTTTTATATAATGAAATAATGTCGTGTCTGTATAATTTTTTATTTTTATTTTTATTTTTTTCTTGTTTAACTCTTTAAAGACGGATACGGCCCATAACGGCTTTTGCGTCAAAGGACTGCGTCGGCCGTTTTCGGCCGTAAGGAAAGAATTTAGGGGTGACAGGTATATACGGAAAAGTTCGTGCTTGGGTGAAATACTCATTGTATCCACCATACAAAAGAACCCTTTTAATCCTTTTGTATGCACATTGTTGAGACAGGAGGGCGGATTAGAGATGTTAGACGCTGACATTTGATGGATGCAAGGGGGATTAGGATACATTCAGGATTCCACAGTTCATTTTTCTTTCTTTTTTTCTGTACTAATAATTCGTTTATAAAAACCAATTATTTACACACACATCTGTGTATATATATATATATATATATATATATATACATATATGTATGTATTTATATATCGTAAGAGATTATTTGCTAAAATAAATATATTTAGATTATTAGATATTAATAATTAACTCTGCTTTTTATCATAAAAGATCATATTGAAGAAATATATTGAAATGTCAAAGTTTTTACGGGAATATTACAGGTAATAGTGACAATTATCGTTTCTGAATTGAAGGACTCGTTGAATTATTTCATTATATCCAAAAACAGGATATGCACTTAAAAATTCACACAATTCTTTTTTTTTTTTTTTTTTTTTTTTAATCTTACTAAATTAGATATGTAATCTATTAGTTTCTGAAAGTTTGTTATTAAAAAATTGAATAGCATTGTAACCATTTTAATTTTTTGCAGTTAATCTGCTAGAATTAATACAATTTCGCCTGCAAGTTCAAGACAACAGGGCAGAATGAAATTTTCTTTTAAAGAAACTAATTATCTGATATTTTTTTCCCTCAAAATTATAAAATAGTTTCTAATAATACTACAGTTTGTTTTAATTTATCAACCAAATCTTTTAATAAGTCAGCAAAAATACTTCAGATATAGAATTCAAAGTATAATATTTGCTTTTTTAAACAATATTGTTAATAAAGCATTAAAATAATAAAGCATTTAAAAAATATTTCTCGTTAACTTGTAAAAAGCACTCTTATTTTTGATATTCTGAAAAATATTTGCACTTACAAAAAATTCAGAAATCATGATAGTAGTTTTGTAAATTTATACCATATGATTATGAAATTGGCACTCAGTTAATAAGTAAAAATGAGTAATATTCTATATAATTAAAAGTAATTCTTATATTATTAGTTACATATATAAAAAGTGTTAAAAAAAAAAAAAAAAAAAAAAAAAAAAAAAAAGAACAGATAAGAAATAATAATAATAAGTTATGAAGTTTTGCTCTTCAGTAACGATTATTATATTAATTTCTTAAAATTTCTATCGCAATTATAATTTTTTTTTCAGTTACTGCCAAAGGAAAATAAAAAGTAAAACTGTTTTTATTATCTAACTTGTCTGAAAGAAATAAGTCTCATATCCTAAAAGAATTTTATAATTAAACTAATTTATATAAATACGTGTGCCGTAATAATGCATCGTAATAATCAAAGTTTCTTAACAATTTATCTAAATAACATGGCATGAAAGTTTCATTTGAAAATTTAGAGCACGAAAAGAGGGGAGAATCAATTACTTAATTTTGGAATGCTAACAAAATTTAAACCAAAATCACGAAAAGAATAAACCATTGGGAAAAAAAAAAAAAAAAAAAAAGATTATAGTCGTTATAAAAAATTGTGCATGAAGATTTATACAAAAAAAAAAAAAAAAAAAAAAAAAAAAAAAAACTTTTTTATTCTTTTTTTATGTTTTTCTTTCTGTGCCTTTAAAATATTTTTAATATGTAAATCACAAATTAGGATAATTTTAAGGCATTTTCCGGTAAAGCTAGTGATTACGCAATCGTTATTATTATTATTATTATTATTATTATTATTATTATTTTCTATTTCAAAGCCAAATAAATAAGTAACAGTTATACTAGACAATTATACTTATAAAAAGATTATTATTAATATATGTTAGAAAATCAATGTTTCTCTTGCATAACTTCTCATTGTTTTACAGACAAGAAATGAAATAATAATAATAATAATAATAATAATTTCCTGCCTAATAAAAGCAAATGTTAAATTAAATATTTTATTTAAAATTTGTGTGTTTCCTCTATAAAAAGGATCACTGGTTAAAAATTATTATCTCGAAAAGTTTCAATCAACAAGACAGTTGCATAGAAAAATCCCCCACCCGTCCCCCATGTCTCTTGTATTCTGGCTCCATTGTCTAGTAAACTGTATGAGATCATTTTGACAGGTGCTACCCCACCTTCTTTCAGAAACTCCGTGGTGACAGAAAGTGGAAGAGTCCATGTTCATTTTCACAATACGAAATTCTCCCGTCTTTAAAGGTTAGAAAATTTACCTTGGTCCCGTCTCTAAAGGGTTAAAACTTGCTTTGTTAACTTCGTTTTATATATCTTTACACATGTATCAAGTTTCGCTTACCAAATTTTTAGGTTTCTACATCGTTAGGTCAATTTTATTTCTGATGACATTATCTTTAAAAAAATGATATAATACTTGTAACAGTGGGTAATGGAAGTCGTGTGGTTGTTTCACACCAGTTTTTTAGGTTTAGAAATCGACCTATTGCAATCACTTCGTTTATCAATATATCAATTTATAATGAAAATTTTGTCATCACGATAACTCTCGAAATAATACTCCAAATGGAACCAAATTTGGACAGTGAACTGATCTTATAAATATCTTGGATATGTTCGTTAACCAAGTTGCTCCAACTTTTTGTTTTCAAGTGGCAGCCACATGAAAATTTCAAACCAACATTGTAAAAAGCATATTTAAAGCAAGATTTGCTTGAATTTTGTTGTAAATACAGGCCACATAAGGGTCTCAATGAAGTTTATTAATGAAGATTATCCGCCATTTTTAATAAAGTGGCAGATATTTTAAGTTAAGTGGGACCACTTGAAATCAGGCTACCACTTGAAAATTTAAAACCATGATAACTTCCGAAATAATACTCCAAATGGAACCAAATTTGAACAGTGTCTTAACCTATCTTATAAATATCTTAGAGGAGTTTGTTAACTAAGTTGCTCCGCCATTTTGTTTTCAAGTGGAGACCACTTGAAAATTTCAAATTTAAATTGTAAAAAGCGTATTCCGAAATTGTTTGAATTTTGATGTAAATACAGACCACATAAGGATCTCAATGAAGTTTATTAGTAAACTGCCGCCATTTTTAATAAAGTGGCAGATATCTTAAGTTAAGCGGGACCACTTGAAATCAGGCTCCCACTTGAAAATTTAAAATCCCGATAACTTCTGAAATAATACTCCAAATCGAACCAAATTTGGACAGTGATATTATCATATAATTATCTTGAATGTTTTCACTGGGCAACTTGTCCCGACATCTTTCTAAGTTCCAGCCACTTGAAATCACACTGCCACTTGAAAATATGCCACCACGATAACTTTTAAAATGCTAAACTGATTCAAATAAAAGTTTTATAGTGAACTTATGGTTCAAATATCTAGGATAAGTTCACTTGGTGACTTGATCCGCAATTTTATGTCCAAGTGGCTGCCACTTGAAAATTTGTCAATATGGTAACTTTAGTAATACAGAATCAATTCGCATCAAATTTGGGTGGTGGATTTATCCTTCAAATATCTCAGATAAGTTCGCTAGGCATCTCACTCCGCTTTTTTTTCCAAGTGGTGTCACCTGAAAATTTCTTATGACGATAATTTTGAAATACTGATTTAATTTGAACTAGAACTGGACAAGGAACTTATACAAGTATACTGGATGGTTTCGCTGGGCAAATTGCTTTGCCATTTTGTTTCCGAGTTGCAACCAATTAGACTGCCACTTGAAAATTTGTCATAAAATTAACTTTTGAAACACGGCACTGATTTAAACCACAGTTGGACAGTGAACCTATGCTTCAAATATCTTGGATATGTCTGCTGGGCAACTTGTTCCACTGTATTGTTTCAACTGGCGGCCACTTGAAAATTTGTTGTCACGGTTACTTTAGAAATACTTAATCAATTCAAATCAAAGTTGAAAAATGGATTTATCATTCAAACAACAAAAATCTAGAAAATTCACGTAACTCGTGAATCAATCACGTTATTGCGTCCATCTTTGGTATATCGATAATAAGTATTTTCTCGCCAAAAGTCGCCAAAAATGTCGCCATAGGGGAAAAGTCGCCAAATTTTGTGCCAAATCCATTACCTGCGTTGCTGGATCTTTTTAATGCGTTTTTAAGGAAAAATTAGGCTATTTTAAAGCTAAAACAAGCTAGAAATGCAGAAAACTAACATTTTATCAACTTACTAAGCTTCTTTGAAAGAATTTCTGCAGAGAAAACTATTTTCAAATTTGAAACGATATTTTAGATGAGGAACTTTCTCTGCCATTTTGATCGAAGTGCCAGTCATTAATTTTTCAACACGATGACTTTTGAGATTTTGAATTAATTCGAACTATATGTGTACAGTAGACTTATCTCACAAATACATTTCATATATTTGTCAACTTAACTCACCATTTTGTTTACAAGCGCCAGCCACTTGAAAATTTTAAATTCACATAAAAAGGTATTTATGAACCGATTTGCTTCAAAATCCATATGTGCATAGTCTACATGAATATTTCTACCAAGTGCATTAATAGTTTGTAGCCGCCATTTTGAAACAAAATGACGGCTACTTGATAAGGAAAAAGAAATCAACCTACCCTTCCGAATAAGCCGGAAGGACTTTTATTGTTATTATTTACTATGCTGAATTAATATGCACTATTTGGTGCGTATGTAATTGAAAGGTAATATAGAATGTTATTAAGACTCGCTTTTACGAGGCTTTTTCATTTTAAATAATTCCTCACGTTTTGCTTCAGTCAGTAAACATAGAGACAAGGCACGTTCCAATAAAAGAAAATTGTTGTTGACAGTTTAAAGCGGGTTGCGACATAATTAGAGTAAGGCGGTAACTCAACCATTAGGATGATAAGAAAATTGGGGTACATGAAAGACCGAGATTTAGCTTTCTCAATAAGTGCATTACAAGGTGCTTTTGTTTTACTTGAGCTGAAAATATTGTAATGTAACATATCAGTTTAAAGTATTAGTGGGAGTGGGAGCAATTCTCCGATTAGTTAGAATTTTTTTTTAATTTTAGTAAAAATATTAAATATGTTCTCAATACAGCTATAATATTCATACGGGGGCTCATTCCCTCGACGGGGAATAACACTGCACATACAGAATTGTGAGACAAATAAAAGTATATCTAAAATTAATTTGAATTATTGTTAAAAGCACACTAAAGTTTTTCAAATATAGTACCTTGCATCATATAATTTAAACTGTAATTATCCTTATAGTACTTTAGGTAGACAGAAAATAGGTAAGTGTAATACAATATTATTTAAATTTAGCAGAGTTTCTACAATTATGTATAAAATAAATAGGCATATCTACTTTTGTTCATAACGTTTTTACAAAAACTAATTTGTTGCATTATTTTTATTCATTATTTATTTAAATTGTGTAATAAGAAAAATTATATATATCATTTTTTATTAAATAAAACTTTTGTTTGAACGATAAAGAATTTCTACAACTATATTATTCTAATGATAGTTTTTATTAAAATTACTTTTTACGTAGATATATTTTACACATTTTATTCTTTTGCTCCCAAAATAAAATTCCATTCCATAAAATCACATTTTTATTTCCTTTATAATAATACATTTATTTTTAAATAACAGAGTAGAGTGTTGCATCAAAGAAATTTAATGTTGGAGCATAAAGTTATTACATAATTCATAAATTATTTCACTGTCTTTTTTGATAGAAAAGCCTTATTAAACATTTTAAATTCTTATATACTTTTACTTTTTAATCGGTGAAAATGATTTTGTAAAAATATAGCAACAAAATAATTAAGCTCAAAATTATTTTTAAATAAAAATTTAGTATATTATTTTTGAAAATATAATACAACTATATTTCTTTTCACTTTTACGTTTTATAAGGCCATTTTCCAAAAAAGGTGTTCATATTGTTTCAGCAACAAGTGGCCTCTACATAAACTTACAATTATGTAAAATAAATATGACTTTAAATTTAATATTATTTTATAAGAGTACAGTCGGTAACAAAAGTGTCCGAACACTAGCAAAAATTTCTATGTAAAAAAACTACACTTCATACTGTTTTGTTAAACAAATCCTTATCGAATCTTGTTGTGAAACTGACTAAGAACAGGATTCGACAAGGATTTACTTGTACTTTTTTTACATAGGAATTTTTGCTAGTGTTCGGGCACTTTTGTTACAGACTGTAATTACTTTTTACATTGTAGTAAATTTTGGTTATTAAAATATGGAATTTGCTTTCTAAATAACATATTCATATTGAAAATCCCTCCGCTATAAGAATTCATGTCATTAATGACATGAATTCTTATTAAATTTCTGATACGTAATTTATACTTAATTTTTCTATTTAATTTAACAGTATTTTAAATTTAAGTATTGGCAGAAATTTTTGCAGTTTCTCTCTCTCTCTCTCTCTCTCTCTCTCTCTTTTTTTAAACGAATATAAGGAAAATGTTATTATGAAAGGAATTCAGGAAGAGATTGTTCTTATTTCATTCCTAATTAGTCATTTTCCTCTATAGAGGATTTCATAACTTGTCTCTTAATTAGATTTCGAAATATTAACTTTTGCACCCTATCACTAACGAGTTTTGAAGCTTCAGCTTAATTATTTTTGACATTTGTAAGAAGGGACAAAATAAGAAATTAGAAAATTTCATTGTAACGTTATGACAGTAAATTCAAAATATTCTGACATACTAAGTAAGGTAAAGGAAATTATAATATGTTTTTGGAGTGGTACGCGTCTCATAGTCATTTATCTTAGTTTATTTTTAAATATATTTTTATTTTTAAAACATTAAACATATTCAAATATGCAGTACAAAATTTCAAATTTCGAGTTCTTTTCTAATTTTAAAATCTAAAATTTCTAACGTTTTATAATGTAGAAATGTGTTATGTAAATCCATAATGATAAATTAATCCATTAATGATAAATTAATACGTATATTTATTACTTAAACATTGTTGCTTAATAAACAATTTTTAAATACTAAATAAAATTTTAATGGAATAATATAAAATGATTCTAACGTTTGATAAATTAAATATTATTCGTATACCTGTTTGTTTTCCATTTCCATATCGTCTGGTTTGTAATGTTGATTCCATTTTATTATTACTAGTATCGCCCAGTGGTCGAAACTCGACCATTTGTTTTGCAAAGCAATGTAAAACAAAGTTATTGCCTTGTCTTAACGGAATTAAATTGCAACACAGCTGCGGCAATTGTTTGCCGATATGCACTCTAACTGAATAAGCAGAGTTTTACTTAATATATTTCTCTCTGTAGATCTTGGGCCTTTCCTGAAATGAGAGAAAATCGCAACGTGAAAACCCTCTTTTTCGGTGATACAGCCCAAAAGCTAATCGGTACCATGTCAAACCAAGATCCAACCAAATATCAAATTCTGTTAAATTAATTCCATTGGTTCATAAGGTATAGTGTTTGAACTCAAAAAGAAAGATATTTCAAAAATGGTCGAATAGAGTTCGGGAAATTTCAAAACGTGTAACTTTATCGAAAACCGAAAATCTAAAAATTTTCTGAATCTTATACTATCTTCTTATATATGCAGAGGAAAGAATAATAAATCCACTTTTTTAAAAATAAGTAGTCAATTTCAGTTAATTGAATTGCAAGGATATCTCAAAACGTGTAAATTCAGCGAAAAACGGATATCAAATTTTTTTCCTTATCATCTACTTTCTTCTTATACATGCGGCACTTAGTAATAAATCAACTTTTTTTAAAAATAAGTAGTCGATTTAAGTTAAATGGAATGCAAGGAAATCTCAAAACGTGTAAATTTATGGAAAACCGGAAATCAAAAGTTTTTCCATATTTTGTACTTTTTTCTTACTGATGCAAAAGATATGCGCAAACGAAGTGTGACGTCACTGACCATTGCTGGGGCTAAGTAAAAAATTTTTATGTTAATCGTCCATTGGATTTTTTGTAAAAAAAAAATAAATAAATAAAAATTGAGGAAAATTATTTCCCGATTTTAATCCCCATATTTGGATATAATTATAAATTAATTATCGTGTACATCTGCTAGATTAAGTTATCTTGCTGTCAAATTCACAACATTTTAATTTTAAATTTCAAAACTATGTCGGCGTTGTTTGTACTTGGCGATCAAAAACGTAATACGAAAATATGCATACCAGATGTATATTTTCGGAATATCTGTTGTATGAAATATTATTTCATACTTTTGATTGCTCTCTTAATATACGTTGTTAAAATAACCATGATTTTTGAAAGAAATTAAATATGTTCGCCAGATAATTTGGCGATTTTTTTTCCGCCAAGAACGACAGATATTAAATATCTTCCGCTGCAACATATTAGTATCTTATATCAGATACTTTATTTAGACATTTGAAAACAAATTTAACTACAAATTATGATAGAATATTTACCATTTTCCTTATGTATTAGTTTGATATTTAATGTGTAAATATCACCCTTTGAAATGAAATGTTTATGTTTACAATCGAAACTTTAAGTTTGCCATTTTCTTAACAGATTTAAATGAGCATTTAATAGACAATTTTTTGTCAGTCAAACGATAAAAGAACCAAATATTTAAATAAATCAACGAGATATATAAATTAGAGTGCTGATTCAATGGATGAAGGATTAACTTTCCGTGGTTCAAGATGAATCACGTGACATGCTCGAATAGGTTGCTGTGTTTGGCCCTTTATCGCTATTTTGGCATTTAAAATATCAGTTCGACAAATTATCATTATTATTAGGTAACATGACAGTCCTATGACCGAAATAAATTGTTTTTAAAATAATTTTACACATATTTCACATTTTAATAAATAATAAAATACCTTTTTTTTCATCGTTTCCCAACAAAGTTTAAAAGTGCTTATAAAAAAAAATAAACTTTTAAAGAGCTAAATTTAATGAAAAATAGTAATTTTACAACTATTTTTAAGCATTTTGTCGGTTAAAGTTCAACTACACGAAATAAAAGAGAAGTAAAATCAAAATCAAAATGATTTAGAACAAAAGTAAGTAAACAAAAACATTGGCGTTTATGACTTATGTGAAGAACCATCTCCAAACCGTTGCCATAGAAATTTACTGAAAATAAGCTGCTACCAAGGGAACCATCGAATACGCAGGTGCAAGGAGAGCATGTCACATGACTCATCTTGGACCTTCTCAAGGGTTACCATTTATCACTCTACTTTATATATCTCGTTGAAATAAATAAATAAAGTCACTTTTTGTTGCCAAAAGACAAAGAACAAAGAACATTTGAAGTTTCAAAAATAAAATAATATATATTATTTACATATTAATACACAAACATGAAATTTATCGTACGGCTAATTACAGCTAAATTACAGCTGACATAAATCATAAAACAAAAAAGAAAGAAATTAGATCATAAATAAATTAGAAAATAAAAAAATGATTTCTCATAAATCAAATCCTTAGGAAATCTTTTTTGTGGTTCCACGGACAGCCAGTGACGTCATCACTTCGCTTGCGTATAAGGATGCTATACAAATTACTGTGTCTATGGTTTTATTTGAGTTTTATGAAATTGCCAGATTTAACAACTTTCCACTTTTAGGTATTTTTTAATGTAAAGGAATACGTGTATGAAAGGGAAAAATGGGGGAAAATGCATAAAATATAAAAGTATTTTTAAATACCTTCTTGACATCGTAAGAAAATAATATTTATATTCGCACCTTCCGGCTAACCATACCTTTCGAATGATACCATTTTCAACCCTCTACTCCCATAATTAATATGTTAAAAAGGGGCTAAAATTTTATGCTTGCCTATTAATATATAGATTATAAATCGTTTTATTATTAGTTAAAAATTAATGAGCTATTTCTACTTCAAAAGTAAAGCAATGAAAAAAAAAAATCAATTAAAAACTTTCTTGTATTTAATTCAAACGGAAACACTTAAATTAAAATCTGACGCTGTAAATATATTGAATTAAAGAAATACCTAAATTCAAAGATTTTTAATACATAATTGTATAATGATTGACTACTTCACGATGGGTTGTGTATAATTGCCAATCATCATTGAAGTTATTGCTTATTATACTGGCAGATATGCAATAGAGTGTTATAAAACATGAATTGCAATTTGCATTTAATTTCAAATTTCAATTTTTTTGTTTAAATTATATCTATGTATCTTTCTATCTATGGATGTATACATACCTACATGTGTGTATATATATATATATATATATATATATATATATATATATATATATATATATATATATATATATATATATTTAGTTTTATGTGTATATTTTTCTAATTTAATATAATACAAAATTGAAACATAAAATTAACTGATGATAAATGAAAATTAATCTTAAAACACATGAGGGCCTTCTTCAGGGAAGTCCCCCCCTCCATCTAGGGAATGGTGCATAAGAAGTTTTTGAAGAAACATGGGCTTTTTTTTTTGCCAAAAAATACGTTTCTAGCCTCCGGCTTCTCATGGATGAAAGCAAGATAGCAAATGAATTGAATTAATACAAAGCATTAAAAAGCAATTAAATTCATAAATAAAGCACAGTAATAGATATATCAATATTATAAAAATACAAAAATATAAGTATATATAAGATAAATTTATATAGCAAGTAGATTGAAAAACAGTGAAAACCCCCTCGTGCACAGAGACACACAACAACGGAATACATTATATCTATAAGCTGAATTTCTCGTTTGTACATTTAAATATTTTTTACAGTATGAACCAAAGTGAAAGTAGCCTATATTATTATTTGTAAAAAAAAAAAAAAAAAAAAAAAAAAAAAATATATATATATATATATATATGTTTCATTTTAAATATGGTACGAAGTACATTCAGTGTTCGTTTATATATTCACATAAAACAATTCATCAATATTAGGGTCTAGTTTAAAATTGAAAAATATGTGTACTATGTGTTTTTCTCACTATGCTAAATTAAAATAAACTATCTTGTTAGTATTCAGTTTATAGACAGTACAGAGTACTATCTAAAACTGCACTGAAAAAAATTCTGTGATTGAGGTCTAGAAACTGAATTATGGCTCCATTAAAAATAGTTCCATGTCATTCTTATAAATTCTAGTTCCCTTTGACGAGATCTAAAAATTTCTATTAGAATTCTAGAGTGTTTTCTTATAATATCGTGGTCAAACTTATTTAAAAATCCATGCAAAAAAAAAAAAAAAAAAAAAAAAAAAAAAACGAACACAACAGGCGACTTTTAGTAACTATAATTTTAGTTTTCAATCAAATTCTAGGAAATCAAGCGATAATTTCTCGCAATACAAAGGATTCATAATATTGTTTCACCCTTTATAAAAGTATAGACTAGAAATTCTCGATCATTTCGTTTATCCAGGTCATTTGTTTACCTTTTACGCATAGCTCGGAAATCTATAATTCTTGTTTAGGTATACAGAAAATTACTAATTATTCGTTCTAGGTGAAGATAGTATATTTTTTTCTTAAAATTTCGTACAAACATTTTTTTTTTTCAATTGCGTAATGACTCACTAATGAAATACAGTGTGAGAGTATATATTTCCTTTAACTGGTTGGAATTTGAAAAGTTCTTTCTTAAAATTAATTATGTCTAATAAAACTGCTTAAAAATAATTATTACTTTTATTAAATATATTTCATTGAATCAATGTTAGAAACTGGGTTCTTTGTATAATTTCTCGCTTCGACATCTCCTGAATATGAATATTATTTTTTCACAGTTGTTTTCAGTACCTGTCTGTTAGCAGCTTAACTTATAGACAAATAATTTCCCGAAGCCTAAATTCGATATTTTAAAATTTATATGGTGTTGCAAATTAAAACATTTGAGTAAGATTTGTAATTTAAAAAAATAGTTATGATAAATTTCAATGAATATTTTGAAATATTATTTTTTTAATATAATAACAGACTTAAATATTTTACGAATGTCGGTATAATATAAAAGCGGGGATTGAGGGCTACAGTAGAGCTTCTCGCGCAAAAATACAAGAGAATTTTTTGTTGTTGTTGTTGTTTGTTTTTTTAATTTAGCAAGATGAGAGTGTGAGAAGCACACTAGATTGTTTCTTTTTTGGGTGAAGATGTAAATGAAAAAGTAATATAAATGAATTTGATAATATGGAATGCCACTGTGTTTGGCTAGTCGAGTATCAATGAACATGCACATCATTATTAGACTTAAAAATTAAAATATAGAAAATTATGTACGTTCCTACAATCTTTTTTTTTTTTCTCTTTTTCCCTTTAAGTAAACCACTCACTAATCCTTTTCCTTAGAATAGACAGGTGGCGGTCACGCATTTCTCCCTTTAACAAAGAGGGAAATCCGTTTCTCCGCTTTATTTATTTATTTTTTATGTATTTATTTTATGCACTTAAAGAAAAGCGCTGCGTTCATTGTTTGGACTTTCAACATTTTTATCAAATACAATGCGAGATAGATAGATGGATGTTAGGAGATTGATATCCCTGGAAATTCACCCTTATGCATTCAAGGAACGACATGATATAAAATAACCCTTTTATTTTAACAGTTAAAACTAATACTTAAAACTTATAATAATGCATAAAATTCAATAAAATATAAATCTATATTTAATGTCATTTAACTTGAATATAATAAAGTATATATTCATGATAAGTACAAAATTTGAAAAAAAAATTTGCACTAACTTAATACTACATAAAATTCTTTTAAAAAGTAATAAACTCATGTAAACATAGTTTTAATTTAATAGTAATATTGTGCCACTATATTTGTTATGTTAAGCTACTACAAGTGCATTCTAAGACATGATTTTATTTTTGTTAAATAAAATATATCGATTCCATTAAATTAATATTCATTAACTTTGTTTCCATTGGGTTAAAATGAATCTAATTATTTAAATCTCTCTCTCTCTCTCTGTATATATATATATATATATATATATATATATTAAGTAAAGAAATAATTTAAAAAAATAAAATAAAATCTGTAAAATAAGCGACTCTAACAAAAGTAATATTTAGTATATTTCATCTGTTTTTAATTATTCAAAATATTCAACATAATAAATTGAAAATAAAATAAATCTGCAAAGGAATTTGAATTTAGGAATTGAAATAATAACTGACATACAGATAAAAAAAATATTTTATCAAGTAAATTGTTTCATAAATTTAATTGAAAAATTACTTTGATCAACGGAATGTGCTCGCAAGTAATTTCATCAATCCACACGCTTCATATATCAGAAGGATGCATATTTTTAATTAATTTATTCCCTATGCAATCAAACCTTTGATTTTGCCGAGTTGATTTAATTTTTAAATATTAATGGTTTATATTTCGTTTCTAATTAAAAGTAGAAAATTATTTCTGAAGTATTATATGACTTTTGCAGTCTCAAAATAATTCTTTATGACAAATATAAGCAGAAAACTGTTACGAAAGTCAGTTTCGAAATTTCTTAGAAGATTAAAATAAATGAGCTTGGCAGGCGTTTCATTTCCTAAATACGAAAGTAATTAATTATGCTTTAGTTGTGGATGTCATATTCAATTAATTCTAATGTATTTCGTTCGAAAATCATCTCTAAATGAAAAGTCAGCTAGTTTGAATAAAAATACTTCAATTATAAAATGAATATTAAACATAAACTGAAGAAAATTTGAAAGAAATGCTTAATGTATTATATACATATATTCTTAAATTTTCGTATTTATTTCTTTTAAATGAATTTTTAGTAGGTAGTGTACATCCTAAAATTTCTTTAGCTGCATTGAAAATTAATATTAACGAATATCTGAAACCAATGAAAAAAAAATGTTAAATATTAATTTTTATGTTGTTGAAAATTTAATATATTTCTTTAATTAATATTTGTAGGGGAAAAAATGATTTTTAAAGGCATCTAAGTGCACCAGTGATTGACACCTTTAGAGCAATCTCTGATGTTTTTTATGTTCTAGTCATCAGAAAATATTTTTAGAAATCTTAACCTTTTACAGGCCGAATTCAGATCCCGGTATTTTTTAAATTAGTTTTTTGCATATTTTGCCTTCTAATGCATCAGTTAAGAGATATTGTTCATTAAAATTTAAAAAAAAAAAATGTTATATATGGTTTTTATGATGTTCCCAATTGGGAACATTGGTCACTTCTGACTATTCTTTTACACTGTATTTAGAACTCGAATATAGTGATGAGTTGAACTAATAATTTGAGTAAAATAGTAAAAATGAATAACAGATGTATTTTTTAAATTTAAGTACAGATATGAATTATATTGAAAATGTATAAGTTAAAATTAAAACAATTACCTTTACTTAAAATATTTTTTTTTTAAGTTTATACATTTATTCCATGATACAGTGGAAAGTATTTCAGATGCAATTTCTTCTTACACTCGTTGTAACCTAATCTTGCATTTTTTGTGCACTGTGCGCATCTACCTTGTTCTGTTGGTACAAGGAAATGACCATCAGTCTTTCTCTGCAAAATAGTACGGTAGACTTTGGGTCCTGGACGAGGCCCATCCATTCTTGGTGCAATTCTTAGCAAAGTGAGTGTAACTTCTCGGCGAAATTCCAGATGAGTCATCTTGGTATCTTTATGAATTTCAGCATATAAAATCCAAGCTGCAACAACAGCCATATTTAAAAGCATTAACAAATAAGTTCCACCACCATTTCTCTTATTGCGAAGCGTGGGGCGGTAACTTCCTAACATTCTATCGAGCAAGTCAACTCCTCCCATTCCAGTATTATATTTATGTATTAAATTTGGTTGTTGTATATCCACATTCTCATTATATTTATGTGAATATCTTTTAGTTGATTGCATTGGGAGATGAGAGCAATAATTTGAAGAAACCGTAACAACGGAATTGTCATTCCAACGGCACAAAAATACTGATCCATCGCACTGGTAATCAAATGAACCTCTATCTTGTTTTTTCATTTCTTTTGAGAACATCAACGGACACTTTTTAATTCGGTGTTCTCGGATAGTTCCTATAGCCTTTATGTTTCTACTCGCAAGATCCTTCATCAATTCACATGTAGTGAAAAAGTTATCAAAAAAGATTTCGACTTGAAGAGGGTTTTCAACAACTGTCAGAAGGTTATTTACAACCCTAGTGCAAAGAGGAGCTGTTTCATTGGACTGCTTACCCGCATAAATTTCCATTTTATATGGATAACCATTATTAGAACAAATCATCCAGATTTTGAATCCAAAGCGAATTGGTTTCCCACGGATAAACATTTTAGAAGAATGATGCCCGTAATATGGGACCATGGATTCGTCAATACTAAGCTGGTTGTGAAATAATCCAAACTGAATGAATTTTTTGTTCAGTTCATCATAAATTGGTTGAATTTTACCCAATTTATCATCAGGTTGCAAAAAAGCGTTATCCATCAGATGAAAATGTCTTTTGATATCCTTGAATTTTTTTCGTGGCATGACAGAAGAGGCAATAGGGACAGTTATGTCTTCAGAAGTGTTCCAGTAATCATTTTCTGTGGGCACTTGATGATAACCACTGAGTAAGAGTAGTCCAAAAAACTGAGTGTGGTGGTATATTTCGAAGTTGTATTCTTGATTCAATCTATTGGACCTTTGGTAAGTGACGTCACGTCCAATCAATGATCTGTTCATTCCTCTTTACTTTATCTCTGCTAGAACAGATCAGTCTTAAAAATGTAGTCGTTTATGTTACTTGTGTATTTCATCTGTAATTGTCATAGTCATCTATTAAATTTTATGTGTTTAAAATGAAACGCCTCGTCATATCCTAGTTATGGCTTAATCATAAATCTTCTCCTGCCTTTAAAATACTATAATGGCGACGACAGAGGAAAAGAAAAAAGCAAAAAAGTTTTGCTCTTATACATTCACTTGAAAATAATTAAAAATGAAATCTGCAATTCATAATAAAAGAGAACGGAATATGTTCTAAATATCTCACGAAGAAGAAATTGGTTATTTGAAATGAATCATAAAGCAGATCGGAGGCAGCAGCGGTGAGTTTTCTGTCTACTGTCGGGGCGGAAGTGCATAGGCGCCATCGATAATTACTCGTCTACGATTTTTTATTTTTCGAGAAAGAGAGGGAAAAAGGTATTTACACATTTATTTTATTTTTTCCTTTCTGTTCTTTTATTTGATTGCATCTTTTTAATATTAGAAGTAGCATATTTTCATTAAAAATGTTTCAAAATTTTAATGAATTCAATGATTCTGTTGAAACTTTTGACACTTATATTCGGCGATTAGAACAAAATTTTATTTTGTTTGATATAAAGGATGAAAAAAAACTTAATGCTTTAATTACGTTTATTGGACCGAAATTATATAATTTACTTACAAATTTATTGTTCCCAGATCTTCCTGAATCAAAAACTTACACTGAATTAGTAGATGTCTTAACAAAACATCTGTGTAAGATACCTAACAAAATTACTGAACGCATTAAATTTAGAAAATGTTTTCAAGGAGATTCCGAACCTGTGCAGGATTTTAGTGTTCGTTTAAAGAAATTTACAACACATTGCGCGTTTACGGGCGATTCGCTGTCAGAAAATTTGTTAGAACAATTTTTACGTGGATTAAAAAATGAAACAATCCAAAGCAAATTAATGTCTCAGGTTGAAGATTTAACATTTGAAAAAGCAGTAGAACAAGCCGTAACTATGCAAAGTACTGAAAATGACATGAGTGAATTACACAATAAGAATTTGAATTTGAATAAAGTTTCTGTTAGTGTTAGGAAACCAAAACAAAATTATTCTCAAAATAACTTAAGTAAACAAAACGTGAACAAAACTGCGAGTGCAAATAAAAGTAAAACTCATTGTTATCGTTGTGGAAATAGCTCTCATTTAGCAAATGTTTGTAAATTTATTAATGCAGTTTGCAATTTTTGTAAAAAACGCGGTCATTTGAGTAAGGTGTGTCGGAACGCACAAAACAATGTTACTCAAAAGAAAAATGTAAATGTTCTTGATACTGTAGACATTTTGTCATTACAATCTGAAGGCACTAAACCTATAAAAATTTGGGTTTTGATAGAAAATAGTGCTAAAGCAGAAATGGAGCTTGATACAGGATTGGCGATTTCCGCCGTACCGATAAATCGTTTTCGGAGATTATTTCCAGAACATAAAATGTTTCCTGCTGATATACAATTAAAAACAGCTACGGGAGAAATTTTCCAGCCCGAGGGATTTGTTAGAGTAAATGTAACTTACGAAAACAAAACTAGGAATGTTAAGTGATATTTAGTTAAAAAAGACAATTTTCCTTTATTGCTAGGTAGGGATTGGATAACTACATTTAATACATTCCCAAACAATTTACAAACTGTTCCGGTAAACAAAGTACAAATCTCGGATAATTTAAATATTTTACTGAATGAATTTTCGGATTTATTTACAAATAACGTAGGTGAAATTAAAAATGTTAAAGCTGAATTACATTTAGAGAAAGACTTATCACCAATATTTTGTAAATCGCGAACAGTTACGTATGCATTAAGGAATGCGGTAAATGAAGAATTGGAAAGATTAGAAAATGAGGGGATAATAAAAGCTGTTAGTACTAGTAAATGGGCAACACCTATTGTACCGGTGGTAAAACCTAATGGGAAAATTCGTTTATGCGGCGATTTTAAAGTCACAGTAAATAAATTTTTAAAGGTTGACAAATACCCGCTACCGAAAATTGAGGATATATTAGCAACTTTAGGGGGTGGATTACATTTTACAAAAATCGATTTAAATCAAGCATACATGCATTTACCGGTAGAGGAAAATTCACAAGAATTACTTACTATTAACACTCCTAAAGGCTTATTTCAATTTACGCGATTACCATACGGAATTGCCAGTTCGCCAGCAATATGGCAGAGAACTATAGAACAAATTTTAAAAGGTATAGAGGGTATTTCAGTTTTTATTGACGATATATGTATCTCAGGGGAAACGGATGAAATACATTTAGAGCGATTAAAACAAGTGCTAGAAAGGTTACGTGAATATAATCTTAAAATAAATAAAGAAAAATCTTTTTTCATGAATGATCAAATTACATACTGCGGTTACAAAATTGATAAAAAGGGCATACACAAAACGCAAGAAAAAATTTCTGCTATTTTAAATGCTCCAATACCTAAAAACGTAACTCAGGTAAAAGCATTCTTAGGCTTAGTATCTTACTATTCTAGATTTGTTCCTAAATTATCTACGATTGCTTATCCTCTAAATGAATTATTACGTAAAAATGTAAATTTTCAGTGGACTAAAAAATGTGAAAATTCATTTAATGCAATTAAACAGGAAATTACTTCCGAAAGGATTCTCACCCACTTTAATCCTAAATTACCCTTAATTTTAGCCACTGATGCTTCTCCTTATGGAATTTCGGCAGTACTTTTGCATACAATGACAGATAACTCCTAAAAGCCCATAGCTTTTACTTCTAGAACTTTGTCTTCTGCAGAAAAGCGGTATAGTCAGATAGATAAAGAAGCGTTATCAATAATTTTTGGTGTAAAGAAATTTTTTCAATTTTTATATGGTAGGAGATTTACTCTGTATACTGATAGTAAACCCCTAGTTTCCATATTTTCACCCGTAAAAAGTATTCCGGTACTTTCGGCAGCTAGAATGCAAAGATATGCATTATACTTACAGACATTTAATTATGATATTAAATATAAAAAATCTGCAGAGCACAGAAATGCCGGTGCTCTATCACGTCTTCCATTACGTAGTGAAAACTTACTGCTGCCGTCGTCCGATTCGCTACAGCCAGAAAAAATGTCACCAACTTTGTCACCAAATTTATTTGGCAACACTGATGAATCCGATTGTTTATTTATTCATCAAATCACTTCGTTACCGTTAACTACAAAAACGTTGTGTGCAAGTTCTAAGCGAGATCCAACATTGAAAGAAATGTACCAGCATTTAATATCAGGCACACAGATGCCAAATTACTTACTTTTCGGACATAAACAAGAAGATTTTTCTATACTAAATAATTGCATACTACAAGGGAATCGTGTTGTAATTCCTACTGTTCATAGACAAAAAGTGTTAGAAGATTTACATTTTGGCCATTTTGGCATAGTTAAAATGAAAGCACTGGCACGTAGTTTTGTATGGTGGCCAGGTATTGATAAAGACATTGAGAATTTAGCAAATAACTGTTCTGTTTGTATTAAATTAAAACATAATCCTCCTAAAATGGACAATTATCACTGGGAATGGCCTACAACACCTTGGAACAGAATACATGTAGACTTTTTTGGTCCAATGATGGGTAAAATGTTTTTAATCGTAGTAGATGCCCACAGTAAATGGACAGAAGTGTTCATTGTTCCTAATACTACTGCTGAGAACACTATAAACTGTCTTTCTTCGCTTTTTGCCAGATATGGCTATCCTGTGTCCCTTGTGTCTGATAATGGGCCACAATTCATTTCAGAACAATTCGAACATTTTTTACAAAGTAAAGGCATAAAACATAGTTTAACTGAACCATATCATCCCTCTACAAATGGTCAAGCCGAAAGATATGTCCAAATAATTAAAAAAGGATTGAAATCCTTAAGTTCAGAACCCGGAAATCTCCAATTTAAGTTAAACGAATTTCTATTCCAATACCGAATAATGCCTCATATTACAACAGGGGAGAGTCCCGCATCATTATTTCTCAAAAGAAATATCAGATCAAAACTGGATTTACTTGTACCAAATGTTAAAAATTATGTTGAAAACAAACAACATAAAAATGTTTTTAACAAGAAAAAGATAAGAGAATTCCAAATAAATGAAAAAGTTGCAGTACGCAATTACACATCAGGAGATAAATGGAAAATAGGTAAAGTAATTGCCAGACTAGGTAAACTACATTACAAAATTCAAGTAGGTTCATGTGTATGGAAAAGACACGTTGATCAACTGAAAAGTGTAGGTTCCAGAGTACAACTGGAGGAAACTACAAGTCCTGGTGCAAATATTTCCATGGTTCCCGATAGCAAGAGTCCACACCTACAAAGCAATGGAGAATCTAAGTCTGGTAGGAGGCCTGCCATTATACCAGATCCAGTGCCAACCGATCCTGCCATTATACCAGATCCAGTGCCAACCGATCCTGCCATTATACCAGATCCAGTGCCAACCGATTCTGCCATTACACCAGATCCAGTGCCAACCAATCCTTCCATTACACCAGATCCAGTGCCAACCGACAGTAGATCTGTGTCTACAAAGCCTGGAGAAATTGACTGTGATAAAAATATCAACAGTACTCTAAATAAAAATGAACTAAAATCTGAACATTCAAAACTTAAAAATACTAATTTGTCTTTTTCTGAACAGGTTGTAAGAAGATCATCTAGAGTAAGAAAACCTCCCATCAGGTATGGTAACGGAATTAAGGGGAGGAGAGTTGTAGTGTATTTCGAAGTTGTATTCCTGATTCAATCTATTGGACCTTTGGTAAGTGACGTCACGTCCAATCAATGATCTGTTCATTCCTCTTTACTTTATCTCTGCTAGAACAGATCAGTCTTAAAAATGTAGTCGTTTATGTTACTTGTGTATTTCATCTGTAATTCTCATAGTCATCTATTAAATTTTATGTGTTTAAAATGAAACGCCTCGTCATATCCTAGTTATGGCTTAATCATAAATCTTCTCCTGCCTTTAAAATACTATACTGAACAATATCTTTCCAGTCGCTTTGCATGCTAGTCCCTTTTTGAGCAGCATAATTTGATGTCATTTTAGCTAGATAACTTATATATTCCTTAGAAATAAATCTGAAAAAAATGACAGTAGCGTCTGATGCTATTAGTTCAGGAAATTTATCAACAATTTTCTCTACTGGTTCACTTTTGATGGGCTTACACAGAGCTTTTTTTCCATTTGGGTGTAGATGGTTTCAGTTTTTTATTTGTATCAGAACTGCCAAGTTTCTTTCGTTTATTTCTTTGTCCGCTTGAAGCTGACCCTTGATATTAATCTTCCAAACTTGTTTGGCTTATGGGAATTTTACTAGTTAAAATGCTGAGCTGCCCACAAACATCAGCCGGCACAGCAGCACTAAGATTATTGTCATCAATATCCTCTTCCTCTAAGATGCGATCATTTTCGTCAGGAGGAAGCTGGCAAATTTTTAGTTCTTCATCAGAAAAATCAGATACATCAGAGTCCCTGAGAGTCATCAAATAATCAACAGCCGCTTCTAAAGTATTAGATTTTCTCTCCATTACAATAATCCACTAAAAAAATCACATTCAAATACCTTTCAAAACAAACTTTTCAGATGCGAAACCACTAGACTGGTAATGGACAAGTAGTGATTTTTCCGTAAGGAAACCGCATCGCCGTGTGGGATACGAAAAGTGGGATGCCATTGGCCTGTCGCTTGTCACGTCAGAGCAATTTGATTGAGCAAGCGTCAGATTGTAACCCACAAGGCCACGCCTATCACGCCTACAAACGGCTTTGGTATTTTATACTTTCTCAAAACAGAGGATTCCCTTTTACCCAAAATCAGGGGATTCACCTTATAAAACCTCCCTTTCTTCCCTAAAAAAGGATTTTCTTTTCTTTCGCTATTTCATAAACACTCGCAGGTGCATACACTTACACAGTTCCGGAAATTTCGGTGCCAGAGAATAAATAAAAAGTGACTCGCGGAATAGTGGTGACAGGCTAATGTTCCCAATTGGGAACGTAAACATTTAACGAATTGCACAAGGTACATATCTTATTTAATTATTATTTTTTCATGTGCTTTTAATAATGAGAACCTTTCTAAGTATGCCTACTAATTTTTAGAGGTATAGGATTATTTTTCAAATTTATATGAATTTTTAAGTTGTGCTCTACAAAATATGTAGAAAAGGGCCATTTTTGTGATTTTTTAAAAATTTTCCCTTTTATGATAGAAATGTCGTTTTTATTTCAAAAAATTAATCAATCTTTCTAGTACATCTGCAATTTTTTTCAAGTCAGTATTGTTGAAATTAAGTTTTTAAATAAATTTTCAAAAGGATGTTCCCAATTGGGAACATTGGACTGTAAAAGATTAAGTCAGTAAATATGACATGAAAGACATTCATAACCACATATATGTTAAAATATATACATTTGATAACAATTATTATTTTTTTTTTTATGAATTTTTATTTCACATTCACTCAATGTTCCAGTAATTGACACTGCCAGTTTATCATTTTATCAGTAATTGGCCCCCTATGTTCCAGTGTTTGACACTACTAGTTATTCATTTTACCAGTTATTAGCACTCTATGCTCCCGTGTTTGACATAAAATGTTAAAATTCTTATATGTAAAACATATGATTTTATTATTTTTCTTATTTATTAATTATTTCGTGATAGATTTTCGTGTCAATTACTAGAGCATGCCAATCAATGGAGCACCTACCCTATTGTAGAATATTTCTCAGAATTCAAAATTTAATTTCTGAGTTAAAAAAAAAAAAAAAAAAAAAAATCTGGATCATATAAAATAACTTTTTATAAAGATATAACAGATGGTATGATTCCATTCTAAAAGGTTTTCATGTAAATTAATTAACAGAGTTTTGCTTATTTTACCAGTCCTCTGCGATGATTACAGTTCAGAAGTACTTAAAGGGAAATCAATTTGAACTAGAAAATGTCTTAATTAAATTCAATTTTACGTCCAGATGGATAATATAATTTAATCAAAGACATGTTGAGATAGAGAGACAGGTGTTCCTATCTTTTGATCGCCGAAAAATATCCCACAGCTTTAATAACAGGAGGTTCCTTTCTTAGAGAGATTAGGTTTTTTGTCACATTTCAAGAGCCGAAAAGAATCTCACAACTTTAATTATGGAAGATTCCTTTCTAAGTAATAATAGTTTTTTATGGCAGATACAATTTTTATCGTTGATCTATAAGATGTTCTCAAAATTTCAAATTATAAATTCATGATTAAAATTATTTAGACTAAAGATTTTCTAATACTACAGATATTTTTCCTTCTAATGTCAGTATAAGTAAAGTTGTACCTTAATTTTCGATTTGATAACTAATAAATAAATAAGTTAAATAAAAAATAAATAAATACACGATCATAAGGTATATTTGTCTGGTGTAACACACAGAAGGTCTCTTGTTACTTGGAATTCACTTCAATCGTCAGATAATATTGAGACAGTCTTAACTGTTTTTGAAGGGTTACATCTCTTTTAACTATTCTACGAAGGCTCCTAGGTATTGGCGTTAAATGGTCCTCTTTAATCTTTTTTCTTCTGAGGTTACCGTGGTTTTTCCCGAAACACCCGTTCGGACTTTAAACGTTGTATGATTTATTGGGCCTTAAAACCTAATAATATCAATTTTAAATGCTCTAAATCTATTTCTTCACTTTAGCCCCTTCGCCTTCCTTTCCTGCCCCTCCTAATAATTTTACAGTTTTTAAAATATGCACAATCGGTTTCTCCGTAAAACCTAATAATACCAATTTTCAACTCACTAGCTTCCTTTCTACATTTTTGTCCCTTCGCCCTCCCCACTTTCCGCCCCTCCTAATAATTTTACACTTTCGAAAATATTTGCCATCGAAATACCAGGCCTTAAAACCTTATAATACGAAATTTCAGCGTCATATCTCAATTTCAGATTCTTTAAAATAAAAAAACTGAAAAAGAATTTCACTTTCCCTTGAAATGCATTCGTTGCCATGGGAACACTTTTTGACTTTCTCTTCAAATGTGGTGGCCATAGAAACTTACTGCTAGAAATCCGTTTAATACTTGCACCTCAGCCGTTCTAATAGCAGAGAATTATATGAATCGGCACACATGAAATGACAGGAATGAGGATTTCTCAAAAATAAGGTCGCTATTCAGAAAAATAAAAAATTATAACTCATTAAGTTTTTAAAATGCGGTTTCAATCTTTGGGGGTCTTTTTTTTTAATTGGCATCTATAAATATATATCAAAGAAAAAAAAAGAAAAAGAAATGATTTATCGCGAAAAGATTTTGAGTTATAAAATGTTAAAATGTTTTGTGAGAAAATCAACGTTTCGAAAAATCTAAAAAAAAAAAAAAAAAAAAAAAAAAAATGGATCGCTAATCCGTATTTTGTTAAAAGTTTTATATGGTTTGAAAGATGATTAAAGGGCCTTTCTAAAGATGTCGGTAGTTACGAAATTCGACATTTACTTATTCGTACAGGGCGATTCAAGTAGAGGCGATCGAAAAAAGAGAAATTTTGGACCATTTTAAAAACATTTTTTAAAGATATAAAAGATCCCTATTTATATATATATATATATATATATATATATATATATAAATATATATATATATATATATATATATAAAAAGTTGCACTGTTAGAATCGATAATAAATGCTCTTTCTCATAGTATGGACGTATTTTCAATATCTCGAACCGTTGAGGAAGGATCGGTTTACAAAAACGCGCGAAATTTTCGCCTTCTGCTTCTTTCATCTGCGGAATGCGTTCGGATGTGCTTTGAAGGTCAAAAATAGCAATCGCGGTGAATTCTCAGTCATTGAGATCGCTTTCTGATTAGACATAGGTCGATGTTTTAGTTAATAATTAAATTCTTTTTTCTCTATTCCTTCGGGGTTCTGAGCACCCGTATGTCAATTTTTGTACTTCTATGTTCAGTGGGGGCTGAAAGTAGAAGAGACAGACAAACATCTTCTTTTATTAGTATAGGTTCCGAAATAAACGAAGCGTGAAAAAAATATTCGTGTTTCAGCTGCTTTTAATACTATTCGAAAAAAGTGTAAAGCTTATATTACACAAAGAAACAGTTTGGAAGCGATTACCACCGACACCACGTAAATGTATGGAAGAAAAAATTGCCTGAAATCCAAGCAATATTCTCCTACCCGAACGACTTTGTCGTCATGAGTTGCCTCTATGAACCAATGAAATGCTACGAATGCTGACGTTCGTTGACGTCATTCCTTCTCTTTCTTCAAAAGCGGAACTTGGCGGTTTGCATGCGATGCAATTTATTCCTCAAATGAATTGGATGTTTTTAGTTCATCCTATAATCTATATTAATAAAATCAGACTTTTGTCTGTAAATTTGTCGGAATCAAAAAATTTTGCGATATCTTCACGTTTCACACCCCATAAAAGCCGAAAATGACTTCAGAAAATTTTGCCTGTGTGTGTGTGTGTGTGTGTGTGTGTGTGTGTCATCGTGTCCGTATGTCGCTTTTTTTGTCCGGGCATCACTTGAGAACGGCTGGGCAGAAATCAACGGCGCTCGGCAGGAATTTAGGTCTTCACCCAACTTAAAATTATATCTATCAACTTTTCAGAAATTCCTCCCCTTTCCCCCCTGGGGGGGTAAAAGAATAAAACACGTTTGTCCGGGCATCACTCGAGAACGGCTGGACGGAATTCAACGGCGCTTGGCAGAAATTTAGGTCTTCACCCAACTTAAAATTATATGTATAGAAATTTTCAAAATTATGATTAGTGTTTAAATTGTGGGTAAAAAACGCCTGCGCATGCGCCATAAACACTTTTTCACTAAAACGCTTTGAATGGAAAAATAAAACATAAAAATAAATTTGTAAGTTAAAGACTTTTTTATTCACGTGATTCGCACTACAAATTATGAAAAGATTGAAATGAAGTGTTGCCATCTAAGTTTCACACTTTAGTTAATTTTAAAAAACCTAATTATCGTATCGAAAAACTGTTTACACCCCAGGATGCAGAAAAATCACCCCTTTCATTTGGTACTAAATTTGTAACGATAGGTCTGATATTTCTAATTTATTTTTCCCTTTTTCCGTTTTTCCGTTGCCACTTAAATTTCATACTTTAGTTATTTTTTAAAAATCTAATAGTCGCATCGAAAAACTGTTTGCACCCCTGGATTCAGAAAAATCGCCCCTTTCATTTGGTACCAAATTTATAAATATAGGTCAGATATTTCTAATTTATTTTCCCCTTTTTCCGTTTTCAGCCCAGATTCAGATACGCATTTATATATATTTTAGTTTTCGAGAAATAAAATGATATATTTTTAATTTCACGTGATTAATATTAAAAATTAGAGAGAAAAATAAATAGTTGACCTGAGTTGACCTACAAAAGTTTTTTTTTTTTTTTTTTTTTTTTTTAAATCAGGAATTTGCATGTGGCTAAATATTTTCATAGAGATATTTGGCATTAGTTTAATATTTTTATTTAATTAAGCAGTACTTTTCTTTCCTGCAGTAAAACAAAATTTTTTATTGTTATTATGTACCTTATGAGGTTCTTTTATGCTCTCCCCTTAATTGTAAATGATTATAATTTGGATTTTATTAAGATTTTATATTTTTATTTTGTAAATATCAGAAAAGAGTTTTTATTTTATTTATTTATTTTGCGTATGGAGCAGCTTTAGTATCGGATCCCTTTGGCAAAATTTATAATTCGGCACCGAAGTAGCTCGGACGTTTCTCGCCAAGATCTTTAATTGCACAATTGAGATAGCCAATTCAGTTCATTGCAAAAATGGCTTAAAATATTTAAAGTCACCAAAGGGGTCCCATATTAAAGCTGTGCTTTTTGTATTTATTTATTTATAATATTTTCTATTAAAGACTTCCGTGGTCGCGAAATTTAGGTACAACTATAGTATTTCCCCACAGCTGAATTTGGCGATTTTTCTTTGGCGCCGATTTGAACGATAACGATGTCGTTCTGAACTGTTTGCGATATAATATGGCAGCATGCATGCTATTTACTTTGGATTTATGATTTTATTATTTGATTTATAATTTAGCTTACAATTTTATCATTTATGCTATATGATTTATGATTTAGCCATAATCGCCAAAAATAAATCGCCAGATTCAGCTGTGGGGAAATATTATAGTTGTTCCCAAATTTGATGCGTGAATTGTTTGTATGCATCTAGCACTTATTGTAACTGGATTTCACAAAATTCGAAATCCCCCCTCCCCCCCCCCTCTCGGAGTCGGAGGGCAATAAACATGTGTAAAAACATGCTTTTCTTTTTGAATTCGCTTTGAATTATCTTAGAATGGCGAATTTTGGTGTGTGGATATTGATTAAGTGAACGCATTATGTACATTAGTGGGATTTTGCAAAACTTCGAACTCACCCGCTGAGGAAGGGGAAGTAAGAAGTGGGTAAGTTGTGCCGAAGACAGTAGGGACCCAGACTCCTCACGTTGCGAGCGAGAATACCTCTACCAATCACTTAGGTTATTAATAAAGATATGGGATTTTGACAACTTATTTAAGTTTAATGTCCAGCGAAGCGGGCAAAGCCTGCTAGTACATATATATTTATGGTTTGAATTCAAAATATAAAATGTGGTTGTTTCGTTGTTTGTTTGTAATTAAATTTATACGTGTTGTAACTTTTCTTTTGTTATAAATATAATAAAAAATCTTAACTTGATTGAGATACAGGGATTTTTAATAAAGTAGTTTTCTTCTTCCCACTTCACATTTTAATAATTGTACAATTGCTCAGAATTTTGTAGTACATTTAATTTTGAACATATTTAAATAAATAAATAAAGAAATAAATAAAAATATTGGCTGCTATATGAAATAAAAATTATTTGAATATTATTTATGAAAATTAAACCTATCAACAAACCTATTTAAATATTATATCTTAAAAAAAAAAAAAAAAGTAAAAAAATAAAATAAATAAATAAAATAAAATAAATAAAGAGTTAAATATTCAAATGAAAATATGTAACATATAAAAAATTTAATTTTGAAAAGTTTATCACCTGCTTGCCCATATCTTTTAATTTCTTTTCCTTCCTTTCTTTTTCCTATCATTTTTTTTTTAATTATTATTATTATTTAATACATTTCATCTGATTTGTTAAATAATATTTTAATGAATTTATTTTAGGTAAATTTATTTCATTTATCAGTTTTTATATATACATGTATATTATTAAAACCTTTTCAAGCATTGCACAAGATCAAATGAACAGGATGAATAAATCAAATTTTAAATAATGAAGTAAGCGCCATACGGTATTTTATAACATAATAGTAAGATTCCTTGAAAATGCATGTTATATGTATATATGTATATATATATATATATACAAATATATTTGGTGGTTACAGTTGGACATAATTTTTAAAATTAGTCTGATTTCACCTTCGCTTTATTACTTATTTCATTTTTTAAAAACTTTTTTCAACTAACTCAACATACTGAGGGTAAATATATTAAATTGTAAATACATATTTTTTTAAAGTATTATACAATAACATACTACTTTAGAACCTTGAAAATTTATGCTTGTTCCTATAGAAAAATATCTGCTCTCGAAGCTCGTAGACGGCAGGTACTAAGTTCGATCCAAGGTCGCGCTTGTTGGCCTAACCGTTCGACGTTTTCCATAGTTTTCACGAAACATCTTGTGAATCTGATAAACTATTTTAACTAAATGATTCTTTCTTCTGTTTTAACCAACTTATACAATAGATACCGAGTTAGCTAGATTTTGTCCTGTCTATCTAAGTACCAAATTTTGTAAAAACCACTTAAATGATATAACTTGTCTAATTATAAAAGAAATTATAAACAAAATCTAAAAAAAAATATATATATAAAGATCGTTTTTTTTTTTTTTTTGTATTGTTAATTTTAAATAAGTTCTATGAAATAATGATATATTAAAAAAGAAAAGAAAAGAAAACAAAGAAATAAAGACAGAACATTTTGCAGTTTGTCAAAATACATAGATAATTAAAAAAGTTACATAATACCAATTTAAATAATGCAATAAAATCAATGATAGAGATAATTTGTTGTGATCAATTTAATCCGTTTCATGCCTCTTAAACTAAATGATAAAACTAAAACAAATATATTAATCGAAGAATTAATAGCATCTTAAATTGCAAGATTTAAAACTGTGTGTGTAAAAGAAAAAAAAAAGTATATAACATTAAAACTTTTAAATCTGATTTAAAAAAAAAAAAAAAAAAAAAAGGTTGCAACTGACGAGAGTAATATTGCAGTGATAATATTTATATATTGTTGCGTACTTCGGGGTTCATGAGTTGTCCGAGAATGAAAGGTGACACTTACAAAAGTTCAGAAGTTTATTTACATAAAGTTCCAGAAAGATACAGGTCTATAACCCAAGTATCAACTTCAATTCCACCCATAAACACAGCTTTAAATAACAGCTGTCAATAGCAAATCCACAGTACAAACTGTATAGAGAAAACACATGAAACAAGGCTCATTCAAAGAGGCTCAATAGCAACGCAACATTGGTGGAAACTAAACTCAGACTGACTGGCTACGCGAAAAAAAAAATCTGGAGTGACTCCACTCGACTTTCCGAACATTGAGTAACTAACAGTTTTGTAGATAAAATAAAGAAAGAGGAATTGCTAAACAAACAAAAGAGAGAAAACCATAATAGAGTGTTTTTTTCTCCATATATCACACGAGGTTTTATTTAACGCTACTGAACTTTGAGCCCTTAGATCATAATGATAAAGAATTTTTCGTTTTGTCCCTGTAAAAATCTATAGATGCTAGATTCACCAAAATGCTTATAGTTAGTGCAACAGTGATTTATAATATTCATACAAATTTTCAGCTCAATTGAATAAGGCGTTTAGATGCTATCGCACTTTTAAAAATTTGGTCTCATAGGCCATAATGATAAAGAATTTTTCTTTGTGTCCCTGTAAAAAAACTGTAGTGCTAGATTCACCAAAATCTATACAGTTGGTGCAAATGCGACCTATAACATGTGTACAATTTTTTTGCTCAGATTAATAAGGCGTTTAGACGCTATCACACTTTTAAAAATTTGGCCCCATTGGCCTTAATGATAAAGAATTTTTCTTTGTGTCCCTGTAAAAAAACTATAAGTGCTAGATTCTCCAAAATCTATACAGATTGAGTATCTGTGACCTATAATATGGGTATAAAATTTTTGCTCAATTGAATAAGGCGTTTAGATGCTATCGAACTTTTAAGATTTTGGTCCCATAGGCCATAATGATAAAGAATTTTTCTTTGTGTCCCTGTAAAAAAACTATAAGTGCTAGATTCACCAAAATCTATAGGGTTCGTACTATGGTGACTTACAATATACGTACCAACTTTCAGGTTAATCGAACAAAGCCTTTAGACGCTAGCGTGTTCACAAACATACACACATACACACATACACACATACACACATACACACACACATACATACATCATCGTAAAAATAGTGAAAACGGACTCAGGGGACCTCAAAACGTATAGAAACATCAAAATCTCGAATTCGGATTTTTGACATGATTACAATACTTTCCTCACTATAGTGTTCGGAAAGTAAAAAACGCTCTTTTATACTGTTCTATCGAACCCAGATTTTTCGAGAAAAATCTAGAAAGTGGTCAACCAATGAGATTAGAACTTCCATATTTGGTATATCCCTAATAAGGATTTTCCTGCCAAGATCGCCATAAAAATCGCCAAGGAGGAAAAAGTTGCCAATATTGGCGCCAAATCCATTACCTGAATAATTGGAGCTTTTAAATGCGTTTTTAAGGAAAAGTTAGGCTATTTTAACTCTAAAGCGATTAGAAATGCACAAAATTAGCATTTTATCAACTAACTAAGCATCTTTGAAAGACTTTATACAAAAATAAATACAATTGTTCACAATTCCGTAACACTGCCCTCCTCCCAAGGACTGCACGTCCCTGGCTGTGCAACCCTTGGTCAAGAGACGAAACTAAACAAAGTAAACAATCTAAAATACAAAAACTAAGTTGCATATTACGGTAAAATAGAAATATAGATTGCAAATTCCAGTGAGAAATATTTACAAAATTAACAAATATGTACAAATATTTATATACAAATATTTACATTACGCAAAATTTTACAAGTATTTACATTTTAAAATTTAATATTACCGTTACTTGTGGTACTTGGCTAGCCTATCATAGTGCACCACCATCGGTTTTGATGAAGGTGTTTTAGTAATCCGCACAACTACATCATTCAGTCTTTTTAAGACTGTGTACGGTCCGTCCCAGTTGCACTGTAACTTGGGAGAGAGTCCTTTGCGTCGAACAGGATTCCACAACCAGACCTTGTCTCTTTCCTGGAACTCATGTTGTGTGGCCATTAGATCGTACCTTTTTTTCATTTTCTCTATTGCCATGTGAATCCGCTGCCGAGCAAAGTTGTGTACGTCTTCAAATTGTGCCTGAAGATCTTGGATGAAGGCGCATCTGGCGGACAACCAAACAGGAGATCACATGGGAGACGAAGTTCGCAGACGAAGTTAAACAGCATCTGAGCTAGAGATAGCCCGTGGTCTCATGGTCAGCACTTCGATAAGCCAGCAGGAACAATGGCAACTTCAAGTCCCAATCTTGCTGGTTCCTTGATACTAGAAGATAGAGGTTATTCAGGAAGCTAGGGTTAAACATCTGGACCATGCAGTCCGACTGGGGATGTAAGGGTGTTGTCTGGGTTTTGTGTATGCCGAGTAATTGACACAGTCCTTTGAAAACAACAGAGGTAAAGTTCGTACCTTGGTCGGTATGAAGCTGTAGGGGCGTGTCATACCTTTGGCACCCAA
Organism: Salticus scenicus; assembly: GCA_963930645.1. Classification (NCBI taxonomy): domain Eukaryota; kingdom Metazoa; phylum Arthropoda; class Arachnida; order Araneae; family Salticidae; genus Salticus; species Salticus scenicus. The sequence goes on from OZ005650.1 coordinate 253,239,895, forward strand.
TCTGCACTAGGACCTCTGCGACTGTGCATGCCTCTTGATCGGGAATGGGATATGCCTCAGGTCACTTGGTGAAATAGACCATCACGACGAGGATATACTTATTTCCACTGGAGGTCTGTGGCAAAGGACCCAAGATATCGAGTGTGATCCGTTCGAATGGTGCTTCCACGTTATATTGTTGTAGTCTTCCTCGGCTTCGTTTCTTTGGGTCTTTGCGTGCCGCGCAAGCATCACAGGATTTACACCAATTTTCCACGTCCTTCCTTGCCTTGTACCAGTAAAAGCGTTCTCGAACTTTCTGGAGAGTCTTCATCACCCCAAAATGGCCTCCGGTTGGGTTACTATGCAGCTGCTCTAGAACATCTGGAATCTTCGATCTTGGTAACACAATCTGCCATCTGAAGCTTTTTCAATCATCAAATTCCCATTTTCTGTATTGTACGCTGTTTCTGATATGAAGAGAGTCCCAAAGTGCCCAATAACTTTCCGTAATGGGGCTAAATCTGAAAATGTCCTTCCAGGTAGGTCTGTTTGCTGGTCCTTTATGTCAGGATCTTCCAACTGGGCTTGTCTAAATTCCTGGTCACTCCACTGGTCCAGTATCGATGATGTTGAGACTGTAGCTTTACAGGCAACCGGATTTATCGGCTGGTATTTCTGTTCGGCTCTAGAGCAGTACTTGCAGCTTTCCGAGCAGGGCTTCCTTGACAACGCATGTGCATTACCATGTAGAGTCCTTTTGTGATGGCGTATCTCGAAGTCATATTCCTGGAGGCGTTGTATCCACCTGGCAATCTGGCCTTTCGGGTTCTTGAACTGGAGCAACCAAGTTAAAGAAGCATGGTCAGTCCGGAGCAGGAATCTTTTGTCATAGAAGTAATGATGGAAATGTTCTATGGCTTTTATAATGGTGAGTAGCTCTTTCCTGGTGGTACAGTAATTTCGCTCTGGCTTAGACAGGCATTTACTCCAATACGCAATGACGCGTATGAACAGTTTGTCGGACTGTGGATACGTCAAAAGAGGCGATGATGTTAGAGACTCTTTAAGTCTCTTGAACGCTTTCTCACATTCATCTGTCCACAGGAACTTCTGTTTGGCTTCCGTCAGCTTGTGGAGGGGTCTGGCAATATTTGAAAAGCCTTTCACAAACTTCCTGAAGTAAGTGCATAATCCCAGGAAACTCCGTAGTTGGTGTACATTTTCAGGGCAACTCCATTTATCGACTGCAGAGATCTTCTTTGGATCAGTTCTCACACCTTCAGCAGAGATGATATGATCGAGATAACTCACTTCCTGACGGAACATGTTGCACTTGCTAGAATTCAATTTCAGATTAGCCATTCTGAGTTTCTCCAGCGCCTTTCGAATGTTTCATAGATGGTCTTCAAAGGTGCACCCAACAATAATAATATCATCCAAATACACCAGACAGACTTCATAGGAAAATCCTTTTAGCACTGTCTCCATCAGGCGCTCGAAGGCGGCGGGTGCATTACATAATCCAAAGGGCATAACTTTAAATTACCACAGTCCTTGTCCCGTGGTGAATGCAGTCTTCTCACGAACGTCAGGATGTAATTCTACTTGCCAGTAACCGCTCTTCAGATCAAAAGTCGAGAACCATTTATTGCTAGCAAGTGTGTCTAATGTGTCGTCAACTCTGGAAGAGGGTAACTGTCTTTCTTCGTGATGTCATTCAAACGATGATAATCCACGCAAAATCATGTTGAACCATCAGCTTTTCGCACTAGTGCTATGGAAGAGGCCCAAGGACTCGTTGACGTCGCGATGACGCCATTGCGCTGCTTTTCATTTAGAAATTCAGTCACCTCTTCCTGTTTAGCAAATGGAAGTCTTCTTTGATGTTGTTTGACTGGAGGATGATTTCCTGCATCAATTCTGTGCTGGGTGATGTTTGTTCCCCCGACGTCTTCAGGTGTTCGGGAAAAAAGGTCTTTAAATTCATGGAGTAGTTTCTCCGCAGCACAACTCTGTTCATTTCCTAATTCTGCATTCTGGAGTAATTTTGTTGTTAATAATTCAGAAGACTTGGATTCAGTTGATTGCATGGGGTGGTTGATACAGTCGGTAACAAAAGTGTCCGAACACTAGCGAAAATTCCTATGTAAAAAAAGTACACTTCATACGGTTCTGTTAAATAAATCCTTATCGAATCATGTTCTTACACTGACTAAGAACAGGATTCGACAAGGATTTATTTAACAAAACCGTATGAAGTGTATTTTTTTTACATAGGAATTTTCGCTAGTGTTCGGACACTTTTGTTACCGACTGTACATGTAACAGAACTGCAGGTTGCTAACACCTCATCTTGCTGTCTGGTCCTTGCTGTCCTCTGCCAGGTCTTGCAAATTTTCGCCCTCTTTCTGGTAACGGGATTTTATCTGGAGGTGACTATAGTCCTTAGAACACTTTTCTCCGGAACGTAGCTCCAGTGCTCTAGCCAGGGCCTCGAAGTCGTTTTTTTTCTTCTTCAGAAATAGATCTCAGTATCTCGGCTGCATCTCCCCGTAGTGCTGCTGCTAAGTGGACTGGCTTGACAGACGAGTTCCAGCCGTTAGCTTCAGCTACGATGGAAAACTGCGTCTTATACACCTGCCAGGAAGAACTGCCGTCGTAGGAGGATAGCTTAATAAATTCCTGATTCTGGATTCTTTTTTGTCTCTTTTTAGTTTCCTGGAGCATGGATTCTAACTTCTCTTCGAGATTCTGAATCTTGTTCTGCAATTCATTCCCTATTACTTCTTCGTTGCACTCCTTTTTTATTTTTCTCTCAAGATCTTCCTCCATTCTCTTAAACTGGTTTTCTATCTCTGCAAACCTTCCTTTCATCTCTTGATCAAAGTTTTCTTTAACTTTCTCCTTAAAATTTCCTTCTATCTTCATAAATCTTTCTTCAAAATTCCCTTCTAGCTTCATGAATTTCCCTCCAAAATTCTCTTCTTTCTTTATAACTTTCTCATCTATTTCATCCATTCTATTTTCCACAAGTGACAATTTACTTTCTATCACTTCTTTCACGTTTACTAAGTCGTCTCTTACTGATGATAGTTCTATCTTCATCTCCCTTTGACTGCATTTAATTTTTTCTTGGATTGACTTAATTTCTCCTGTCGATTCGGCTTTCATGTCTTCCTGTACTGCTTTCATTTCTATCTGACCGTCCTTTACTTCTTCAGTCAATCTATCTTTCAACTCTCGTTGTTCTTCTTTCATTTCATTCATCTGGGCAGCTAGGCTTTCTAGAAGTTTCTTTCTTTCTTCCTCCATAGCTCTAGTTATCACCATTCACAGACAACCCCACTCCTGGCACCAGAAATGTTGCGTACTTGGGGGTTCGTGAGTTGTCCGGGAATGAAAGGCGAAACTTACAAAAGCTCAGTAGTTTATTTACAGAAAATTCCAGAAGAATAGAGGTCTATAAATCAAGTATCAACTTCAATTCCACCCATAAACACAGCTTTAAATAACAGCTGTCAATAGCAAATCCACAGTACAAACTGTATAGCAATAACACATGAAACAAGGCTCATTCAAAGAGGCTCAATAATAACGCAACATTGGTGGAAACTAAACTCAGACTGACTGGCTTGGCGAAAAAAAAAACGCTCTTTTATACTGTTCTATCGAACCCAGATTTTTCGAGAAAAATCTAGAAAGTGGTCAACCAATGAGATTAGAGCTTCCATATTTGATATTTCACTAATAAGGATTTTATCGCCAAGGAGGAAAAAACCGCCAAATTTCTGCATAATTGTAGCTTGTTAATGCGTTTTTAACGGAAAATTAGGCTATTTTAACGCTAAAGCGATTAGAAATGCACAAAATTAGCATTTTATCAACTAACTAAGCATTTTTGAAAGAATTTATACAAAAATAAATGCAATTATTTACAATTCCGTAACAATATATATATATATATATACACTACTGGCCATTAAAATTGCTACACCAAGAAAAAAAAATAATAATAAAATGAAATTTGCTGGACATTATAGTAGTATACATTATAGTAGGAAGAACAATTGATTCAAATTTCAGGAAATTTGGAGTTATATTTACTGAGAAAGCAGTATATATAAATTAGCGACCTCAGTGAACAATGACAGCTCATATCTCCCTAGGCATTGAATCAAACAGCGATTTGATGACATATACGGGTAGAGCACTTCATGAAGATTCAACACGATGCCACAATTCATCGATCGTAGTTACTGGTGAGTAGTGGGGGGCCAGTCGCTTTTGAACGATTAAACACTCAGTTTCATTGGTGCGAGATCAGGAGAACGCGCTGGTCAGAGGAACCGTCGAACACATTCTGCATCAAAGAAGGTCCGAACAATACAGACAGCTTGCAGTTGTGCATTATCCTGCTTAAATGTAGCGCTAAGGAGGCCTCGAATATAGGGCAGAGGGGAGGGCCATTACTCGTTAGGAATGTGATGGCCGGTATTCAGAGTAGCGGGTATGAGAACTAGAGGTGATCGAGACCTGTGTCCACTGGTACCTCATAGCATCACTGTAGATGGCGACCCAGTATGCGGCTACCAAAATTTTGATTAACCACAAAATTGCATCACTGATATGGGCGCCTTTAATGTGCGATCAACGATGATCCTGGACACAGGAATGGCGTGAAGTCACCTATCAGACAAATCACAATCCTGTTGACAGCATCAAGATTGACTTATCCGTATTAAACGGCGTTATGAATAATGCACATTGCCAGCTGGGATTCGACTGCACGACCGCAAGTTGTTTGTATTGTCCGGACCTTCCTTGATACAGAATGTGTTCGGCTGTTGCTCTGGTCAGCGCGTTCTCCTGATCTCGCACCAATGAAAGTGACTGTTTAATCGTTGAAAAGCGACTGGCCCCCCACCACTCACCAGTAACTTCGATCGATGAATTGTGGCATCGTGTTAAAACTTCATGAAGTGCTCTACCCGTGCATGTCATCCAATCGCTTTTCGATTCAATGCCTAGGCAGATAAATGCTCTTATTGCTCACAGAAGTCGCTGCTTTATCTACTGTTTTCTCAGTTCTTATTACTCCAAATTTTCTGAAATTTTAATCATTTGTTCTTCCTACTATAATGAATGTATCCAAAAAGTTTCATTATATTATTATCGTTCCTTCTTGACGTTGCAATTTTAATGGTCAGTAATGTATATATATATATTATCAAATTTTAAATTAGTTAATAGTTTTAGCTGCAAAAGAACACTATAGGTCTGATCAAATAATACAAGATAAGAGAAGCTTCTGTGAATTTCGCAAACAACATAAATCACGCTGACAGAGCGATAAATGCGAGTACATAAATGTCATTGTGTAGAGGAAGTACTTTTTAAGCAACCCTAAATGAGTGTCATTTGGAGTTGCTAGCACAAAATTCGCTTCATCTAATACGGCTTTAACAAGGCATGTGATGAAACAAAATGAAAATGTTTATTAAATAATACAGTATTCTACCAAATAATCCATAAACGAGATTTTTCTTGTGACAGAACATGCGTACTTGCATCAAACAAAATATATTTCATAATAAACATGGATCTCCATTACTTAAATACTTTTACAGTAGAATATATTAAACACTTTGTAAAATGCGTAACGTTATTAAATTTACTTTAATATACGCCGAGAATTAAAATAATACATTCATTATATAAGATTTATATATATATATATATATATATATAATTTCCTCCATTATTTTCCAGGTGTTGAATCTAATATCTGAAAATCTATCCCCATTTAAATTAATTTAGTAGATTTTATTTATTTATTTATTGAAATAAATAAAGAAAGAAAAACTAGTATGTTGTGGCCACCACAAGACTTTCTTCTATATTTTCCTATATACATATTCAATCAGTAACAATCAGTAACGATCACAAAATTACGATTTTTTGTTGTTGTTGTTGTTGATTAAAAGTAAAAAAATCGATAACTTTGTTTTAAAATATCACAGATTTACAGTTCAACCATTCGTTTTAAAGGTATTGACGAGATCTTTCGAAAGATACCCATCTTGAAAATTTACCCCCGGGGGGTACTTCCTCCCAGGGGGGGAAGCGATGCCCCCACGTGCACAATTTTTTTTTTCATAGTTAACTACTACTATTATCAATAATTCATATTAATTTTACAATCACAAGTTTAAAATAACGTTTATCATGTACATTTATACGAAATTTTGTCCTATACTGCCATGTTAAAAGTTTACATAAAATGCGATCACAGCGCCATCTGCTGGGCGATTGATCCCAAAATCTAATCAGCACCATTCCATGTCAGGGTCCAACTATATATACCAAGTTTGGTTCAATTTCCATTCATTGGTTCGTGAGATACAGTGAAAAATACGAAATTTTGCGATCACAGCGCCACCTGCTGGGCTATTTATCCCCAAATCTAATCAGCACCATGCCCCGTCAGGTTCCAACTATATACCAAGTTTGGTTGAATTTCATTCATTGGTTCGTGAGATACGGTGAAAAATACGAAAATTTGTCCTATACTGCCATGTTAAAAGTTTACATAAAATGCGATCACAGCACCACCTGCTGGGCGATTGATCCCCAAATCTAATCAGCAGAATGCCCCGCCAGGGTCCAACTATATACCAAGTTTGGTTGAATTTCATTCATTGGTTCGTGAGATACGGTGAAAATACGAAACCACAAACACACAGACAGACACACAGACAGACAGACAGACATTTTTTAAATACTATCAATTCGTGTTCAGGACATCCCAAAACGTGTAGATCCGTCAAAAAACGGAGGTCGAAAATTTTCGCGAATCCAATACTTTCTCTATATTACATATAGAAGAAAGTAATAAAAAAAAGATTTATATCTCTATTTTATTTACGAATTCATATCGTTCTGATTAAACAAGGGGTTAATAGTATTGTAATGGACCTCTTTCTTTTTTTAGACCTTGCTACTTTTACTTCTCTGTTTGAATTTTCTGTAGTTCATCTGATCTTGTTTTGCTATATTTTGACTCTTTTAAATATCTTTAAAAATAAATATTTATTTCCAAAATGTCTAATTATTTCTTTTTTATAATGCTCTGTTCTAAAATATTTAAAATTAAAAAAATAGACTTTATTATGACTAAAATGTGACATTATTGGTTTCTTTCATAAGATACCCTGCATCGCATTATATTTTTACTATACATATATATTATAGTAAGGCTATTTAAATACCCTCAAATATTTTATTTTGACTCTTTTGAAAGTCATGAAACAGTAAAAAATTTTAAATGAATTTTCCTTTTAAATTGATGCAATCACTTTCTTATAAGTGCACAAAGGAATAATCTCCTTTAGGAACAAACTTTTTCTTCAAGGATAAACGATTTAAAAACCTATTCGAGCGAAAAATTAACTCTGCAGTTTTAAATGAGTTTGTTCAATGCAGAGATTAAACAAACTCAAAAGTGAAAGAATAAGTATCTAGAGAATCTAAAAATAACTATAAAATTCACGGATCGTTCAAATGTCTTTAATAGTTAATATTATTAAAAATAAATTATCTGTACAAATAATTTTTATAATTTAAAACATTTATATGAAGTTTCATTGAAAAGAAAAAGTAATAAATGATCCCCAGTACATAAATAATTAAATTTTAAAACATTTTTTTTTTTTTTTTTTTTTTTTTTTTTTGTTTAAGAAAAATGTTTTAGCAACATAGTAGTTTATTTTTTTATTTTTTTATTTTTTATTATTATTAAAAAAGAAAGAAAGAAAGAAAGAAGAAGAATTAATAAAATTTCTATGGAATTCGTGCAGTATAGTTAATTGAAATTTAAATTTAAAACAACTTTTTTGAGATGGAACCTTTAATTAAACTCTACACTTGTCTCAAAATTTTAAATATTAATTAAAAAAAATTTAGATAAAATTATTGTTTTGTTAATATTTTAATATAATATCATAGTTTTCTACATTATATTTCAACTCGGTAAAAAAAGAATTTTACTGTTTTATGTTCTAAAATATTTCCTTTTCCTTTAATTTTGTAACAGGCGTCACATTACTGGTTTTTTTTATCCATTAAGAGAGTTTAAATTAAACTAGATCACTTATGCGATTTATTACTTTTATAAATTGTATTAAGTTGCATATAACAAAAACATTTAATGCCCCATTATAAGAATAACATTGTTCCAGAGAAAGAAAAAATAAATATTATAATCAATTGCAATGCATCTGAACATTATCATGTATCTATAAGAAAATAATAATAATTATTATTATTTTTTAATTATCTATTAGTTAATTAATCCATCATTTGAAACAAATCGCACGACGTCTCTCTGTAATTTATTCGGAAAATTTTACTCTGTTTAAGTAACTGAGTTGTTTAATTTAAAAAATATATTCTACTACTAAAACAGCTTCTTAAGAAAAAATATTCAGATCTTTTTCAATGCATGGTCTTAACTGAATACAAAAAATACTATAGATTTTAAAATGTACGCGATGTAGAATTCACTGGGTTTCAAAATGATGTGACCACAACCTTTTTCAAGCATAAAAAAGAAAATAATGCTACAAAATAAACTTTAGTCTTATCAATGTTAGAAATGAACAAATATTTTTATTTTATAACATAATATAATTCAAGCAGACATTTTTATATTAAAAAAAAAAAAAAAAAAAAAAAAAAAACTGCTTATTATTATTATTATTATTTCGGTGTTGCATATGTCCAAATTCCTTGCATAATTCCTTGCTGCCGAACACGGACTAAAAATATGGATTAGTAGCAAGTGTATGCACCAGATTTTCTAATAAATGTAATAACGTGGTCAAGCGTGGTGTGGATCAAGCCTTTTAATGTATTTTGGTAGATATTTTTCCAGTGTGAGTTGATAGAAGCTTTTACTTCTAAAATTGTAGCATTTTTCTTTCCATTTGCACAAACTGCTCTAACCAGTAGGCACAAAAAGTTTTCCATTGCGTATAATCAGGAGAAACAGATGGCCATGAAATTAGATGTACATAAAATTTTGGGAGCCATTCCGAGTACTATTCTGTGTGAATGGAATGCATCTATTGTTCTGTTGGAACATCCAAAACGGTCAATCTATTTTCTTCGCAACAGGCAATAAATTTTCTTCAAGTAGATCTTGGTAGGTTATTGCATTCATTCTGCCTGAGAAGAACGCAATGTCGACCTAACCACGAAATTCAAATTCATCCCAAGCCATATGTGACCCTCCACCTTGCTGCCGTTTTGAAAATGTTTCAGGTTCTTTTAGTGGATCCTGCCAATAATAAGAAAAACAAACAGGACCATCTAAATTTGTTTATTATTATTATTATCGGAAAATGTTTTCCCTTCGTATTCTAACTTTCAGCACTTGTGATCTTTTGGCCAATCCAAGAGATTCTGCTGTTGCTTTTTAGTTGTACATGGTTAGGATTTAATTTTCTTGTACCTGAGAGCTATTGACTGTTCTGGAGAAAGTACGTTTTGATAGCGCTATCGCTGGATCTCTCGTAAGTTCGCCTAAAGTTGTTTCCTATCGCTCATTCTTTTTATAATGCTTTTTTTTTTTTCATTTTCGATCCCGTTGGTGGACGTCCTGGAGATTTCGTTGCTCCATATACCTCTTGTAATCGAAAAAAGTTCAATACTGCACATGATGATTTTTTTTTCTTTCGATAGCTCGTGCTGAAAGTCCTTACCAAAATTTAGCCTTTTTGGAAACCGTTTAAATCGCTTTTATGACCCATTTACCCGGAACACTTGTTTGCGGACTCGTTTGAAAGTTTCCGAAGCACATTTATATGCTAAACGTATTTGCTTATTTCAATTTCTTCTTCTTTGAAGTCCATATTCCTGTTTAGTTTATATGCTCGTTTAGTGGTAATTAAGATTATTACTTATATCGTTTTGCAACACTATTTTTAAGTTATCTTAAGTTTATTTTAAGTTTATCTTAAGTTATATTAAGTTATCTTAATTTTATCCATACGTATTCGGGGAGATTATCGAACTTGTTCGAAGAATAGAGTTTTCTGTTAATAATTTATGAATTTTTGTTTTAATATCACAAATTTAGTAGGTGGTCATATCATTTTGCAACTCCGTATATCATATAAAATACATTTTTTCCTTGATATAGACATTCTAAGAAAAACGTTTACACATTAAAAAACGCACAATATTATTTGTAACTATAAATAGGTCGTATGTATGGATCAGTATGTACAAATTATCAAAAGACACAGGATAGTTCCTAATTAACCCTAAATTAAAGCAAGACGTTTTACACTGTTAAAAATTTGGTGTTAATTTGAACCAAAATTTGGTACTGAATTAGCTGCAAGCACCCGATAGTTTAAGCTTTTACTATGATTTGGTAATTTTATTTTGAAGGAAATATTGGTATTATGTTTTAAATAAATAAATAAATAAATAAATAAAGCGACCGAGACGGGGATCAAACCGCATATTCTGTTTCGTTATTTTGATAAAAGATGCTAAATTTTCTTGGGTCTTATCATGGCGCATGGGTGAGTTGTTGCACAAAATTTGTTTTCCCATGTTTTCGAGTACGCTCTTTAATTTAAGATTGGTTTGGTTTCATTAGGAATTTTACTGATTCATACTTACCTCGTGAGCGGATATATGATAGCTCGAAGTTTTGGTGCAACTTAAATTCAATCGCAAGAAGTAGAAAACTTAAAAGTGAGATTGAATCGTATCATGGTACTGGTTATAACTTCATATTGCGTTTCAAATTTAAACTGAAATTTTTAACAGTGTAAATAAACCATGTTTCTAGATTTATAGGGTTGAGGCATCGATTGCAACCACTTTCGAAAGTGCAAAATTAAAAAGAGGGAAATGGAGAAGGGCGCTGTTTCAGTCAGCGGGGACCCTAATCGAGGTTCATGCGCGAATTCATTTCTTTCTCAACGTGCTTTGCGCGTTCAGTTAAGGCGCTGCTTTAAGAATTGGAAACCAGGACTCAGCATAATGCGAGTGGAGACTAGAATCGTAGATTTTACCAGTTTAAATGGGATTTTTATGACAATTTATATTTTTGGAGATTTTATTATAATAAATAATACGGAATTTTGAGAATTCTTTTAAATATAGAAACCAGCGACGCGAGTAAAACTGAGAGTACAGTAAGAGTAAGTACAAATGAAAACTCGATGTATCATTAAAAGTACAAAAATGCAGATTTTAACAAAACAGTTTTTTTTTTTTTTTTTTTTTTTTTTTTTTTTTTTTATGTAACAGCAAATTAATTTTTATATTAATTTTTCTTTTAATTTTAATTTTTTTAAAAACAACAATTCGGATCTTTTTTTTTTTTTTTTTTTTTTTTTTTGTATGCGTCAAGATTTTATTTCATCATCATCTTCTACAAAGTTTCAACTTCAATTCTCTAGAGAATATCCTATTAAAGAGGTTTCATTAAAACTCCTATCTTCCAATATTTGTTTTTTATTTTCCTTTTTAATGTTAAAAAACAACTAATAAAAAACCTTTAAAACTACATTTTTCTTCAAAACATAAAATATATTAAAAATGTTATTAAATTTATTTTATAGCATGTATCTCTTACATAAATGTCAGCTTTATCTTTAAATATTATGTTTGAAGAATAATATCCAGTTAGAACAGGTATTACGGAAAATTTGCTTCAAGTACTTATGAAACTCAAAATCATAAGATGCCGGTAAATAAATATAACAGATGAGTTCTAAACAGAATTTTTTTTCTATCAAAAGCATGAGAAAACAACATAGTTTGATTAATAAAAAATTAAATACCAATTCCTTAATAAATGTTATAAAAAGAACAGAAACGCTTCATTCAAGTTTAATAATAAATAAAAGATATTCAAAATTTTTTCAGAAAGATTAGTTTGTTTTAGGTGCTAACACAGGTTTTTCCTATATGTATTTTTGTATTTGAAACTCTTGTTATTATACAATGTGTATCTATATATGTGCATCCGTGTATTTAATTTTTTTTTCTAAAGAAAATAAGTATTTCAATGTACAAATTGCCGAAACGTCAGTGGAGGCCTCTAAACGTTTTTGGATTTTTGTGAATCTGTATGTCTGTATATCTCGCGAAGAGAGGCCGCAAACATCACCCTACTGACTTACAAATTAGTACGTATGTTCATGAACTACACTGAATTAGCTGTATAATTTTATGTGTATATTTTACGTATTTGCAGTTCGTATACAGGGATAAGCCAAAGTTTTCCTTTTTTTTTCCGCAATATCAGTCGCCAAATTCCCAAGAGTGACTGGAAAATTAGTACACATATTCAGGAATCACACACAGCTGCATAATTTTCAGTGTCAAGGTTCGTGTACAAAGTTTAAGGATCGTGTACAAAGGCACACCGAAGTTTCTCTTATCATTACAGCTTATGGGCAGAATTTCCTTTAAACGCATTTTAACATGGTTACGTTGCATTTAACAAAAAAGAGAATAAAGCAAATAGAAAATATTCTTCGAATCATTTCGGATGGAAGTAAAATAAATTTTGTTACTGGCTGCGTTTTTGTAGTTTATTAAAATGACAGAGTAATAAAAGAGGATAAATTTAAATTACATTTGAACTGTTCTAAGAATCAAGCAGAGTCATTTGTTGTACTGCTTCTGACCTTCCTATCATACTCCTTTTGATTTAATTCAAAGCTTAAGCTTTGAAATGGATCTCTTCTAATATTATAGTTTATTGCTTAACAAAATAATGCTATATATTGACATTCAAATAACAATATATAAAATTCAAAATAGGACGTGTCACAGTGAGATAATTAAAAAAATCTTTTTTTTTTTTTTTTTTTTTTTTTTTTTTTTTTTTTAAGATTAACAGCAAAATTTTTTTTAATTTGCATTGAATGGATAAATCATTCCGGAAATTTCAGTAACGAAAAAGCGGACGAACTTGCTACAGCAGCAGGCTCATTCAGATACTCCGTTGGGTTTTAAAAACATCTCCAAGTCATCTTTGAAAAAGGAGAAATTACAACAGACAGTACACTGTAAAAAATATGTCCTTTTTGCTGCCAGAAATTCTCTGTAATTTGAGAAAATACGTTCTGACAAAGTAATTTTTTCATAAATTACGCCTATTTTATCATGAGACACGGCCGTGTCTCCGTGACGCAGCAAAGCTCAAACGAAGCTTACCTGCGACACCATAGATACAGCTAATTTTAGATGAAAGGAATTTGGAAACGCCGACACTTAATATCTCAGCAAATTGGAGATATTCGAATATCTCCAATCTGATCTAATATTTTCAGAATAATCTTTTATTTTCTTCCTGATGCTATCCTGAAAGTTTCACACTTCCACATTCTATATATTTTGAGATCTGGAATTGCAATTTAAGACTTCAAAGGAAAAATGGTAATTGTGTAACATTTTTTCCTCGAAAACCGCTCGGACAAATTTAATGAAATTGTTATATGATATTAATTTGTTTTGTCTGAGAAACATGACGTTCCCGTTTTTCCCAAAAAAACTCTTGTTTTTTATATATTTTACTTTAAAAATGGAACTATATTACGTCGCGGATTACACTATTTTCTTTCTCATCGTTCAAAAGAAAAAATCCGGTTTGGAATGTTCGCGGATGCATACAATACAGACTTCGCCTCCATTTGAAATATTCAGTCTCAGATAGGTAATTTCGCTCCATCTATCGGCAGTTAGTGTAAAAAATAAACTTAATACAAAAATAAAATATTTTTCTTTCCTTAATATATATATTAAATGAGTTATTTATTTAGGTATTTGTATTTAATATAATGTTTTTTATCAAAAATATTCATTCAATTCAAATTGCTTTCAAGTTGATACGTTGTTGACTTTCAAAATTGGTTTTATTTTAAAAAGGGATTGCAACAGCAAAAACTTTTTTCTTGACTTTCATAAAAAGGATAGATAATATCATAATCATATGCAAATATAAGTATTTTTTTTTTTTTAACTAAGTGATAAATCACTTAAACTATGAATAGAAAAAATCCGGAAACAAACAAACAAACAAAAAAATAATAATAATTAATTGATTAATTTGCTCATTAAATTTCTAGTATGTATATATATACATATTACAAAATGTTAAGCTGTAAAAAATTTTGAATAGGTTAAGATTTTCTTAAAGTTAAATTCCTATAATATAGTATAGTATAGTCCACTGCAATTATTTTGTTTTGCATATTAAAGTATATTTCCACATTGAAATATTGCTTTTAATTTTCTAATACGCAGTCAAATATATCACTTTCATTAAGTTTATATTATGTACTGAAAAGTATTTATTTCAATGAATTATTTTATCTTTTGCGTCACGCTATCCAAAACTGTAAGTAAAATTTATGAAAATGTTTATTTTGTGCCATCTTATCCAAATTAATTGAAAACGCATGCAAATAGATAGCGTGTTGTAAAGAAAACATTTGGGAAATTTTTAGTTGTAGTTTTGGATGTCGGGACGCAAAAGATAAAATAATTCATTGAAATAAATACATTTCAGTATATAATATAAACTTAATGAAAGTGATATATTTGACTGCGTATTAGAAAATTAAAAGCAAAATTTCAACGTGGAAATATACTTTAATATACAAAACAAAATAATTGCAGTGGAATTTAAAAACAAATCATTTAGTGTAAATTCACTGCGTTGCTGGAATTTCATATCATTTCTTTTAAAACACATACTTTAATATTATAGGAGATGTGAATGAAAAAGTATCGGTGAGTAAATGTTATATATTATTTTATGTTAAAAATAACGTTTACACTGTAAAAATAAATAAAAGAAAAAAGCAAATTCAAATAAGAAAATCTATGTAATTTTTAATTAATAGCAAAGCGTCGCTGAAAATTTGATATCATTATTTTTAAGACCCGTATTTCTAATTTTTATAGCCATAAAGTACAGTGCTGCGTCACAAACTTTTAACCCGTTAAGAGTTTTTTGTATTGATCAAATTACAGATAATTTCTGTCAGCAAATGTGAAATATTTTGTACAGCGTAAGGTTTTGTGGTAAAGTGAGTAGTCGTCAGCTCATAAAGGTAGTATAACAAAGAAGTTTTTTCCATTGGTGCATGAAAGGCTAAACAGAATTATAAAATACACTACTTTTGAATTCGCAAAAGTTCTTACTGGACACGCCAGAACGAATGATTGATTACCTATTAATTTTCAAACATGTTGATTCCCCGCAATGCTGCTGTGATCAAGATGAAATCAAAAGCATGGAATATATTTTGTTATTTATCCCTCTTCTTGATCCTTATAAATATAAACTATATAAGAATATGATAATGAACGAAAGATTGTGGCCTCCAAAATTTGAAATTTTTGTTTCTATGCATTACTAATAACATTATTTCTTGATTTTTTTTTTTTTTTTTTTTTTTTAAACTGTTATTTGTATTTGTATTTTTATTTTTGAATTTAGATTGTACATATGCATGTAGTATGACTATTTTTCATGTAGCAAGCTAAAATAAAGTTAGTTTTAACAAAAAAAGAAAAAAAAACTCCATACAACAAAATGAAATTAACATACATTATTGAGATGGTTAAAAGCATGTTTTTTTTTTTTTTTTTTTTTTTTTTTTTTTTTTTGTAGAAAATGTGTGCTTAGACATAAAGGTTAATGTACAGTGTAATGTACTGTACTTTTTTTTTTTTTAAATCTCACCAGGCAAACTAAATATTATGCTAAATATTCATAAACACAATATCCGAAATATAATTGTACTGCCGTAAAAGATTATATACCAAACATTCCTAAGCTTAGAACTATTTATTTGATCCAACAAGACCTAGACCACATATGCAAGTTTAAAAAAAATTCAACGGCTGCTCGATTCCCACAATAGATTTTTTAACTATAAAAGAAATTAACTGCAAAATTATTTTCTCTTATTTTTATCAGCTATAACAGTCGAGGAAAACTGAAGGTATATCTTCATATATATATATATATATATATATATTATTATTATTATTATTATTATTATTATTATTTTAATCGCTAATTAAAACAACCCTGCTCTAAACTTTTTACTCAAAACGCAGTCTTAACTTTATTTTGTAAAATATAAGATAAAAATGGCACTTAATAAAGATATTAATTTAATAGATTTAAAAGGTTAAATAATTAATTAATACCAAATTTTAAAATATTAAGCACAAAATATAAAAAATAATAATAATAATAATTTTGTAACAGAAATATTTTATTCTAGTTTTTTTTTTTTTTTTTTTTTTTTTAATATTTAAATATTTTTTATTATTTTCTTTATATGGATTATTTCCTTTATTTTTAATTTGTAGTTTTAAATTCGTAAAGAAATTGAATTTTTTAAATATTTTTTTAATATAAATTAAATAAGAAATATTCACTTTCAAAATACATTTTAGAGAGAGATTTTTGAATATTCCATGAGAAAACTTCGCAAATTACTCCCTTTGAAACTAATTTAATTTTGGCTTTGAAGCACTGCATTCTACTTTGAGTATTAGAATGCTTAGATGAAAATTCTCAAGAGATATTTACCAACGGAAAGTTCTGGAATTCCTTATCTATGATACCGCCCTCTCGCGAGGAAAAGCAAGGATATGAAAGAGAAAATGTTTGAGATATTTTCAATTCTTGAATGTGGAACTAAAATTAATTATAGAGAATACGTTGGGAAATATTAAAAAGAAAAACATTATGTACATAGTCGTATTCGTGTTCTTAAAAATTTACCTATGTCTTAATTCTTGTGTTAAAA
This sequence comes from Salticus scenicus, assembly GCA_963930645.1. Classification (NCBI taxonomy): domain Eukaryota; kingdom Metazoa; phylum Arthropoda; class Arachnida; order Araneae; family Salticidae; genus Salticus; species Salticus scenicus. Next base: position 253,256,742 of record OZ005650.1, read on the forward strand.
GAATAAATTATTGCAACAATACACAACTTCTATTTAAAATTTTGAAAAAAAAAACGCTGAAATTTCTTCTTAATTTTTAACATATTTTTACAGAAAATAGAAATGAATCTTCAGAGATCAATCTTTTTCGCATACAGAATTAGCTGAATTCGTAAAATTATTTATATTTTCAATTTTCGTGTTTATCTTACGAACATAAATTATCATAAATTTAATATTAACGATAACTCAGAACATTTTTGTTTAAAATTTTTAATAATAATGTCTAATTATTTTTTAATGAAAAGTTACATTAAATTTAATTTACATGGGGAACAATATAAGCATATCTTTCCATATGTCTTTTTTTTTTTTTTTTTTTTTGGTTGTTTTTCTGTAATTTAAAATTTAATAATAACAATTTTTAGGTTATTTTTAAGCAATAAAAAAAAAAAAAAAAAAAAAAAAATACAAAGTGCAATTTTATATAGCTTTTTTTCTTAAATTTAATATGTTAAATTTAAATCTGTCAGTATCAAAATCGAAGACTTTTATGCATCAAAAGCAATTAATGAACAGCTGTTTCATGTTACACTATTGGCATATATTCCCTTCGCTACTAGGTTATTTTTAGTATAAATCATAATTAGAGATTAACAAACTTTTGTTAAGTCCACAATCGCATTACTACGACCTTACCTATTGATCAAAATAGGTTGCAGAACATCCTTGTATGTGGTAACCGTTTTTGAAAGTGAAATCTTACTTACTGATACCTACGTCACGCTACAATGTAAAGTCACTGTTTGCGAGAGAAACCTTACCTACTAATATGCGCACGTTACACAAAAATGTTACATAAAGTTACCGTTTGGCAGAATGGAACTGATATGGATACATTGCGCAACAATGTTGTGTAAACTTACCGTTTGCCATAGTAGAACCTTATCTACTGATCTGAAGGCGCCGTGGCAAGCGCACATGCTTCAAGCTCACAGTAGGGGAATCCTGGCTGAAGCTCACATCACTGACTGAAGATTAGTATCTGGTGTTCCAAGCTCACAGATATATTCACCCCTTTCCCCGGACGTATCAACTTGACAGGTGGATTAGATTAGACCGAAAGATTAGACCGTGGCCGAAACGCACGTAACTGGCATCTCAAATTCACAGTAGGAGTCACAATAGCCAATGAGATTCGGTCCCTATTTATCACTTGTTCACCTTCCCCTTTTCGTAAGTGTGTGAGGTCATTCTTGCACTTGTGTTCCTGTATGTTGCACGTACTGTACAATATGGATAACGTTGAAATTATGAAAACTAGGAATGGTAAAGATTGTCTTGTTACAGAGGGTTTCAGACATCATTTGTTTAGAGGAAGTGACATAAAAATAGCTTGGCGATGTTGCAAGGCAAAGTCGCAGAAATGCAAAGGAACCATTAAAACAAATTTGAAATATGAAATAATGGAAAAAAACTGAACACTCTTGCGTTCCAGATTTTAAACCGACTGTATCTTAACTGACACTACCCAGTCCCAAGCCTGGGTTAAAAGCTTGAGGGAAAGTTGATCATAATTCTCAACAAAATGTAAACAAAAAAATTTGGCGTGGCACTCACACTACTTTATCTTACACTAAAATATGATAACAATGTATATTTTCATTAACATTGACTGCCAAATTTATACTCCAAACATAACTTTTGAATTATAACCTACTAATATTTTACCAGAAATCGATTTATCAATTTGTTCATAAATCAGGTGGGGGTGTTACCTTTTTTTTTTTTTTTTTTTTTTTTTTTTTTGCAGACTGTACCTTCGTATTGTTGAGTTCCGATTTCTAGTTTAAAAATACAACAATTAACTTTGATGACAAAGACGTTCCACAAATCATGTGTAGTCTTATATATAATCTGTGAATTCTATATAAAACATATATAGTACTTAAGATTGACTTATTAAATAAAACTGCGTTAAATAAATACATGAACAAACATTTCGGGTCATTATTCCCGATATATATATATATTTTTTTTTATCCACCCCCGAAAGTATTTTTGTTAAACTTATGAAAATAAGCAGAAAACAGTTTTATTTAATTATTTTATTCCTAGTTCGTGCTCTAGTTCAAAAAATAACTCATCAACTGAATTGCGCTTCGAAAAAAACATCTCCCCCCTGCTCTTCGGAAAATGGGATTAGTCTTTTCCCACCTGTCAAGTTGATTCGTCGGGAAAAGGGGTGAATATATTTGTGCGCTTGGAACACGAGACACTGGTGTATGTGAGCTTCAGCCACGATTCCTCTAGTGTGAGCTTTAGATACGTGAGCTTGGACCACGAAACCGATCTCAATACGTTACACAACATTGTTGTGTAAAGTTGTCGTTTTCGAGTGTGAAAACTTACCTACTAATGCGCATACGTTACGCAACAATCTTGTGTAAAGTTACCGTTTGCGAGAGAGGAAACTTACCTACTGATCAGCATGCATCACACAACAATTTTGTGTAAAGTTATCATTTATGACAGTGGATCCTTATCTTATGATCTGCATACGTTACACAACAATGTTGTGTAAAATTACCGTCTACGAGAGTAGGACCTTACCTATTAACCTAAATACAACAATGTTGTGTAAAGTTACCGTTTGTCAGAGAGGAATCTTACCTACTGATATCCATACGTTACACAACAATGTTGTGTAAAGTTACCATATGCGAGAGAGGAAGCTTACCTACTTATCAACATACTTTACGCAACAATGTTGTGTAAAGTTATCATTTGCGAGAGTGGAACCTTACTTTTTAATCTGCATAAGTTACACCACAATGTTGTGTAAAGTTACCGTTTGCGAGAGTGGAAGCTTATCTACTGTTCTGAATATATTACACAAAAAACTTGTGTAAAGTTACCTTTTACGAGTGTGAAAATTTTCTTCTCTGTCTGCAATGCTTACGCAACTACAGTTGGTAATGTTTCTCAACATAGTTGTGCCAAGTAGGCTGCCTCAACATTGTTGAGTAAAGTTACAGAATTTTTTTTACAGTGTATGCGTCATGCATGCATAATTAAACACATTCAATCAGTATAAGTAACAATCATAGTTTCAGTTTAAAATAGAAGCGTTCTCTCATGACGTCACTGAAATGACAGCATTTGAAGGGATTTTCCCGTAAGAAAATGGTTTCGTGGAAGATAAGAGCAATTTGCGTAGATTTACGGCTTATTCTCGTAAAAATTAAAAAAATTATACTGTCAAAACATCAATTTACGGGCTACGGCCGTTTAGCTAGCGAAACGGTCATTACCGTAAAATTATACGGTAAATTCCTAAATTGTGCTTTCAAAACATTAATTTACGATTATGACCGTTTAGGTAGCAAAACGGTCATTTCCCCTAAAATTATACGGGCAAATACCGTGATTTTACTTTTTTTTTTTTTTTTTTTTTTAGTGTAGCAACATGATGTAGGGGAAAGTTGGACGAAACGGGATACCATTCTTGTTTTTTTTTACTACGAAAAATGTGTTGAAGAAAAACACACATTATTTTTTTTGTAACTACAACATTTATTGAAGCACACAAAAAACATAGTTTTAACTAATTTTAATGACTGTGAAATAGTAAAAAAAATTATTTACCAAACTCTTACACATCCCGTTTTAGCATACCTGGGTTGGACAAAACGGGATAAGGATTACAATGTTTAATTTTTTTTGTAAAACTAACTGAAAAGCATAATTAACTGGCAAAAACCTGTAAAGCAAAATTTCTGCTTGAAAGAACAATGTCTTCAGTAATCAGAGACTTAAAATAAGAGTTTTTTATGTTATTATTTACAAAATGGAAAAGAAGACCTTTTATTTAGGCCTATAGCAGAACAAAAATCGCATATAAAGGTGTCGTCCTCTTCGTCGGCATTAGAACACGCTTCGTAAGATCATTCTTGGCATTCAGAACATTGGATCCAACCTTCACCAGCCTTAGAGTCGATGTACAGTGCATTACAAAATATGCAGGTCTCTCCTCCCTCCGTTTCATTTTCAGACGATGACGACATGCATTCTTGGTTGCTTGCTGAAGGTTTATTAAACTTTTCTATGTTTTGACTTTTAACATCAGGATTAGGCTTTCCTTTGGATTCTGGGCCTACTTTTAAGTTTCACTGGACCTGGTAGCTCTTTCTCATCCTCTTTTCCATTTCCTTTTCTTACAAACTTCTTTTTGGAATTTTTAAGAGGGATTTCTTAGCAGCTTTTTCTTCAATTTTCTTGGTTCTTTTTTGTAGTTTAATCGTCCTTTCATTTTCTTCCACTTCTAACTCACTCCTATGTGGAGATGATGTTATTACTACAATTTTCTTCTTTCTCTTATCAGCCCTTTTTTCTGGGTGAGGCCCTTTTACTTGAGGTACAGACAGAACAAACTTTGGAGAGATGGAAAATGGTAGCTTAGGTCGATAACAAGAGAGTTCTAATCCTTTCTCCTCTGAGGATGTTGCAGGTTGGTCTGGACATAGGCTGTCTCCTGACAGGTTTGTTGGTTGCTCTACTCCTACGATGTCCCTTGAAGAAGTTGAAGGTTGCTCTTGGTCTTTGCTTATATCAGTCTGGTGCCCAACGCCTGGAGGATCTTGCTGCAGGTCTGACGTAGGGGGTCTGTGGTGACAGAGGGTGCAAACAAGTGATCTAGGAAGACGTCAGGATTGTAAGGACTTATGCCAGTTTTTCTAAACTCTTTAAATGCAGTTTCTGCAACAGCTGCCCGTGAATAGGCTGCGTTGAACAGTTTTGAAACTTCGTAAATTGTGACGCACCTGCATCGATGGTTGAACAGCCACTTTTGAATATCTTGTTCATAATACGTGCTCAGTGGAGCCATGAAACTTACATCCAGGGGCTGAAGGCGATTAGTTGTATGTTGGGAGAAGGTTAGGATGGTTGCATTATTTTCTCTTGCCAAATTTACAAGTTCCAAACATTTGGTGTGACTGTTGTGTCCATGAAGTAGCAACAGCACTGGCTTCTCATGGGTAGGGTTGGAAAAATTCTACGAATTTTTTAAACCAAGTAATGAAGGTCTCCTTCGTGATCCAGCCGATCTTGTGATACACTGCAAATGATACTGGGAAAGCATTCTTCATGAGTCGTGGGTTTTCCTTCACTCGAGGAAATACAAACATAGGAGGGACGAATATAAGGCACAAAAATCTGTATCCCATTTTATCCAACTCATAAGTGTCCCGTTTTGTCCAACTCCGACACTTTTCAAAACAAACGTGGCTGATGCCTAAAATTGAAAAGAAAATTAGATAGACTACACATGAGAATGTTCGTTAATAAATGCTTAATCAAATGTAATACTCACCGGAATTGTATTACCATACATGTAGGCAGTATAATCTAGAAAACAACGCATGTAAATGTAGAAAATGCCAAGAAATCAGAGTAAAAAAGTTCTAAGAGCTACAACTTTCCATCAACTAGTGGTCTCGAGGCGGGACGAACTGAGAATGGTGTAATGACGGCCGAGAACAAGTTTCTGTCGTCGTCCGCTCGATAGCAGTACTAGACAGGCCCCTAGGCGACGTATCCCGTTTTGTCAGACTATCCCGTTTTATCCAACATTCCCCTATAACATTTCAGCATTGCATCGTAAACGTCTTCGAGATATGACTACAAAAATAACTGAATTAACCTGCTTTCTCAACGTAAGGTTATTAAAGGAAAATAAAATAGCCATATCTCGTGTGAGGGATCAGACCAAATTAAGAGTGAAAGTAATTTAAATAAATTATAAATGCACTCACATTTTAATTTATGATTAATCGATTAATCTGCCAACATTTTTCAAACCTGTTTACTCTGTCCTGTGTCGCTAGCCCTGTTTATGCTGCAATTCCTAAATATTGCGCATCATTTTTAATAATATGTGAAGCACATTTCACTTATTGGATTCTTTTACTTTTCTTTGTACGTTGACTGTATAAGAGTTGAAATTTTGTAATACTTGAAAACAAATATCTTGAAATTTTATGGATTTCAAAATATATTTTAAACTTTTTTTAGACATTTGTACAATTTCTTTGTATTTTCTTATGTATGTGTAAGGGCGGTTTAGGATTTATGAACGTCTTGCATGCAAAATTAACAAAAATATTATTTTTAAGACGAATTGTATCCACTAGTTTTATTTTTAAAATATATTTTTTATGTAGCACTTTTTAATTAGGAAAATAGTTCAGTAAATAGAATATGTGTTGAAACTATTTAATTGATTATTAGATTACAAAAATACTTAATTGATTAATAGATTAAAAATTTAAGGGATAATTAATACAATTCAATCACTGCCTAATAAGATGCATTTAGATATTTATTTATTTTTGGCATTAATTACACAATAAAAAGAAAAATTTTGTTTGAATCGAAAACACATTAATAAAATATTACAAGAAGTTCTTTTACAAATTTAATTCACTCTATATCCACGTCTACCAAGTACGCAGACAATATATATATATATGTGAGTGTGTGTATATACATATATATATATATATATCGGACTAAAGTATTATAAATAAGTTCAGAAAGTTTAGAAATTTTCCTCTTTGACGTATTATGAAAGAAAAAAAAAAAAAGGCAGTATCATCAATCAAACAGATTTTTTTTTTCCTAATAATTTTTTTTATATTGAAAAAAAGATTTAAAAAATAAAATATAATTTTTTTTAGGTTCGCAAAGATCAGATAAGTATGAAATTCTAGAAACTAAAATCTCCAAAGTTTTTTATATTTACTTACTTTCATTTAATATTAGTAAGTTCTTTATCCAACAACATTGATTTTTTAAAGAAAAATGTAAAGCAAATTATAGTAAAATTAAATAAAAGAACAAAAATGATACATTATATATTTTATCACGTAAAATTTTACCAAAAGTTTCTACATAAATAAATAGTATTTAGGGTAAGAGCAAAAGTTGTGAACCCTCTGTACTAGTAGTGGACACTTTTATACATACTCTGAATATAATATATCATTCTTCTATAGATACTAGCAGCATTCAGGATTTATGTTATACTTCTGTAGCATTAAGATATCGAACTACAAATATTTCTAGATATCAGTTTTGGTATACGATTAGATTAACTGAAAATTTTTCAACTTTCGGTAATTTTGCCCGTTTTCTTCTTGTAGTTTTTGCTAAGGAAATAAAATTTTGTTTGCTTTGCTTCTGTTCTACTTCTAAGTAATTTTTTATCTAATTTTTCTTTTCATATGACTAAAGGAAGAATGCATAATTAATTTATCGAGCTAATTTTTTAATTTTGTGTTGACATATAATATTTTGATGGTTGTCCTACCACATTCGTACCACAGAGTATCATCATGATCAGTAGTAGACAGTCCTGTCCACTACAGGTTCATTTGACTTTTAAGGCTTTCTTTTAAGGGACCTTTCCATAGACGATGAAAATTTTAATTATATGTCCCTATACCATCAATAAGGTTGACTACCAGCTCGTCGCCAAAAACCCACTACGTACCTGTAGTACAACCGACTCAGCCTCTTTCTCTCTTATTTATTGAAAGCAAAATTGGAGAGATTCGATGAAGATTTCCCTCAAAGATCCTATGATTGCGAACCTTTTATGGAGTAGTGGTGTATATGTTAATGTGAATTGACTATACGAGGGTCCAACCCGTGGTCGGTTGTTCACCATGGGTTTATTAAGGTGTCTTATCCTGCATTCACGCATGTTTCGGAGAAAACCATAGAAAACACCGAACGTCTAATCTGGTGACCTCGACCTGGGATCGAGCCCCATACTCTCCGTTAATCATTTTTGAGAGCAGAACCTCTCAGCCACTCAAACCCTTTATGATTTTGAATAATAAATGTTCGAATAGTTTAAGATAGCGACAGCAAATTGCGATTTACAATCAAAATAAAAATTTTGAAGTGCAAAAATTTATTTTAAGTTTTATCTAGAGATTTTTATGCGATGCAATAATGAAATTAATGATTCTGACATCCACATGTATTATGTTTTTATTAATTCCTTTTTTCTTTTGGGTAAATTTTACAAATATAGATTTTGATTTATGATTTTGATTTTTTTTCTTTAATTTTGATCATTGAGGTTGGTTGGGTTTAGCGTCAAAATAGAACTCTGCAGTTGCCAATTGGCGTTACTATTTGATGCAACTCTAGGGACAGTGAATCAGATGTCTGCACGGGCCGAAATTTTGAGGCCTGGACCCGGCCCGTACGAAAGTTTTGCTTACCCGGCCCGGCCCAGACAAAAAAGGATAAAATAAGGAACGACACGGCCCAGCCCTATAAAATAATATGGAAAATAACAAAAAAAAAAAAAAAAAAAAAAAAAAAAATGCATGCATTTTTATGAAAATAATTTTTAGTATGTGTTTTGCAGAGGTTTTATATAGCCAAACAATAGAACTACTGAATTTTTACAAGATAACTATATATAAGCATAAGTTCATTATTACAGACAAGGCACAAAGACAAACAGAAAATATTAGCATTCATCAAACATTACAGGAATATATTTAAAATGGTTAATACTACTAAAAAGATACTTTCAACCATTTCCTCTTATATACCGTAATGTGTCCGAATCTTTCATGTGATCCGGTAAACAAAACTTTACTGCTAATCCAACCATATTTAATAGAAACGTTGCTTTTATATGTATACATCTACATATACACCTTTAGTATGTATTACTTGGTTACTACAGGAAAACTGGAAGGCATCCTGATTAGGAGGGTTAGTTATAGTTCTCGGAAATCCCTGTTTCAAGAAATCTGTGCAAAAGATTTTGCCACCTGTTTAGTGAAAATTTAAAAACCAGAAGTAGAACCGTAGGCCAGTATCGCAAAAACTTCTCAAAATATTTTTTTCAAAGTTACTGTATAAACGCCCTTTTAGATATCCTTATGTATTTATTTGTTGGTTAATTTAAGAAAATGAACTGACATCCTGTTTAAATAGGTCAATTTTAAGTTTCTTAAGTGCGTGTATATGGATATATTAATCGGTTATACGGATTTTCCCCAAACTTTCTTAACTAACATGCTTAACTAACATACATGCTTTCGTATGTAACAGTTAGTTTATCTAGAGCAGATGAGTTTGCAAAGTTTTAGCGAAAATCTGCAGAGATGCCGAAAAGCAGCACCTAAAACACGGCCCCAACATTCCCCCCCCCCCAAATCCGCTACATAAACACCTACATATATACTTTTAGTATGTATTACTTGGTTACTACAGGAAAACTGGCAGGCGTCCTGATTACAAGGGTTAGTCATAGTTCAAGGAAATCGATGTTTCAAGAAATAGCTCTAATGATATTTTTTAACTCCCTATGTAAATTCACTTTTATATGTTTTCATGAGGTATGTATCAATTTGCTTTAACAAATAAATTGATAGGTGTCTGATTTGTTGAATCAATTTATGTCCTCTGGCAACACTACTTCCAAAAAGTGGGTATAATATAGTAGCGGGTAATGGAAGTCGTGTGGTTGTTACCATAGATATAGTAATAAGACATAGATTGATCATGGAGGGGGAAAAAGTGATGCTTTTCTTCTCGGGAAAAGTCACTCTAATGGCTGTCTTTCCCCGAATAAAATACACACAAGAATACAAACGGATAATTGAGTAAATAAAATTTATGAATAATTTATTTACTAAAGGTGAATGAAAAACTCCAGCTACCGTTTCAAATACACTTTTTTTTTTCTTTTCTTTCTTTTAATACTTTCTAATGGCTGATTTTAGAACTTTTTTTCAGCATCAAACATTTTTGCTCGATAACATGGGGATGATAGATCTATATATATTACTATATCTATGGTTGTTACTGAACAAATTTTTTATACTGTTGTTATGACAAACCCATATTTCATATCCAGATATGACTTAATTCAACAAAAATCCTTTTGTTGACCAGCATGGAGACAAACATTGGAAACACGTTTCAATTTGCTCGGTTTTCTTAAAAAAAAGCGCAGAAAATATATGAAGATTCAAAGTTCATCGACGTTCTTTAAATGGAAATACACAATAAATTTACCGATATGTAGTTTTTTTGTGATCTTTTCAGTGGTAATTCAGGGATTATAAGGAACTATATCATATATAAACTCATCTATGACGTGGTTCACGAACTTTTGCAATGAGTCAATAGATATACATTACGCATGACATATTATTCCATAAGATTCAATTATCATTAATTTAAAGAACTATTAAAATAAAAAATTGTGATTTTACATTAAGAAAAGAAAATGTTTACATTAAATATTATAATTAATAAGCATTCATGATATAGAAATGTCTCACTGATATCAAAGTAATTAAAAGTTTAACTGCTCAACATATATAAATATATATTTCATACAGATGTTAAGTGAATATAACTAATTTTAAATAATCTGTAAATCCAGCATACATTAAAATTGTAAGCTTAAAAAACCTATTTTCTTCGTTAAATATTTCCGTTTTTATAATTATCAAAATTAGAAGACGATGCATATTTTTAAATTAAATATTTGTCTTTCAATATTTGGAAAATACAATTTCGTAATTATTCAGGACTATAAAAACTACACAAAAGAATTATAAATATATCCAGAAATTAAAAAAAAAAATCTTATATAGCTTATAATACATTATCGTTAATTAAATAGAAAATAACGCTTTTAAATTTTATGATTGTTTTCATTGATGCATAATTATTCTTTTGCGAACACTTTTACATAATTATCATCGATTTGAATAAATTAGCACCTTTCATGTAACTAATGATTTTTTATGTCTTAGCACAGAAAAAAATTATATAATATATTTGAAAAGTTTCACTTAAAATAAAAAGTTTTTTAATTATTTACTTAAATTTACAGAATCATTTATCTTAAGGAGTGAAAAAAAACAAACATTAAATAAGAGTTGTTTATGAAAAAAAGTAATAAAAATAATTCTTTAAAAGTAATTTTAAGAAAAAAAAAAGAACATATAATGAATTAACATTGCCTACATAATTAATTCTACTTAAACTTATTTAGAATTATATATTAAAACTTAAGTTTTTTTTTTTTTTTTTTTTTTTTTTTTTTTTTTTTTTTAATAGTATTAGAATTGTTTGCTTAAAAACATTAAAATCATACAAATGTTTTGAATTCTAAATTTTAAGAAAATTTTACTTTTTTCAAGTACAATCAATTTGAGATTTAGAATTAAGTATTTTGGGCATCTAAGATTATATATATGAAAAAAATCCTTTATTGTAAAGGTCTATAAACTTTGCAATTATCTTTTGTCTACAACAATAGACACAAGATAAATATAGGGAGTTGTGTTTGAATATCCAGAGTAATGAAATGCTATGAACTAAAATTCTGTTTTTTAGCTGTTCACAGAAATTTTTAGAGTAAAGTAATTTATTATGCAAAACAGATGTTCTTCTTTTTTTAATTGAAATTTTATATTAACTTCGAGATATGACTATGTAAAAATATATCTATTATCAAATTATTATTCATATTTTAGGAGAAATCCAACACATAAAGTAAAAATTTATTTATTTATTTTTATTTTATTTATTTATTTATTTATTTTTGTTCATTAAAGTTTTTATTTGTAAAGTAGTTTATTACGAAAAACAAATGTTGCCTACTATAAAAGAGAGAGATAGAGAGATGACTGGAGTATTTTCCTCGACAGACATCAAATACTACAAAAAGATGCAAGAACGATTCCTGCACAGAAAATCCACATACTCGTGCATAAAATTCAAAATTTACTTGCGCATGAAATGAAAAACAGACTGTTTCTGTTACTTTCAGCATCGAAATTGCAATAATCAAAAGCCTATAAATTCATTATATAATTCATATTGCCCACGGAAATGAATATATTATAGCATTGTAACTAAGCAAAATTTTCATAAAGTATTTTTTGTTTGATTTTTCGGGCTAATTTTCTTGAGAAAAGAAAAAACTCGTAAGTCAAAGATCCGGGGTTCGACTCCCGGTCCAGGCATTATTTTCACTCAGTCGGAAAAATAAAATTTCAATAAATATGATTTTCTTCCACAGTTGTTTGTGTGATTTTAATAAAAAATGTATTTCTTTCTCCCATTGTTTAATGGTGTTTTCCATTTTCTGCGGCTTATTTCTGCCGAGCTATCTACATGATAGACCAGAGATATTTCTGCCTAAAGGTTGGCTGAGTGAGTAATGCTGACCGGTTGTCGGCCTGGATAGCTCATATGGTAGAGCCTTGACCTTGTAAGTCAAAGATCCGGGGTTCGACTCCCGGTCCAGGCATTATTTTCACTCAGTCGGAAAAATAAAATTTCAATAAATATAAAAAAAAAAAACTCGTCGTTTTAACTTCATTAAACTTTTAGTATGTAACCAAAGTTAATAAATATGAGGATTCATTGTTAGAACATGTATTTCCTGTTACAAAATAATATATTTTACTATATTACATCACAAGTAAAGGTATATTGAACCTATGAACCATTCGTGTTAGTACTTAAGGTTATATTAAAAAAGCAAATATATGTCTTAAAAGCATAATAAATAATTAAAGCATAATCTCTGCAAAATAACAGAAAGTGTTTGGTTTAATTCTTAATATTAATCAATAAATATAAGTAATCGATAGATATTAATCAATAAGATTTATATATATATATATATATATATATATATATAAGGTAAATAACATACAGACATATTTCTTTATATAATCAAAAAATGTAAATAGATTAAAAAAAATTTTTAACATAATAGTCTAAAAACTCATATAACATTTTTAAGAGAATTAAACAAAATTATCATTTCATTTAAATATTCCTTTATTATTTAAAATTTACTCCTAAGTTTAAATTTTCAAGTTTTAATTATAAGAAACCATTTCTAAATGACTAATTCAAATATAAATAAGAAAATAATTAGCACAAGCAAAATTTGTAATTTTCTCACGATTAGTAATTAATCATTTGTAAGGGACAAATGATACTGCTTTATCTTACAATGACTTCGCTTCCTCTGTTCCTGACACAAATCTTCAACGAGCTTAATGATTTCTATGCAGAGAACAGTTCAGAAACGCACGAAGTATTATTCTTAAACCCTAAATAACTTTCCTGAAGTACTCCTGAAGTGTAAAATTCGGAAGTAACAGATGATAATTTATTTCTTATTTCTAAGCACGAACTTGTTTTTTAACTGAATGAAAAATAAATTTGCTTAGTTAATTGTTATTAATTTTTACTAATTACCGATCTGAAATAGGCTAACAATTAATTATGTATGTGTCTTGATGAGACCAATCAATAAATAAGCGAAAAAAATTACTGAATATGCACATATCACGCAATTTTTCCTTTTGTTACTTTCACTTGGAAAAATTAACACTATTCTGAAATTTAATAATTAAGATAATTTATTGTTGAAGCATGAATTTCCTGTTACTTAATTACGTTTGAAGAACATAACTTTTGTATTTTTTAATAAAAAGTAAAAATTGCAACTCGATAGTAGAAATCACAATTATATTGAATCAAACAAAGCATAAATTTTGACTAATGATTCAAATGAAATGTTAATAGTTTATTTATAAACGTTTATTTGATCAATTTAATTAATTAACTTATAAATATCAAAAATTTATCAGTATGTTTACCATTAAATAAGTATAAAGCTATGCTTAAGAAATAAATTTGAAAAAGTCTTTTACTTGCAAACATATACTTGCATAATTTATTAATTTGAAATCGATGAAACTGAAGTACTGAAATTGCATTATTTAGTTATTGCAACAAAATATACAGTTTGTTATTATTATTTTATATTATTATTTAGGTAAGACCTTAAAGCACTGGAATCAAATGCTACAGACTATATACCGTCAAAATTTGCATAATAAAACATTTATCTTTCAACTTTGATTTCTTAGTTTATAGTTTCTCACTAATTATTATCATAATTATTATAAACTTATCAATCTATTTCACATTAAATAACTATATTGTTAATATTAAGAAATGAGCTATGAAAATTTATTTTATTTGTGGACATACTGTTTCGTAATATGTTAATTTATTCCCGTTACATTCAATCTCATGAAGTAAGAGTACAGAAAGTGTATTACTTAATTATTGCTTTTTTTTTACTTACACCGTATACGTTATATATGGTACCGCTATACAAAGTATTGTTCATGGGTAAAATTTTCGAAACTGAGTTTTCATTACATTTACAAGTTTTATAGTCTTCGAAATTCAAAAATCAGATTTTAAACGATTGGTCTCTTTCTGCGTGTGTGTCAATTATCAGCATATGTCAAGAACAAATGGTAGCAGGAAATCCTAAACTAATATTCAACACCAGTATCATATAGGGATGCTATACTAAATTTTCCGTTGAGATCAAGCGAATGGCTCATGTACAGGGACATCCAAGAGAATTCAAATTACGACTGTATTAGAAATTTTTGGTAATTAGATTTTTAACAAAACCGCGCTAAACAAAATGAAATGAATATGTAATTTTATATGCATAAAATCATGTTTCGTATAGGAGGTAATATTCACCGTTCATTTACAGGGTTACCCACCCTAACAGCACACTTATCCATAGTACATCCTGAAGATGTCCCTTGGATGTGCTTTCATACATAAGACGTCTTGAGGATGTCTTGTGGATGAGATGTGCTGTTAGGGCAAGAAACTAAAATATAGGGGACTATACTTGGAGATCGTTGGAAATGCATTTCAAGTTGTGCTGTGTGTTATTAACATAAGACTATATTTAAATACGCAGTGCTGTGTGCAACAATTTAGAGAACACATACAAGGCTACGAATAGTTAATCGAAAACATTCTTCATTTTTTAATGTAATTGGTTGAAGTGCTTTACTATATTTCTCCATGTTCAGAAAAACTGTTCAGGAAGGAAAATAATTCCTCGTAATTGTACAGTAAATAAAGTATATTTTAAGTTTAATATTCAGAACTTTTTTTTTTTTTTTTTTTTTTTTTGTATAATTACGTGCTTTGCGGTTCCCTGAATTTTAAAGTGAAATTTTTAATGGTTGATTTTCGTGTATCATTGTTATCATAGTAATTTAAATATAAATAATTGCTGGCAATTCAAATGCTATATTTTGAAGTTCATATGAGGTTACTACTCGAAATGTTTCCTCAAGATTTATAAGTTTGAAGAAATGGTGCGCTTAAAAGTTGTCTGAATAATTTGGAAAAAACATTGGAATTTCATAACAGACTTCAATTATATATAAATGTTGGTTTTATATTCAAATTAGGGGAGTTGAACAGGTCGGTAACCTCCCCTCCCCTTTCTCACACAGAATTGTTTGTGAAATAAATTTGTTTCTATTCCCAGTTTAAATTCATTCTAATGTACGTTTACATAAGGTACTTGTTATCTTACCCCACAATCTGTAATCTGCGTTTATAGAATTGAAATGTAGGGCTGAGGGGAAAGATCATGTGAGTGTCACACCAGATTTTTTAGATAAGACCTCAAATCACGCTACCCTACATGAAATTCAGCCCAACACCATTCCTGCAAATTTTTATGTAAAATGAGTTCCTGAATCCGAAAACGACGCTCGTTTTGCCCCATCACACACTGTTGTTTTTGTTGTTGTTGTTTTTAGGGGGGGGACCCCTTGCCCAACCATCCCTCCCCTATTTGTATCACTGTTTGGTAATTTTCTGGCTATGAATTTCATTTGGAGGGGGATAAAGGATCATTTAAACTATTTAATGTCTTCTGAGGGTATAAAGGTGATGAGACACCGTAAAAAAACATCCTTTTAGAATATTTTGCAGAGCTTGAAGGAAAGTACATTGCGATTAAATAAATAACAGATACTAAATTATTTTAACTAAAGAACGTTTATTGAATTTAAATTTTTAAAACAAATAATAATATTATTATATAATTTTGGGCAATAACACGGTTCAAATTTTCTGTGGAAGTCGTAATGATTGGTGAGAGAGAGAGCTAATTTATAACGTATTTAAGAGACCGCGATTATTAACAAACTGTCCCGGAATCAAATTCCGCAGCCCAGTTGTTAACTGCCAGATAGAGATAATATCTTTATATTTTGAAGCCAAGGGCGCCAACACATCTTCTTTTGTGTTAATGTTATTCCAATGAGAAATTTTAAAAATAAATGACGGTTGAAATTATGGCAACCCTTTTTGGCATAAAATACATTCGCCAACGAATACCGTTGGAAAAGACAGGTGCAAGTAATTAAGAAATATTGCGAAAATTCTTGCGACATAATGTCTACATAATGGATCATTAATAGCTGCAGTTAAATAGATTATCTGTATATAAAATAAAACAAAATAATAAAAAGATATAACGGAAAGTTTCCAACGTACATTTACAGCTATAAATATAAAGTAGATTTATTAGGAAACATAGTGAAATGGAAATAAAAATATAATTACTTTAAGGGATAATAAAATTAAATTGTGTTTAGATCCCTACATATATATATTGCATTAAGTTAAAAAGAGATCAATGTATTTAATACTGAATTTGTTCTTAAAATTAGAAACTGATAAGTATTTTAATTTTGAATACATAATTTACTAAAATTGGAATAAGCTTGACCTAAATACAAAGGATTATAAAAGTTAATACTTTTTAATTGTGAATAAATAGATCTTTAATTATAATTGAATAAATTTGGTAAAATAAAAGGATATGTGAGGAACTCCCTCACATATCTCTCCCGGTTGCCATGAAAAAAAAAATAGCTCTCTCCACCACAATACAAAACAATAATCCAAAAATATACAAAACAACCATTATCATGTGTGTAAAGTATACAAATACTGTCAATCACATGCAAGATACTGTCATGAAATACATGCGTGTACACATATTCTTCACACAAAATTTAAAATGAATGTCTTGACAAATAATTTCTTGATCTTGTTACAGCTGATATATTGTAATACAATTCTTCTGAAAAGTACATTAATTAGTTTCATAGAATACATTTCAATGAAATGATCTTTTATTGTCAATCATGTTTAAATCAAACAATTTCTATTTTCTCGTCAAACAATATATAAATATACCTATTGAAATAATTTGAAGTATTAAAAAAATATTTGTGATATAGTAAAATTAAAAATGATTTTCTTCTTGAAAAGGAAAAAAAAATTGTCTACAATAAAATCTTATGTAATTAAACCATCAGGTAGGTTTAGAAAAAAAAATGTACTTAACATTGAGCACCACTCATGCCATTTCACCAAGATAGGGGAAGAAAAAAATGTGAACCCAGCAAACAGCCAAAATAGCAAGTGGTTTGTGAGGCCACTGCCAAATATAGCATACCGAGCAAAATGTGTGACTCAAAAGAGGCTTGAATTTATGTGTGCATGACTATGCCACACAAGCATTCTGAGAAAAATATGTGTTCGTGTAAAAGAAGAAAAAGTGTGACTATTGAAAAATTTGCAAGGAGTATGACCGTGACATCACACTCCTGCAATAAATTTCCTAACTTGATGAAAGAGAAAAAAAAAACTGACAGAGTGTTCCCAATATACAACATGAAAATAGTTAAAGTGTGTAAAATTATCATCATTATTATCTAAAAAAAAAAAAAAACGTTATCCTGGATTAACAAAACCTAAAAAATCCATTATTATTAGTTAATATTAATAATATAAGATTGATCAAAATTTAATTGTCTGAAATATATAATTGGAAAGGAAAAAAATATCCATAATATTAGCATTGGGTGACTAATACATTTTATTTCATTAAATTATATCCTTCTTTTTTTTTTTTTTTTTTTTTTTAAATTAAAAGAAAGATTTTTATTAGATCAATAGAAAATTTTAGCTATCTATATCTTGTCAAAACAAAATTTAAGAATAATACATACATTAAAAAAAATAAATTTATAATGTTTATGAAATGATAAATATCCATTCACCCCGTTGGTGGCCGGCCATTGGGAGAAGAAGAATCCATCACTTCACAAGAAAAAAAAAGAAAAAAAAAACAACACCTGAGTATTCTTAGATATCATCGAATACAAAGGGTGTTATAAGAAGCTATAAAATATCTTTCTTTCAATATGAAATATTATGATTATAAAATTTTATTATCTGCTTAATAGATAAACAATAAATTAAAATTATACTTAGGTATGTGATAAAAGAAAACGGATCTCATTATCTCTTTTTCCCTTTATTTTCATTCCATGTAATTATTCTGAAAATAAAAATATATTAGTGAAGGATATATACACTCCATGTAACATACAACAAACCAGCGACACCCCAATGTAACAAAAATTGAACCATGTTTAAATTTCCTTGCCCCTTGTTATTCTATTCTTATATTAATTTATGCGTATAGGTACCTATTTATTTATCTTATTATAATTATCACTATTATTATTATAAATTTTTTTTTTATATAAGTGCACTTCCAAACTGAAAAACTAAAATGTCGACAAAATAATAAATTTCTACATCAGTGTGTAGACAGGCCTTTTTCTTCATATATAATTGAGCAATAGTTAAAAAACATATTTTTTTTTATATATATATAAATGCAATCACATGCATAATGCTCAAACAAGATCTTTCAAAAATTCAGCTCAATTATAAAAATGGGCAATTATAAAGCCATGAGCTAGTGCCATAAATATTCTGATCAGAAAAAAAAACTTTATATATATTTTTTTAAATGCAAGCTATAGCAATCAAAAAAATAACACAGCATGTGTTATACACATATATATTGCTTATATATATGTATCAGTAAAATTATGTGATAAGAAAATATATACAATGTATTGTAACACAAAAAAAAATATCTATATACATATGCACAATAGCGAGAAAAATTTGAAAAACACAATATGGTCCATGTGTCCATTCATATTTGTTTACAAATTGTATGTGTAGGCAAATTATAATGAGCAAGTGAGAAAAATAAAATGTTAATGCCTTATATGTAATAAAAATTCCAATATTTGAAATATTTGAAAGGCATGCATGTGTAATGAAATTTAGAATGAGTAAGTGATAAAAATTCAATGTTTTTATATTCAATAAAATAATTCCAATATTTGAAATAACCATGTGTATAACTCTGTATATATTTTAAAAAGCATGTATGTGTAATGAAACTCACAATGAGAGGAAAAAAAAAAACTTAATGTTTTATATTTAATAATATAATTCCAATATTTGAAATAATCATGTACACAAATTACGTAAGTTTAAAAGGTATGAATTTGTATTAAAAAAATTGTGTATATATATATATACTTCCCTTAATTCAAAAGTTAAGGTTTATTATATACAAACTAATAAACATCAGTATATGTGTATAAAAAAAAATATATGTGTGTGTAATTCTTGTAAATAGAAGAAATATTTCTAAACGCACGGCTAGCATATAAGCCAGATCCACATGCAATATTTCAAAAAAATAAAAAAATTGTAAATATGTGTAGATAATTATAATAACAAACATAATTGAAAACATTATATTTTGTGATAAGACGAAAAAAATATATATCAATTCCATGATTTGGTTATAATAGAGAATATAAAATTCCTATCTATGTTCGTGTACATCTCATATATTTTGAAAATAAAAAAAACTAGAAAAATAAATATTGTATAACATGTAGAAGTGAGAATTGGCAATAAAATAAAATGTAAAACAATAGTATGTAAGCGTAAAAATTGTGTAATAAGAAAAATGTATGTGTGAGAAAATTATGTCACCATGGAATTATATACTCCATATACAGTTACATAATCAAGAAAAATATTAAATGTCATGTAAAAATATCTTTTTCCAATTGGTTATCAATGTTGCAAGTTTTTAAATAATACAGCATTTGAATAAAGAATTTTAGGCTGAAAATGTGTGTGAAGTGCACCTACGTGCATTGTAAAAGAAAATGACCATATGGCAAGGCTGGGATTACCAGATTTACATGCCATCATTTTCAAAAAAAAAAAATAGTGTATTAAAAATTGTGTTAAATCTTTATATATGCTGAAAATGTGTGTGTGAAGTGCACCTACGTGCATTATAACTGAAAGTGACCATATGGCAAGGCTGAGATTGTCAGATTTACATGCCATCCCCTTCAAAAAAAAAATAGTGTATTAAAAATTGTGTTAAATCATTTTTTTTTAACAAACATCAGTAAATTTTCAAACTGGCACTGTATGCAACAAAACATTTAATGAATATGTGTGTATATCTTTACGAAGTTGTGTATAAATAGGAAATTAAGTGAGAAAAATACAAATCTATGCATTTGTTGTAAGTGTGTTATAATTATATAATTTCAAGAAAAAAATTGTCAATAATAATGGAAAAATGAGTTTTAAATTTAAGACACTAAATTAATAATTCAAAAATTTCAAATAGACCTTCCTTTATAAAATGTATGTGTATTATTATTTTAAATGCATTGAGAAATTCCATAAAAATATAGAAACTTCAAATTTTTTTTTTATGAACACAATTTGATAGAGAGAAAAAAAAATATGTGACAAGATTCCCAATATTATTAATTCCCTTAGTTTCAATGCTATATATTATCTTAATTAATTTACAGTTATTATTACATTTAAAGAAGTTTCACCAAAAATTTATGTGGCAAAAGGAAATTCTAAACCAAATTCTAAAAGTAATTGATTGTAAACATTTGTTAAAATAAATTATATAATGTTTCACAAAATAATGTCTCGCTACTCATCATCCTCAACTTTAAAAAAATATATCGGTCCAGCCGAAGTAATTTGTTTAGACAATGCACAGCACAACACTAAAAAAAAACTCATGCAACACTATGAGGTGCATGTAGATGCATGCTTCCCATAGGAGCTCAAAAAATGCACAAGCTCTTCCTCCGGAAACATTACATAACTTGACAACAAAAAAAATTTGTATATTAAATTTTGACAAACAAAAAAAAACGAAGTGCATGTATTAAAAATTAAGAATTTATAAGGAGAGTGAATACCTTAATCAATGATAACAAGAATATTTTCAGCAGATAAATTAAAAAAAATATAAAACATGTCTATGATAAATTTATAAATGTTTACCTTTGCCAATGGAATTTAAATAACTCTTTTCTTTTCTTTTTTTTTTTTTTTTTTTTTTTTTTTTTTAACCAATATTATGTACTAATTTATGAACTAATGTATCAATTCAGCATAAAATAAGAAAAGAATCTGAACTTAAAATATTTGAATATGAAAAATAAAAATAATACACTGAAATGCAATAAATTATTATAATATGTAAATTTGTATATATATTATACATAAAGACAATAAAAATTTCTCTTTTTTTCTTTTTTTTTTTTTAAATATAATTGTTATCTTTAAAATTCAAAAATTACCATATGGCAAAAACTTAGTAATTATGACTCTATTATAATGAGTCCCTAAACACATGAAATTTATTTTATAAAAATTCGGACTGACAAACATGAAATAGTAGATAATCAAAGATTAAAAATTAAATATTTTCAAATTTGAAATTCTTCTTTTAAAAATACACAAATATCGTCATGAAAAATGTGAGTATATGAAAAATACCAAATACTATATAATCAAAAATTTTAAAATTAAATACATGCATATCCCTAGACAAATTAAAAATTGTAAAGGAT
Organism: Salticus scenicus; assembly: GCA_963930645.1. Lineage (NCBI taxonomy): Eukaryota > Metazoa > Arthropoda > Arachnida > Araneae > Salticidae > Salticus > Salticus scenicus. Next base: position 253,278,500 of record OZ005650.1, read on the forward strand.
AATTTTTTTTTTAAATTGAAATAAAAAAATATCCAAAAAGAAAAATATATATAGTAAAATATGACCATAAACACTTTTATATATACAGTTTCAAAGGAGGAATGCACAGACACTGCCTATATATATTTATTTTGAAAAATTATATCTCCCAAAAATTAAAATTATTAAAAATTACTTAATTTTTTATCAAATATATATATATGCATTCCCTTAAATAGGAAAATAATATTTTACGTATATACGTATTAAATATTTAAAATATTTATATAAATATAGTAATAATAAATTTTTCTTATCTGTTCATCCAAATGGGTGATAGCCATCTCGATACATCACTAAAAGTATTTAAAAGAAAAGTCACCTTGTTCTTGAAAACTATATCTTTTTCTATATAGAGTTCCAACTTGTAACGTTTTCTCTAAATCTTTAGTCAGTTCTGGAAAAAAAAAGAAAAAGTATTCCGAAAAACGAGTCATGACGACATCACTCGAAACCATGCAGACTATATCCGAAATTGTCTGTGCCATCTGGAAGGGTGAACAAGGGAAGAGAAAAAAAAACATCTGCAGAATTAAGAACACAGCGGTGAAAAAATTCAGCGATGATTACAGCTGCGTCATACGAACCTATCTTGAAAAGCTAGTCTCAGGAAAAGGGAACGTAGACATTTTCCTATTCTTTCGTCTTTCAAATGAAACCACAAAATCATTGAACGTAAAGGAAATTTCATTCATGCACACCAGACGAGTCCCTGAATTCAGCATTTGTTTTCCTGGATCCAGCATCTTAATATATTTAATCAGTACAGTTGATAACTAGTCGATTACGGAATCGAGAGAGTTCAACGAACTGCATGTCAGGAAAAAAACATAGAACTGGTTTTTCTTTTTTTTCACTCTTCAATTAGATAAACAGTGTATGGAAAATAAATAACACGATTCTCCATAAGACGCATTGATAGTCGTTAATTGTATAGTTCCATAAAAGAAACTTGTCGCTCATTTTCTCTCAGTTGAAAATATACGAACTTCTCTTCCATGGTTTTTTTAGGTCAAAAATATAATGAGAATACAGGTTCACTCTTGAAATAATAATAAAATGTCTCAATGCAAAGTTGTAATTTTGCAGGAAACCAACACATCTATAGATCCTTCAGTGATAAGGGCTAAGCAAGATCAAGACTTCCGATGATAAGCAGACACTTCCAAAGTTCCAATTTTTTTAACACTATTTGCTGATGACTTAGAAAGTTTATTTTAAACCAACGCCCCTCTCTCCCACCGAACGAACTTCCGACCTGCAAAGGCACCAATTTATATAAAGGTGATGAGACACCGTAAAAAAACATCCTTTTAGAATATTTTGCAGAGCTTGAAGGAAAGTACATTGCGATTAAATAAATAACAGATACTAAATTATTTTAACTAAAGAACGTTTATTGAATTTAAATTTTTAAAACAAATAATAATATTATTATATAATTTTGGGCAATAACACGGTTCAAATTTTCTATGGAAGTCGTAATGATTGGTGAGAGAGAGAGCTAATTTATAACGTATTTAAGAGACCGCGATTATTAACAAACTGTCCCGGAATCAAATTCCGCAGCCCAGTTGTTAACTGCCAGATAGAGATAATATCTTTATATTTTGAAGCCAAGGGCGCCAACACATCTTCTTTTGTGTTAATGTTATTCCAATGAGAAATTTTAAAAATAAATGACGGTTGAAATTATGGCAACCCTTTTTGGCATAAAATACATTCGCCAACGAATACCGTTGGAAAAGACAGGTGCAAGTAATTAAGAAATATTGCGAAAATTCTTGCGACATAATGTCTACATAATGGATCATTAATAGCTGCAGTTAAATAGATTATCTGTATATAAAATAAAACAAAATAATAAAAAGATATAACGGAAAGTTTCCAACGTACATTTACAGCTATAAATATAAATTAGATTTATTAGGAAACATAGTGAAATGGAAATAAAAATATAATTACTTTAAGGGATAATAAAATTAAATTGTGTTTAGATCCATACATATATATATTGCATTAAGTTAAAAAGAGATCAATGTATTTAATACTGAATTTGTTCTTAAAATTAGAAACTGATAAGTATTTTAATTTTGAATACATAATTTACTAAAATTGGAATAAGCTTGACCTAAATACAAAGGATTATAAAAGTTAATACTTTTTAATTGTGAATAAATAGATCTTTAATTATAATTGAATAAATTTGGTAAAATAAAAGGATATGTGAGGAACTCCCTCACAGAGGGTTACACAGGTGTAAAAATCTACAATGAAAAATTTTAATGCATGAACATCTGTAGCAAGTAGGAAATTTAGAGGGAGTGGATTTGTTACTGAAATTATAAATTACATTTATTTTATTTTATTAATCTATTATTTTTATTATTTATAAAAAAATATATTTTTTTGTTTTTATTTTTAATTGGTAAAATAATCCTTCTCTAAACTCCAAATGAAATTCATGGTCATAAAATTACCGAACAGTGATAAAAATTGAGCGATGAGGTGGTGTCCAGACGGTGGGTGATTGGTAAAAATAGGGGTCATATTCGTCATATTTGCATTCAGGATGCCATTTTAGATAAAAATCAGCTCAAATGGTATCAGGGCTCTATTTTTTTCTTTTTTCTTTTCTTTTCAGTGCAGTGTTATTAGTTAAATACATCAAATTATGGATATTTTAGTAATCTAACAGTTGCCTGACCAATTAAATCTCTTAAATTATAACTTTTTAGTTCTATATCTTTATCTAAGTTTTAATTGAAACAATAGAATGATGAAAGAATTAATCTTATAAACATCTCAATCTCCTTATTTTCAAATTAAGCTACATAAATTCCAACGCCTTATTTCTTTTTAATTATTGGAGTTAAATAAAAGAAATAATATAATGAAACAATTAAACGCGTTTCATAATTTAACTCAACGTCTGTTTAAATTTAGTTAAGTGAATTGAGCAAAACGAAAATTTGCCCGAAGGAAAGGTGTTCATTTATCTTTACTTTAGGAACATACACATGTAAGGAAAGTATTGTAATCATGGCAAAAATTTCACTTTAAGATATTGGTGTACCTATACGTTTTGAGTTCCCTGAATACATATATTTCATTATTTTTACGGAATATATATGTATGTATATATGTATGTGTGTGAATGAACACGATAGCATCTGAAGGCTTTGTTTAAATGGGCTGTAAGGTGGTACATATGTTATAGGTCACCATAGCACAAACCCGACTAATTTTGGTGAATATATACTTCATTTATACTTCTTTTTACAGGAACACAATGAAAAATTCTTCATCGTTATGGTTTATGTGCCCATAGCGTCAAAATGCGATAGCGTCTGAATGCCTTAATCAATTGAGCTGAAAATTTATACACATATTATAGGTCACCGTCGCAAAAACTGTATAGGTTTTGGTGAATCTAGGACATATAATTTCTTTACAGGGTCAAAAAAAATTCTTTATCATTATGGTCTATGGGTTTAAATTCTTTAAAGTGTAATAGCATCTAAACGTCTTGTTTGATTCAGCTGAAATTTTATATAAATGTTACCATTCCACGAACTGTATATCGATTTTGGTGAATCTAAATTTTTACAGATACACAACGAAAAATTCTTTATCATTATGATCTGTTGGCTCAAATTACTTGAAAGACAATAGCGGTGAATTAAACAACATACTATATAGAGAAAAAAGATTCAAACACACATTTATATTTTTCTAATTTATTTATTTAACGTCTTTACTTATTTTAATTTACTTAAACAACTGTTCAGAAGGTCGAGGGGAATCACTCCATATTTTTGTACTTTATCACCACTTTCTTTTGTGTTTTCAGTTTAGGCATAAATGAAATTTCTTTAAAAAATTTATCCTTAGTTATTATTTATTTATTTATTTTATTTTATTTATTTTATTTTATTTATTTTATTTTATTTTATTTATTACTTTCTTCTATCTTCAATAGAAGAAAGTATTGGATTCGTAAAAATTTTTGATTTCGGGTTTTTGATGGATTTACACGTTTTGAGAGCTGTAGAACACGATTTTACCATTTTTAGAAAATGTCTGTCTGTCTGTCTGTCTCTGTGTGTGTGTGTGTGTGTGTGACAAAATTTTGTGGCAACTGTATCTCTGGAACTACTGCAAAGAATTTCATACAAATTGGTATGTAGTTGCACCTTGACATAAATTAGTGCCTATCAACTTTTGGTAAAAATCGTCTTACAGATTGCGTTGTCATCCCGCTTTTTCTAAATTTTTAACAGGGTGATATAGGGCAAAAATTTTCAAGATGGGTATATTTCGAAAGGTCTCGTCAGTACCTTTAAAACGAATGGTTGAACTATAAATCTGTGATAATTTAAAACAAAGTTATCGATTTTTTTTTACTTTTTACGAAAAAAAAATTAGAAAAAAACATTTTTTTTTTCTTTCTCTCCCCTTAATTTTATCAAACTCCCACGGTTTCCGTGTTCTGACAAACTTAAACTAATTTTTGCATTTTTCCCCTAATTTTGTCAAAGTCCCACGGTTTCCGTGTTCTGACAAACTTAAACTAATTTTTGCATTTTTCCCCTAATTTTGTCAAAGTCCCACGGTTTCCGTGTTTTGACAAACTTTAACAAATTTTCACATTTTACCCAAAATTTTGTCAAAGTCCCACTTTTTTTTTTTTTTTTTTTTTCTTTCTCCCCTTAATTCTATCAAACTCCCACGGTTTCCGTGTTCTGACAAACTTAAACAAATTTTTGCATTTTCCCCCCAATTTTGTCAAAGTCCCACGGTTTCCGTGTTCTGACAAACTTAAACTAATTTTTGCATTTTCCCCCCAATTTTGTCAAAGTCCCACGGTTTCCGTGTTTTGACAAACTTTAACAAATTTTCACATTTTATCCAAAATTTTGTCAAAGTCCCACTTTTTTTTTTTTTTCTTTCTCCCCTTAATTCTATCAAACTCCCACGGTTTCCGTGTTCTGACAAACTTAAACAAATTTTTGCATTTTTCCCCCAATTTTGTCAAAGTCCCACGGTTTCCGTGTTTTGACAAACTTAGAATAATTTTCACATTTTACCCAAAATTTTGTCAAAGTCCCACTTTTTTTTTTTTTTTTTTTTTTTTTTTTTTTTTAAATTATTATTGTTACTGAGTGAATTTGTATAGGAAAATATAGAAGAAAGTCTCGTGGTGGCCACAACATACTAGTTTATTTTTATATATTTATTTATTTTTATAAAGCTAGAATAGAAAAAGATCATATTTGTCACCAATTTTTAAACATGATACAATTGTAGTTATTTTAAGTACTCACGGTTTACACATTTTTTATGAATTGTCTTGATTTTTTCTTTTATATAAACAACCTTATATCTTTTTCTTTTCTTTTTTAAAATTCTTTTAAATTTTACAAATACTTTAATAAGGAAAAACATTTAGCTATCGTGAATGATGTAACACTTTAAGAATAGTTTTTAAGAAGTACTACCAAAAAATTTTCTTCTCATTTTTAAATAGTCCTTAATTCATTCATCAAATATTAAATTTTCTACATTAATTCAGGAAAAAGTATTAAATTGTATTTCTAAAACGTTGCAATTTTTTGCAAAATTTTTTCAAAAAAAAAAATTTTTTTTTTTCAAATGTAGCTTTGTTTTGACAATAACCATTACTGAAAAAAATGTCTAAATAAACCAAAATGTATTATTTTTATACCCGAATTTTAATTTAACTTTTGAGTGCATTAATCCTTTTTTTTATCATTTGTATAAATATGCAATTATTAAAGTGTAAGTTTAGGCTTTTATAAGTTTTTAAAGCAACTATAACATTTTATATTATTATTATTATTATTATTGTTCTTGTTGATAAAGTAGGATGAATACATTTAAACCATTTTAAGCATAAATCATTACTGAAAACCCTATTTAAATTCATGAGATAAAAATTTAAAACAAAAAGTGATGAATTTAATTAATTAATTTTCATTTCTTTGAAAGGTTTTTATCATAGACATTTTGTTATTATTCTTTTTTTCTGTGGTATTTATTAATGAGGAATATATTAAAGAAGAAAATTATTTTGTGATGCTAATTGAAATATGAGCATTAAATACGAGGTACTTTTTTTTAAAGAACTCCCTTGATGCAATTAACAATTATGATTTAAAATTTATTTCGTGAATAAGTTTTAATAAATTTATCATTTGATAAATACATTATATCATAAAAGTAATTAATCTCTTAAGTAAAGTAAACAAGTCTAAAAATATTAATTATCATTACGTTTAATAAATATTTTATTTCATTTGCATTTAAAGCATTGACGATATTTAAAAAGCTGGTATTATTTTATAGCTTTATCCTTAATAGTAAACAAATTATTTTTAGATTTAAAAAATAATAATAATAAAAATGAAGTATAAATATATATTTAAAGATTAAACGTACTTTTTGATATATTCCAATTATTTCAGGTAGAAGAAAATATGTGAGTTTCTTATTTCGGTTGCATTTTAAAAATATCTTTGATAATATAATTTTTATAAATAAATATTAGTGTACCATTTTTTCACAAAATTAATTTTAAAATAAATTATACGGAATACAGCAAAAAATTTCCATATTTCTGAAAAATAAATGAGAATAAATAATAATTCTAAAAAATAAATAATTCTTTATAAAATTTTCTCTATCAAAAATCTTACTGAATTCAAATCATAATTTAACTGTATTATGATATTTTGAAGATTGATTTATCATTTGGGATACCATTCTATTATGCATTAGAAAACAACAAATATTATTCTCTATTACGATATTATTGTTTATTAGAATATTTTTATAAAAATATAAAGCATTTGGGCAAATTATAACTGATGAAATTCTTCTAAGAATTCTCTGTCAATTAGCATTTTCTAAATATAGCATGGGTAAAAGAAAGCTGAAAGGTATGAAATAAAGTTTTAATTTAATAACAGCCTCAAATATTTTATGAATGTAGATATAATACGTAAACGGGATCGGGAGGTGACGAAATGTGGTAGACCCCTCCTACAGAAATATTATACATATATAAATTTCTCTAAATATAACAAGGTAAGAGAAAATAGTCAGAGTACCACATATGATAAATATGTTTTATATCAATACTCTGCTACTAACCTGAATAGCAATGCAGAAATATAGAATGCAAATTTGCACAAATATGTGATTTATGGAATATTACATAAGTGAAAATTTCGTTCAAATTAGCAACTGATTTAGTAAATATATTTAATAATGCATATGCACATATATTTAATGTCATATTAAATTAAGTTGTTAACTTTTTCTCGCAGTGCAAGCCGGGTGGCCATTTCCATTTTAGTATTATGACATAACAAGAGGATCTGCAGATCAGAAGACTCAACGTCCTATTTGCATCACACATAATTCAATGGATCATTTTTATATATTCCCTATTATAATATATATATATATATATATATATATATATATATATATATATATATATATATATATTAAATAGATTGACTTGCTACATAAACAAATACGTTTCTGAGGGGGGCGATTATAATTATATTCTTTCTAATCAATATATTTCTATCCATAGTATATTCTATTGCAAAAATATGAACAATGGGTATACACTTAAGAAAAAAGTAACACCTAAATTACGAAAGAAACGCCCACTGACAGAGTTACAGATTTTCAAATGGAGTGAATCTATGTCAGCAGTCGCAAAAGGATTAATTAAGAAATTATATTTTCATAGAAATTGTAAAACGAATCGTACAGTTCCAAAGAGTTCAACTTACCCAAAATTGGTAAGTACGATTAAAATTCTTTAATATTTACTTCATGAACCGTTACAATAATTTATCCGAAAAGATTTAGTTTATGCGTTGTTGTATGTATATATATATATATATATTTATATATATATATATATATATATATATATATATTATTTCATTTCGTATATTATGTTACACCTACAAAAGGAAATTTAAGCTTTACTAGTGACCAGTACAGCCATAATAGACACTTTTAGTTGAAAAATATTGCACTTTTTTCAAAGAGTACAGTCTGGACCAGTCGCAAGTGTAATGTATTTAAATAGACCTAAAATTATCTAAAAAAGTACTGAAGTATATAAAAATCTAAAAAAACTGAATTCTGGTTAAGTAAGAAACTGAAAAATGTAAATGTTTTTATTAATTTATATAACTCTTTTTTTCCTGAAAGATTTCCGGTGTGAAACATTAAAATTTTAACTATATCTTATAGGATCTTAATTTTATTTTTCTACATTTAGAGATAACCCCCTATCACATTTTTGATTTTAACTCTATAAATACTAAAGATAAAGTATACAAACAGTATACTTTCCCGCACTGCCAGACTGTCAGAAATTTCGAATATGAAGTCAAAATTGGGTGTTGCTGTTGAAAAATTCAAATTTGGCGTTCATTTCAATATGTAGATGACTCCTAACTCAAACTTCGTCGACATTTTCAGAAAGTGCATTTAATTTCCTGTTGAATTATGTCCATTAGACGTTCCTGCGTCAATAAATACCGAAATTACAGCGGGTGTTGCGTTTTTTTTTCACCGACTGTACATACAAATTCTTCCTATACGACGTAATGATAAGAAAAATTTTATGTGTCCCTATACACGAACTACAAGTGGAATACACGCCCAAAACAATACAGTTTATTCCGTAGTAACCAAATTTCAAGTCTGCAGCTTGATGACTTTTGCGGCCGCTATCGCGCGACAAACAGAGGAGCAAACGGACACACATCTGGAACCCAAAATCTTCTTGAGTCTCAACATGGACCTCTACTGACGTTTTGACAGTTATTTATATTTACCCAAATGCAAATATTTTTTATTCTAAGGGAAAAAATATAATAATAATTACTACTAGATCTCCAGATCATGTCCTCAACATCTTATTTGCATCACACATTACTCAACAGATCATTTTTATTTATTCGTTATTACATAATATACATATATATATATATATATATATATTGATTCGATTGACATCCTACATAAAGAGAAACGTTTCTGAAAGGGGCTGACGCGCCTTTCAACCCCCCACTCTCTTTCTATTTCTATAACTATCTGTATATATGTATATATATATATTCCTAATAACTGATAATCTTATGTTCCCTGAAATTCATAAATATCTGCACCAAATTTCATGTAAAATGATTACATAACATATCGGAATAATTTTGTGTAACCCTGTAAATTAATTACCAATTCTATGCCCACACTTTTCCATAGAAAAACATGCTTTTAAAATTCTAAAAATTTCTTTATATTTAATGAGGTGTAACCATGTTAAAATACACTTTTGTAAAATACCGTCTATAGAACGTAATAGTACGAAATTATTTTATATATCCCAGAAAAAAAGCGACAGTAATTAGCGACACTAAAAAATAATACACCTATTTAATTATAAGTCACTAATATTTCAACCTAATTTGACATCATTTGGATGATTACAGAATGTCATCGGGATTTTTTTGTATCTTAAATAAATCATTTAGTCTCTCTCTATATATATCCCTTTTTTTTAGAGTAAACATGATTTTATACATCTTTATAATGTATGATAATTTCATTATGTTGAATGCAGCATAAACGAGTTAAAATGCACTTAAATAAAAATTTATCTATAGGCAATAATGTCACGAAACTCTTTAGTGTGTCTCTGTACACGTACCATAAACATTGCGTACATCTGTAAAAACTATTCAACGTATTCTACTTTTTGATGCATAATTTTTCGAAATTGGCCATAATTTGGATGATTACGTGATATTGTCGTAACACTTTTGTAAAGTCTTGTATATTAATTAGGAAACCTATGAGCACACATTTTCCGCTGACACATTTTCTGGAGAAGTTTAAATATCTCAGTAATGTACGCTAATTTCGTTTTGTTGATTACAAAGTGATGTCAACATGCGTTTAAACGAAATTCACCACATACACCGTAATGTTAAGAATTTTGCTTGTCCCTGCACACAATCCATAAATAATATAGACATAAAAAATATATACAGCTATTTCTATACAGAGCCTGAACGTGTGTGCCAATGTGCAAGCAGTGTTGCCAGATTTGGGGACTTTTTTATTCAACCCCCGCCGCTAAATTTTAATTGTAATGGTTGCCTAAGCACTTCGAAAGATAAACGTCTATTATGTATAGCAAATATCACTTCTCAAAATTATTGGTGAGAGTTGAATAAAAAAGTCCCCAAATCTGGCAACACTGTGTGCAAGACAGTCGGAGGTTTTTTTGCGGCCGCTATCACGGTACATACAAGTTCTTCCTATAGGCCATAATGATAAAAAAAAAAAAAAAAAATTGGCGTGTCCCTGTACACGAACTACAAATGGAATACACACCCTAAACAATAAAGCTGATTCCGTGGGATTCTTGAACATGTGTACCAAATTTCAAGTCCATAGCGTGATTTTTGCAGCCGCTGTCGCGCGACAAACTGACGAACAGACACACAGCCGGAACCAAAAATCTTTTCGAGTCCCACTGACGTTTCGGCAACAACAATAATAATAAAATTAACCATTAAAAAGAAAAAAAGATATTTCTAAATTTGACTAATTAAATATTTAATAATGTCTCTCTCTTTCTTTTAAAGAAAAAAGATTGAAATTTACAAAAAATATTATAAAAAATAGCCTTAGTCGGTGTATTTTGAAACTCCCCGAAATTAAATTCAGGCAATCAAAAAAATTCTCTCTCTCTCTAGATTAAACTGTTTATTAAAATAAAGCATAGAACTACTTTACAGAGAAATATTTTTTTGAGGAAAAATTGTTTTCATTAGCTAATTCTCAAAACTACTTAACTAATATATATGAGCTTGTGAATAGTTTATACATTTTACGAAAAAGATAAGAGTAAATTAATGACTACAAAAGTCGAATATCCCAAGAAAATAAAATTTTAAATTGACTAGAAAATTAAGATAAATGAGTAACCAGCGGAACAATAACTGCTACTTGTAACTAATTATACTCCCAAAAGCAAATTGTCTCTCTTGCACTGTTTTTTTTCTTTTTCAATCTCCCTAAAGTAACATAAATTTTAAACAATGCAATTCGCACTTAAAATATATATATATATATATATATATATATATATTTTGTATGATCATTTTAATGAACTTCAAACTCAACAAATAGGTAAATATTTTTTAAATATTTTAATATCTTTGCAATAAAATAATTTTGATTTCACTTGTCACGTTGAATAAACAAAATTTTTTTAATCTATGTATATAGTAAATAATAAAGTTGCACATTAAATTAAATGTGATTATACAGTAAATATTAAAGGAGTTTTATCTAAATTGGACATAATTCACTTACAGAAACAAAGAAAATGCTTTTTGTACAGAGATTGCTGAGAATAAATATTATTGGTGCTGTTATTTTTAAATGTAAATTAACAATTTCTCAATAAAATCTTATATCTAAAGACACTAGTTTTTCGAAACAAAGTGTTCCTCATTACAAACTAATATGCACGCAACCACCCTTATATAAAGGCGTTACAAAAATAAAAATAAAAATAAAAACCTCGTGAGAATACATATTGAACTGAGTTATTCTTTTCTGGACAAATATGCAATTGTATTTGTCTATTAACGACCCTTTAAAGACTCCATCAATACATTGCAAATTTCAGTCGTTGTTCATACAGAGTTTTGCGCAATTGTAAGTGCATCATATTGAAGCTAATTGAATTCAAACGTAGGTAAAATATTCGGAATTGATACTTCCGCAAAAAAGTATTCGAATTGTTTGGTGTTTCAAAAAGTGAAGTATTCAAGATTATTACTGTATCTAGGAAAACAAGAAAAACTGCATCTACTAAATCAAAGTGAGAAATGCAATTGTGTGTTGAATGCACATGACTGACAAACGGTATATTGTATTGTGATGAAAAAGAAGAGATTACAGCTACAAAAGGGTCTAATTAACTGCACATCGTGCTCATAAATCTTTTCATCACTTCAACAGTGTTAAGGAAATTCCAGAAATGGAATACTTTAGGGCAAGCTACAAATTATAATCCTCTTATCACAGACCAAGATTTCTCTAAATGAGTATGTTGAAGTAATATTGCAGCAAAGATATAAAACATGGAGTATGGAACAATACAAGACAATCATTTAGTCGGATGAGACTTGCTTCATACTCTTTCCATCATACATTTGGCATATTCTGTCTCAAGTTTAAGCTAAAAACGATAGGTGAGGAGTCATGACTCAAGCAACCCTATTTTGGATTATATGAAACCCATCATTTCTCTGAAATGACACGTTCCTGCCAAAGATTTTGTGACCATTTTGACATGCCACGCCTATCCCATGGCACAAGATTTTTACTCAAATGTGAAATCAACTATAATCATCAAATTCATCCACCACATAAAAACTTATTGAGTACTTTTAGTATACTTTAGTCAGAAATATGGGTGCATGCATTACACGTCAAAGCTTTATAGAAAAAAACATACGTGATTAAAACTACTTTTAAAGGTAAAAACTTCAGGGATTTTAAACCTAGCAAAACTTTTTTTTTTCATTGGATTTCAAATATTATTAAACAATTTTGCCTGTTAGTGATTAAATCCGATATTTATCGTCATTATCATGCTCCATATTTAATATAATAAAAGAAAAGTTGAATAATTTTAAGCAAAATGCCATTAAAGTATCTGCTAATAATGTAGAAGAATAAATTTTTTGCAATCAAGTCAAAAATTAAAGAATTTTTTTATTTTATTTATTTATTTATTTTATGAATTTTTTAGAATGCATAAAATATAAACATGTTATTTATAATAATTAAAAAACAATAAAAGATCTAAATTTGTATTTACATAAAAACTTAACAAATTAAACATAGCATTTTGATCTAAGGTTAATGTCATTTTTATATAACATTTTAATAGCACTTTATCGCTTAAATACAATTATTTTAATTTAATTTATCGTGTTTTAATATCGCTTTTTACAATCAAAATGAACAACTCTAAAATTACTGAATCAAAAATATTAATCATGAACAAAATACGTAATTTAATCACAATTAGTAATTAATCACTAGTACGGGACAAATTATACCGTTTTATCTTACAATTATTTCGCTTTCTTTGTTTTTGAAGCAACTTTTCAGAAAGCTCCATAATTTCTGTTGGGAGAACAGTTGACAAATGCACGACATTTTGTTCTTAAACGTTAAAAATCTTTCCAAAATTACTCAGATAGTATAAAATTTGGAAGTAATAAATGATTACTTAATGTACATTTCTAAGCATGAGATTACCTCTTAAATAAACAAAAAATACTTTTTTCTTAATTAGTCTTTGTTAGTTTTACTAATTACTAATCTAAAGTAAACAAATAATTAATCAATAAAATAAACAAATAAATAAATAATTACATTTGCATTTTGATGCGATTGAGAAATCAGAAAAGCAATAAATAAATCAATGAAGTTATTGAAAAGGTACCTTTCGCGCAATGTGTTTCTTTTGTTATTTTTGCTTAGGTTGGTTGGTTGGGTTTTACGTCTCACTAGTACTGTGCAATGGGCAATTGGTGACGGTCTGGGACTCACCCCTAGAGATGGTCCGAAGACTTGCCATCATAATTTTGATCCATCACGGAAGGGATGGCTCTCCCTCTTCGGTGGCACACAGAGGTATAATTTTGATGGGAACATGTAGGACATTGCTGCCACGACATATTTTACGTGCACCAGCCACCATTAATGTACACAAAGGTATTTGGCCGGCTCGAGTACCCAACCTGCAATCTTCCAATTACGAGCCAGGCTCTCTACCGACAGGAATACTGCGGCCTATTTTTGCTTGGGAAAATTTACGTTAGTCTAATCCATAATAATTCACGAATTCTGTTAACTTCAAATCAAATTATAGGTATTGGAAACTTTAGCAATCATGAAAATGTTTTATCTCTTTACTTTTTTACATGTTTTGAGGTATGAGGAATCCGAAGATAACGAAATCGGACCCTACAACGATTTCGTTATCTTCGGATTCCTCCCACCTCAAAACATGTAAAAAAGTAAGTTGTCAGTTCATTAGTGAGTTAATTTGCTAGACTGTGTTCACATTATCTCAAGAATAAATGATAGTATAGATGTCGGATCAATTTAAAAGTATCATTTATTATACTGGCAAGAATATTTGCTTTCAGTATTCTAATTTGAAAATTTCGTAAGTTATTAAAATTTACAATTTTCTTAACATTGAAGAATAAGGGAAACTTTCGCATAAAATGAATTATGGCGATTATTTCAATCGGAAAGTCATTGGACCAATTGTAAAATATCATTTAAGATTCGAGTGTGAACATCATTGACTATATACAAACATTCTAATTTTAAAACTGCGTATGTTCTTGAAAATTTACGATTTTCTTAACATGAGTGAATAAGGAAAATTTTCATATAAAAACGTGTATTATGAGAAATATTTACACCACAAAAATATTAGACAAATTTTAAAATATCATTTATGACATCGGCAAGAAAATCACAGTGGGAATTTTATGTTGAAAACGTCGTAAGTCTGTCGGAATTTCCGATTTTTTTATCATGCCAGAATAGTGCAACATTTTATACAATTAAGGATATGGGAATTATTGAATTAGAAAGAAAGGATGGTTATAATTAAAGTGACCCTATTCAGGTCCCTCTAGAACCCGTTCAGCCTATCGGATTTTGATTAAAATCGGTATATAGGTTATATAGACTATGGAGAAATGACTTCTGCAATATTTTTTTTTTTTTAATTTTGATCACCAGAGAAATTGTGGTGCTTAATGAAGAACAAACAGTTTGTCAGAATCATTAAAATTTATTCAATTACAGAGTGTACTCAATGTGTGCTCCACTGATATCAGTTACGCGTTGAAAGCGCATAATAGCGTGTTCAATAGTAGCGCGAAGAAATTCTCGAAGGATTAAAGCAGCATGGCGCGTAATGCTGGCTTTCAACTGGTAAAGTCCTTATTCCTCCTCTATAAACACGGCCTTTTAGGAATCTCTACGAGGCCAGGCATTCAGAAAACCTCTGGATATTACATGATTCTCGCCAAAGTTAGCACGAAACAGTTCTTTAACTTGGCGTCCAATGTGGGGAGTTTCCATGCTGCATGAAAATAGTGGTCCCCAAACTTTGCCGTTCCTGTAAAGCAGGGAAGACTTGGTCTCGAAAAAGTTTGCGGTTTCGTGCACTCGTGACAGAGAACTTTTTAGGACCTTGAGGAGTGAGTATTTCGATGAAAAACAGCCCGAGGATAAAGTCCCCAGTAAATCCACACCATGTAGTCGCACAATCACAACGCAGTGGTTGTTGGTGCAGGACATTAGGAGATGAAGCATCTCATATGTGGCAATTTTGATTATTCACAGCTCCATCTAAAAAAAGTGCGCTTCATCTGATCATAGAATTTTCCAAAGCCATGCGTTATCAACATCCATTTTCGCCAGAAATCGGCTAGATAATTCTGAGCGTCTTGGTGATCTTGGGTTTGCTGCATTTGCACTATGTGGATCAACGGGACTGCATGGATACCCTCGTATCTGGGACAGTCGATGATGGGGCGCGCTTGCGTGTCACCTGTCTTATACGGATACCTTTTTAAAATGGATAGCAGAATTTTTTGTATTGTCGACCAAGGAATCACCAACTCACGAGCCGCCGAACGAGCACATGCTGAAGAATAGTGGGAACTGGAGGCTCTTTCAACCACAGCAATAGTGACTTCTTCGACCCGCAACCGGTTTTTGCCCTCTTCCTGGCAGCACACACAAGTCTTCAGTCTCTTCAAATTTCCTAACTATCTTTTTCAAACCATCCTTCGACATGGGCCCTTTTCGCAATTTTTTTAAAGGCGATATTCACTTAGAGCAGTTAAGCTATTGCTGCCGTTCTGATGAAACAGTTTTACCAATAACGATCGATCTTTCTTCTGTAAGGGCACGATTAACAATGACAAAGGCACGCAGAATGGTTTTCTGGTTCTGACTCCAACTCTTTTTATAGGTTTAACTAATTTGCATAAGGAATATTTGAAAAGTCTCACCTGATGGTCAAAACTAGAACTATTTCTTTTATTGCAAAAATCGCTTCCCCATGGTCCATGTAATGCATATACCGAATTTCATCAACATCCGATAGGCAGAACGGATTCTAGGTCTATTTAATTATAACCACCCTGTACTGTAGAGTTGCAGGAAAACTGAAATATTAAACTGATAAAGTTAACAATAAATTAGAAAAAAGTAAATTTGTCAAAGAAGAGTTAGGGGAGCCTTGTATGAGATATCATTCTGCAACCGTACCGAGTGATCGATAAACTTCATTTTTCTTAAAATGAATGTAGCATGCCCTATAATAGAAATTTAGGAGAACAGGTGTATAATACGGTATATGGAGAAAGGAGGAGGCAATATGCCAATTAGATTCTTTTATTATTTTCGCTTAGGAAAATTTGTGTTATTCTAAGCCATAATAATTCACGACTTTTTTTTTTTTTTTTTTCCTTCAAAGTTTTACGTTACTAAATCATAAAAATAAGGTTTTTTTTTTTTTTTTTTTTTTTTTTTTTTTTTTCAATGATCATATCTGTACATATAAAAGAGTACTTCCACTCACTCACTCACTGACTCATTAACGCACAGCAAAATCTACTGGCCCCACTGACTCGAAACTAGGTCAGATTATAGAACATATAGTGTAAGCACCCCCTAAGAAGCGATTCTGCTAAATTCGCCCCGGAAGGGGGAGTAGGGGGCAGAATGTGATTTCACAAAAACTTTCATATCTCAAAGAAAAAAACAGATTTCCGTAAAATTTTTTGCTCTATTTTATAGCTAATACAAATACCTAAAAACTAATTTCTGGAATTTTAGAAGTTCAGCACCCAAGAGGGGGGGAGGGGGCAAAACGTGATTTAAAATAATCCTTTACCGCAAACAGTAAAAAAAATATATGTTAGATTTTTGCTCTAAAATATAGCTCCCAAAAATACATAAAAACAAATTTCTTTAATTTTAGAAATTCGTGCCAATTGGGGCGGGAAAGGGGGGGGGAGGCAAAAAAAAAATAATAATAATAATAATAGAAATACAGTTAGAACGTTCAAAATTGGTACAGATAGGTTTTGGAGACCTGCAAGTCGATTGCGGATACTTTCGAATTTCTAAAGTTATTAGGAGGGGCGGAGGGGCAAAAAATAAAAATAGAGTTTGGTCGTTCAGAATTGGTACAGTCGAAAAACGCAACACTCGCTGTAATTTCGTTATTAATTGACGCAGGAACATCTAATAGACATAATTCAACAGGCAATTAAAAGCACTTTCTGAATATGTCGTCAAATTTTGGATTAGGGGTCATCTACATATTGAAATGAGTGCCAACTTTGATTTTTTCAATAGTAACACCAAATTTTGACTTCATTTTCGAATTTCTGAGAGTCTGGCAGTGCGGAAAAGTATACTGTTTGTATACTTTATCTTTAGTATTTATAGAGTTATAATCAAAAATGTGTTAGGGGGTTATCTGTAAATGTAGAAAAATAAAATTAAGATCCTATAAGAAATAAACAAAATTTTAAAGTTTCACACCGGAAATCTTTCAGGAAAAAAATAATTATAAAAATTAATGAAACGTTGCGTCTTTTCCAGTTCTTTAATTATCCTGAGTTCAATTTTTTAGATTTGTATATACTTCAGTACTTTTTTAGATAATTTTAGGTCTATTTAAATACATTATACTTGCGATTAGTCCATTCAGTACTCTTTGAAAAAAGTGCAATATTTTTCAAGTAAAAGATTATAGCTGTACTGATCACCAATAAAGCTTAAATTTTCTTTAGTAGGTAACATAATAGACGAAATGAAATAATAACAACGAATAAACTAAACATTTTCGGATAAATTATTGTAAGGGTTCATGAAGTAAATATTAAAAAATTTTAATCGCACTTACCAGTTTTTAGTCAGTTGAACTCTTTGGAACTGCACGATTCGTTTTATAATTTCTATCTTCTATGAAAATATATTTTCTTAATTAACCCTTTCGCGACTGCTGACGTAGGTTCACGCCATTTGAAAATCTGTAACTCTGTCAGTGGGCGTTTCTTTCGTAATTTGTGTGTTACATATTTCTTAAGTGTGTACCCAGTGTTCATATTTTTGCAATAAAATATACTACGGATAGAAATATATTGATTAGAAAGAATATAATTATAATGTATATCCATTTGTAATATAATCGTGAATGCAGAAAATTTGTTCTAAAATAATTTTGAGAGTATAATGCCCGTAAGCGGGTCTTACGGTCAAAAAGACAAATTCCTGCGGTCGCAAAAATTGTTAAAATATATTTATAAAAGTTAAAGTATATTTTTAAAAATGTATAAAGTTAAAATATATTAATAAAATTTTAAAGACTAAAGTGTTCTTAAAATAATATTCCTCCCCCCTATAAAATAAATAAATAAGTAAATAAATAAAATAAAATAAAGCAATATATGAAGCAAATGATTAAGCTTTTTTTAACTATGACGGTAGTTAAGAAACGAGTTTACAAGTCTGTCTTGCATTCCAATTCCATTCGTTATTTATAATTGACAATTTCAAATTAAACCTATTTTTCTATTTAAAACAGCAAACCCCGCCTATTTAGTTAATTTTATTTTCTGCTAGTGTTCGTTTAAAAGATTCAAAATTTATCAGCAATTAATAGATGAAGTAAATACCACTTGCGCGTATTTTTGTCAACATAAAATAAGGCGTTTAACACGAATACTCAATGTCACATTTACTTTTTTTTTTCTGTATTGTTTTGTATTGAAAAACGATGAAGGCGGGCTGGTCTTCTTTAGAAAACAGGAATTCTTGATGCTAACACTAATGTCTAAAAATCATCATTTTTGTTTCATTTCTTTGCGTGTGACGTTGTTGTTATATAATTTGACCCGTAAATAAAAAATAAAAATATTTTGTTTAATTTTCTTTGTTATTTTTAAAGATTTGATTCGTTATCTCATGCAAAACTTTATAAGAGACGGCCCCCTAAACCACTCCAAAAGAGAGATTTATTTATATCTCGAAAACTAATAACTGGAATGAGCTGCAAATTTGCACACCCATATTTTTCAGCATTAGGATTCATTTTATGTAAAAATTAATATAGGTCATAATTCATAATTTTTATGAATATGAATTTATTAATATTTTTCAGAATTAAAAATATTTTTCAGAATCAAAAGTAATGATGGATTATGTTTGGGTTCCTTCACTGTATCTCGTAAAAAAAAAATTATATCGATCAAGTTACTATTTGTGAAGATATTAATAAAAGTTTGAAATATGAATTTAACATTAGCACCTTCAAACTTTGAACGCTTATAACTCTGTGAAAAAATAAGTAAAATATACAACCAATATACTTTTTCGCGTTGTCGCGATCCCAGGAATTCAAATATAAAATAAAAATGGGGCATTACCATTGAAAAAATCAAAGTTGGTGCGCGTTTTAATATGTAGACGACCCCTTATTCAAAATTTCAGTTCATTTTCTGAAACTACTCACAATTCCCCGTCGAATGATATCTATTACATTTTTCTACATCGATTAGCAACGAAGTTACGTTGAGTGTTGCGTTTTTTTTTTCCCCCGACTGTACCAACGAGAAATTCCGCTCATAGATATAATGCATTCCCTTGTTGTGTGTCTCTGTGCACGAGCTATTTGTTCGATTTGAGTAAAATGCTTTTTTTTTCCTCAACTGTACATAGAGGTTTCTGATACTTACAAATCGATTGCGGATATTTTCGAATTGTAAAATTATTAGGATAGACGGAAAAGTTGTAAAGAGGCAAAAATATATAAATAACAGTTAGAGCGCTGAAAATTAGTGTTATTAGGTTTTGAAGCCCGATAAATCGATTGCGGAAATTTCCGAAAGTACAGAATTATTACCAGGGGCGGGAAGGGGGGACAGGCGCAGGCGTAGAACTAAAGAAATTCGGATAGAATGTTGGAAATTAGTATTATTAGGTTTAAAAGCCCGAGAGAACGACTGCGAGTATTTTTTAAAGTCTTAAATAATTATAGAAGAGGCGGGAACGGTACGTAGAGGAACATGCATGCGCGCCTGTACACGCTGCTCAGGCAGTGGGGCCCAGACCGATTATTCCACCGATTAGAGAAGATTTTTTTTTTCTTTACGATAATATAGTGATTAATTATGAGTATCGAACCTAAATGCGCGCGCACAACGCACAATGGACTCCGCCGCCGAAGGCAGTTGAGACTGGTGCGACATTTTTTCTAATCAGAATTTTTTTCTCTTTTTTTTATCTCTCATGATAAAAATTATTACAACCTTGAGAATTCATTAACTATAATGATTCATTTAAAAATAGCAGCGAAGCGGGCGTAGTCTGCTAGTATATATATATATATATATTACATATTACTGTATTGTACTACATTTGAAGACAAGAGACAAGCAATGATTATACATGAAACACAAGTTTAAAGTGTGCTTTATTAGTTAGTAAGTAAGATTGCAGCAAATAAACGGTATCTATAATTAAAAACATAATTACCATATAATTGAGGGAGAAAAAAAGAAAAAAAAAAAAAAAGTTGATTTTTTTTTTATTATTATTATTATTAAAAGTCAGTGGAGCATAAAGCTATTTGTAAGATTTTCGAAAAATTGTTAATTCGTAACGCTAAATAAAACTGTATTATCTCAATTTATATATACTTATTTACAAAAAAAAAAAAAAAAAACCATTGATATTTAAACTAATGTTGATAAAAAAATAAATTCCCAGATTAAAATTCAATAAATCATACCACATAAATAATAATAATAATAATAATAATATGCTTTTATTTCAAAATGTACTAAAATATTTAGTTAGAGATTTGGGGCCCAGGGCAAATCCAAGGTTGAGGCCCCAGGAATCACAGGCCTTCTCTTTTCATGACCGATATTGCTTCCGTATTACCATGTATTACCATCGGAGTTATCTATTTATGCAGAATTTTTTAGTCGGATGATAAGAGAAATTCGCTGGTAAATGTTCATCTTGAGAAGCAACAAACGATATTTAAAATAAAAATAAATAAATTAAATAAATAAATAAAATAAAATAAATACATGTAATAAAAAATATTTTCCTTTTACTGAGATACAAATAGTTTTGAGACTAAATAGTTTTGCGTGCTTCCAATTTGAAACAGATTTATGTCTTTACCATAATTCCCATTTAATTACATGTATGTATATATATATATATATATAGTGAAGTATATAGCATTACAAGATCTTCCAATGAAATACAATTATGGTAATTTGTACTCGTTGATTTGAAAATTAAAAAGAGCAATTTTTCATTTTGATATTTTTTTCTTCATGATGGATAAAATACAGGAATGTTCCATAATTACAATCTTAATATATATATATATATATATATATATATATATAGATATAGATATATATCCAAACTCTTACTAACACTAAAATAAAACGAATTAAGCTTAACAATTTTACTTAAGATAAATGCCAGTTTCTTCACATAGTATTTTAATATCATTTTATAATCTAAATACTAATTTTAAGTTTAATTTACCACATTTTAATATCATAATCATGAAACATCCTAAAATAACAAAAAAAAAAAAAAAAAAAAAAAGAAAAATCATAATTTATGCACTATTAATAATTAGCCATTTGTAAATGTCAAATCATACTACTTTAACTTACAATGACTTCTTTTCCTCCGTTTCTAAAACAAATCTTCAAAAAGTATCGTAATTTATTATTCAGAAAGCAGCTAAAAAGAAAAAAAAAATGCACGAAATTTCATTCTTAAACGCTAAATAACTCCTCTGAATTATTCAGTGTAAAATTCGGAAGTAATAAGTGACATCTAATTGTGCATTTCTAAACACGAGAGTGCTTCTTAACCGAAAACAAAATAAATTTCCTTAATTAGCCAATGTGTAGTTTTACTAATTAGTAATGTGAAGTGAACTAATAATTAATTATCTGTGTATCCTGTTGAGACAATCAGAAAAGCAATGAATATGTGAATAAAATTACTGGAATAGTATATTTCACGCAACGGTTTCCATTTGTTATTTTCACTTATAAAAATTAATGTAATTTTTAAAATTATTAATTTCAATCATTTTTCTTGTTAAAGCATGTATTTCATGTTACTAAATGCTTTTCAAGAAAATAAATTTTGAGTTTTGTAAGGAAATGATTAAGAAAGCAATATGCAGAAGAAACCATAGTTAAATTGGATCAAACGAAACATAATTTTTGATTAAGGATTTAAATATTACTTTATTAGTTAATGATTATGCAATTAATTTCATATAAAAGCTTTTAACTATCATAATATTATCAATCTATTATAACATAAACGAAATAATGATAACAATGGATATCTCCTATACAAATATTAATTAAAAAAGAAAAAATATTTAAAAAAATGTTTTGATAAAGTAAAGAAATTTAAGAATCTAATTAATAATTAATTGTCATTTCACTAAAATGTTTTTACCATGAACATTTCACTTTTTTACCGTAGTGTACATTAAAGTGTTATACATTAAATCAAAATTAATTCGTGCTGTTAACTGAAATAAAAACATTAATTGCGAGTTTTATTTCTTAAGTTATATCTATATCTATATATATATCTATATATATATATATAATTTCATTCATGCTATTAACAAATATACATACATATTATTTTTTAAAATTTACTTTGTAAATAAGTTTGAATAAAATTATCATTCTATAAATGATATTATAAATGCAATCATATAATTAAATTGTATCACATTAAAAATGTAATTAATCTCCTGAGTAAAGTAAAGATTAAAAAAATATATAGATTGTTATAACATTTGATTTTTACATTTGATTTTTAGATTTAGATTGTTATAACATTTGATAGATTGTTATAACATATTTCTTTTATTTGCTTTTAAAACATTGGTGATTACATTTATAAAAATTTATTTATTTTATAACTTTATCTTTAATAACATTATAATCATATTTAAAAAACTTATTTGTGCAATAACATTCCAAATTAAAATTAATGATATTGTATTTTAAAAAATATCTTTAAAAAATATCTGTACTTTTTTCATGTTTAAACTACAGTTTACATAACCAAACTAAAAAAAGGACAAGTGGAAATGTTAAACGAAAAAAATATAATAATCTGGTGTGTCACACACACGACTTTCTCTTACCCTGAAATTTAATACTATAAATACAGGTTGGAGATTGAGAGGTAAGATAACGAGTACTGTTATGTAAACCTTTGTTAAACAATTCAAATTTGGCTTCGGAAGAGTTTTATATGATAATTAGTTCTGTGTGAAGGTTCTGACCCCCCCCCCCCCTTTCATTAATGCACCTACATTTATATTAGAATTTAATTCGGTTATTAAAAAATAATTCTTTTTTTTTTTTTTTTTTTTTTTTTTTTTTTTAATAATTTATTAATATTATTATTTAAAAAAATTATCTTTTATGATAATGCAGACGATTTCCATATTAGAGAAGTAGTATAACACTAAATATCCAAAAAAGTCTATTTTATTCTTAATATATATTAAAAAAAAAAAAAAAAATGTTAAAAGTAAAAAAAAAAAATCGATAACTTTGTTCTAAATTATCGCAGATCGATGATTCAACCATTCGTTTTAAAGGTATTGGCGAGCTCTTTTGAAAGATACCTATCATGGAAATTTATTCCCCTCCCCCCCAAGGGGGGAGGCGAGGCTCCTACATACACAAAAATTTTTTCCCACTTGACTATCTCTATTAAGCAAAATATATATTATTTTCATTCGGTTTAGTGCAGACTATACATGTTAAACTCTACTTACCTGCAATTTTCCCCATAGACGTAATGTATTTGAATACTTTTGAGCGTGTCTGTACACGCACTATTTGCTCATCTCAACGAAATGCTTACTGTAGTATCCCTATATAATACACATTTAGAATACCGAGTTTGGAATTTCTGCTACTATTTGTTCTTGAGATATGCTGATAACAGACACACAGGCCATTCGCTAAAAACATGATTTTTCGTATTCAGGGGACCTCAGAACATTTAAATATAACAAAGACTTGCGTTCGAAAATTTGACCCTAAAACAATACTTTCTCGACCCTATGGGTAAGAGAAAGTAAAAAAAAAAAAAAAAAAAAAAAGCTCTCCAACAATAGTAACATACGTATTGTTACTAGTGCAACTCCCTTATCAATAATCGGGTTCCTACGGCGCTTGCGTATAACAGAACCACGTGACATAAAAAATGCAGTTAATTTCAAAAACATCGAAAAATTCATCATCAAACTAAGTTCATCATTGAGACTGCTTCATGGTAAATAGACCTGAAAAAATTGTTTCTCGCTACTCGCCATGCGGCGACTAAATGAAATGAAGCAGTGACTTAAAAGGAAATCAGATTATTTAATCGGAAAAAAACACTGCAAATCACTACTACCCCCACCAGTGGCCGAACAGTTCTGTGCTGTTTTCTCCGAAACTCGTGTAAATACTGGCTAGGACGCCTTAAAAAGACCAGCATAGAGGGTACTCTACCAATATAACTCGGACCCTATTGCAGTCAATCGGCTTTAAGCCTTACAACCCAACCCAACCCAACCCAACCCATTAATGAAGTTTAATATAAAAAAAGTTGTATTCAGTTAAAGGACTGCTAAGAGACTTAAGCTCGCCACTTTTCTTTCGTCCATGATTTTCGGGAGCAACAAATGTCATTAATCGTCTGCAGTAAAATCGAGTGCTTGAGCTGTTTATCATAAGTTAAGTTAAATAAATGAACCCACATTTAAGATACTGTTAGTAAAAATGTAACGTATATTGGTAATTAAACGTAAAAAATGAATAATAAACAAAAACAAAATTTAATAAATATTTGACTATTGTCAAATAATCATGCATTTCAGCAATCAGATTTGAGACAAATGTGAATTTTATCAGTTAATTATATATTATTTGAAAATTTTGACAACTGTCAATGGAAAATATAGCACGACTCTTAGTAATTAGGTGCTATAATCTAATTTTTTCGCACTCGGTGATGAATTAATTCCATAATATAGAATTATATTCTCCAGTCCTATTCAAAACAATGCAATTTTCATCAACTTACTGTGGAAAAAGTACCTTTCCAGAAGTCTGAATGAAAAACACAGATTCAAAAACATATCCAAGACAAAAACGAGGAAGCAAATTCAATATTCCCATTTAAGTGCTAAATTTGTCCTGGGGAATCTATGGGACCTACGGTCATGAATTTTGGTTTTTTGTTGTTTATGTATATCCAACACCCATTGAAACGGGATTTTGTGAAATTCCTTCTTTTACTGCTTGGCGGCGGGGTGTCTATAAAAACGTTTCGAAACGTAACTTTGATTCAAATTATCTGAGTAAGATTAATTTTTATGCGTGTGTAGATTATTCGTACCCAAAACGCACTATAAAGGGATTTTGTGAAACATATAAGTTATATTTTGCGAAATCCCCCTTTTAAAAGCGGGGAGGAGGGGGTAAAAACACGTCTTTAAGAGTAACTCTGCTCCAAATTATTCCAAACAATTTTTTGATGTGTCGATTAGTTATGCGTACCCAACACACATAACAAAGTGTTTTTTATTTACGAAATTCCTTCCTACATTCCCACTGAGAGTTGTGGGACAAAAACATGTTTCCATGCTTAACTGTGCTGCGAATTTTCTTAGAATGTTGATTTCTAACATGTTGTTTGGTTTTACGTATCCAATAGGTAGTATAAAGAGATTTCGTGAAATTCCCCTTCCTCTCTTTAAGGTCAGAGGGGTAAAAACCACGTTTTCAAACATAACTCTGCTCTATCTCAAGAAGGCGATTTTAATATATGTCGGTTTGTTATGCTTACCCAAGACGCATTACAAAGCGATTTTGTGAAATTACACACACCCTTGGACACGTTTATAAGCTTAACTCTGCTCCATATCACCTCATAATGTCAAATTTTCATGTGTGAATGCCGGTTAAGTGTGCGCAATATGAACTTTCGTGGGATTTCATGAAACTTATAATTTTACCCACGAGAAGAAGGGAGTAGAAAGTGTGTAAGAGGCTGCCGAAAGCAGTCGGAAATCCAGATTCGTCATGTTGTGGGCAAGAAAAGCCTGCGTTGGAAGCGGAAATTTTTTTAATTGAGATTTTAACTGATTTTATATATTTATTTATTTATTTAGAATTTTCTTTTTTTTTTGTAATAATATGAAATTTTGAGAATTTATTTAAATATAGTAACCAGCGAAGTGTGCATAGCTTGTAGTTTTTTCTATAATTCATAGATTTATTTTTTAATTATTATTATCAATTTGATTCTATGGATTAAATGCAATAAAAGAAATTTATTGTTTATAGCTTCCCATCCCATAACTAAATGTGTGCTTTTCATACTGTTTTTCTTCGCTTATGTTTTTCAGTATTAGAGAAAAAAAAAGACAATTCTTTATAAGAAATAACTTTATTGAAGTACAACTTTAAATATTTTCCATTTCATTTAATTAACTTATTTTAAAACGTGCAAAATTGGAACCGTTGTTTATTATCTGAAAGTGAAATAAAATCTATAAACAAAAATTTATTTCATTTGACATACTTAACCCTTTCATTCCCGCCAGTTGGAATCATAACATTTCAGATTTTCTTTCTTTCCCTCTAACACTCTCGCTAATTCAAAATGAACAGTATTAAAATTTATATATATTTTCCCACCGAAAAATATATATTTTAGATAGCTTCACTCTTTGTTGATAAATGAAAGTATATTGTACTCTCTTCTGATAATAATATCGGAATCAGTTTCCTGTTTTGGGTAATTTAAGTAAATTAACTGTTTCAAATACTTTTTATTTTATTTTTTAATGTTCATAATTTGTATTTTAATTAATTGCCATATGTATTTCTTCCAAAATTTTGATATTTTTATTTATTGAAAAGTTATGATTTTAAATGGCCTCAGTGGTTATATTAAACAAAAATAAACACCTCTCAGTTACTTTGTTAGCTATATTAATCCGTACTCTGCTAGGAGACATTAAATCATCGAAGGCTTCAATGGATAAATTAATAAAAATTGTAAGGATGAAAAGCATTTGGTAGCGATATTAAATGTAAGCAAAATTGTCTTTGAATTATGCTTTTGCGTTTATTCATAAACCGTAAGTAAAAAACATAAGAAACATTTACTCATGGATTTCATTGCTGTATTAATGTATTTTAAACTTATTCTTTTACAAAGAGAACATATACTCTATAACAAAAAAAGTGACGCACCAAGAAGGAGTAATGCAAATGGGACACAAATTGACATACAAACAGGTTTTAATGGAATCAAGAACCATTTCATCATTATCGTCGAACTTGCGTGCAACTGGTACTTCTGTGACTTCAAGTACCCTTAATAGCCTGCTCATAGGGTTGAGCTCAGTCTTCGGATCTCTCTTCCACTGAGGACGTTTGGAGCATCATAAAAAGGGCCCTACAACCAGCTCGGGATTTTACCAATCTAACTGAAAAATTGGACAGAATTTGGCACGATACTTTACAGGAGCACATCTGCCAATTCTATTAATTAATACCGAGCCGAATAAGTGCGTTCATAAGGGTCAGAAGTGGACCAACGCGTTATTGACTTGTTTACTTTGTGTGGCCCTTTCTATTCATTAAATCATTCAAATTTTCTGAAACTGTAATCAATTGTTTTTCTCCACATGTGCATCACATCTACCAATTTTTGTCCCCACTTCTTGGTGCGTCGTTTTTTTTTTTTTTTTTTTTTTTTTTTTTTTTTTTTAATAGAGTGTGTGTGTGTATATATATATATATATATCAATATATATATACACCGTATGCATGTATGTATGCATCTTTATTTGTAGTACAGGGAAGATATTATTTTAATACTCATGTCAAACACTTCTTGGTTCGTTTTTTTTTTTTTTTTTTTCATAGAGTGTATAAATGAAATTGACATTTTCAAATATTTAAAGAAATTGAAGTTCGTCAATATTCAGAATAATATGTATTTATCGATCGTAAGTCTGGAGTTTTTTTTTTTTTTTTTTTTTTTTCAATTCTTGTATCACAAGTCCTTTCTAATTAGTTGTTAGATTATATTTTTGTTTGTGTATGCCAAACTTTATTTACGTCCTTATTGACCAAACCACTGCTAACCCATGGTTCACGTAACACTTGTGTTAGAGTTAACACAAGTTAGAATTAAGTTTTTGTATTTACCAAACGTGGATTAGTTGACCGCAGAGTTATCGAAAGAAATTTGTAAGAGCCCCGCTGATTGGTCAATAAAAAAGCAATGTATTTAAAGCAGTAAACAAGTGTTTTTCACTGTAATTGTAACATGCTCATGTAACACCATAGTTAACCCACCAATCTCGAAGGATTAAAGAATGAGAGTAAACTCTGTTAAATTGCTGTTTTTCCATGTGTGTGGTAAATACCAATCTTGAGATAAACTAGCATATTCCTAGGTTAACCCCAGTGTTGAAAATTTGGTGAATAAGGCTGTGAATGGTATATAACTCAATCCACTTTACATAGGGTCGAAAGAAGAAATAAATGTCAAGAAAAAACTCGAGGACTGGAAGTATAAATCTTCTAATCACATCAGTTATTTTCAGAATAAATTGATAAAGAGTTAAAGCAAAATTAGTTTTGCTTCTTAAAATACATACCTAAATCGTTATATTTCATGTTTAGAATTATTTATTTTTTAAAGCATTGTCATTTTATCATTTGTTATAACTATATAACTATATAAATTTGCAGTGATATAAATAGCTATTGCACAGAGGAATATAATAAATATTCGATACTTCAGCGATTTTAAAGGATTAATCATAACCGCAAATTATATTTTTTAACGTTTTACCATCGTTCCTATAATACCATGTACAGGTGTTAAAACGAAAAGTTTGACTTTACCAGAATTATTAATATGTTAATCTCATAATATATTTAAAACAAAATATAAACTTTTACATTTATCAACAAAATGTCTATGAAATTTAATGTTTGAAATGAAGAGACTATTTAACATGAAATTATTTTAAATACTGAATTTCAGGAAATTCTTAACTTCCGGGTAAATATAAAATATGCATTGTACGCTAATGCGTAAAAATAAAAATATGTCATAGTTGAACCTGCAATATATTATAATTATGAACTCGTAAGAAAGTTTCATAATTTCGGTATGACATTTTATAAATTAGAAATTTCTCATTATTGAAATTACAATAATAATTTTCGCCCAAAAGTACTGATTAATCGAAATTATTAAAATAATAATAATAATAATAATAATAATAATAATAAAAGATTTTGATGAAATTCTGGAAAAAGCAGAATTTAGTTTAGGACGGAGGACTATTAGTTTTTTTGTTTTTGTTTTTTTTCTTTTTTCAAATTATAACATCGCTTTCAAATTATTCAATTATATTTTCGATAAATTTTAGATTTCGACAAATGTCCAACTTTCGAAATTGACAACGCAAAAATCCCCAGATTGAGACTAACAGGCCCTCAGTCAAAAAAAAAAAAAAAAAAACTATTTTACTGTAAAATTAACATGCAAAATAAAACGAAAATTAGTATAAATCAAGAGCTTATATACTTATTTAATAAATATTTAAAAACAAATAAAATTTTAATTCTTCAGAATTTCTAATTGATTATATAGGAAAATGCTGTTGTGAAATATTCAAAACAAATATCGACTTAACCTCTGTTTGGATTTGATATCTAGGCCTTTACATTTCGACACGCATCCTGCTCTCCAATAAAGACCTACATAACATTTCCTCTCTTGAGTGGTTGACGATTTCTCATAGATTTATTAACTGATTAATTGATTAAAGATTTCAGGAGTTGAGAAGAAATTAATCTATTCTTATCTGAGATTCTAACCGCACCAGGGTTCTCAACAGTCACTATTTTGAATTTTTTTTTTTTTTTTTTGTAATAGTCATAGCGGTCGTATATTTTTTTAAGTGATTTTTTTTTTTTTTTTTTTTTTTTTTTTTTACCAGCACTGTTTTCAAACAATAATTATCTAGATACTTTTATAGCATTAAAACCTTCACATTTTTTAAATTTATAAATAGTTGGGATGAAATAATAAAACGCAATCAAAAGTATAGACTGCTGCGACATCTAAGTACATTTCTTTAAAAGATTAACACCAAGATTGTAATAAGAAAGCACCACAGAACTGGCGTTTTAAAATAATAAGTACAAAACTTTGAATAAACACCGTTAATTTCAATAAATTCTCAACAATTGTTTCGGGTTGAAAGAAAACACGACCCTTCGGCAGGAGAACAAAGTAGGCAGGAGCGCTGCAATCAATGTGGCAAGTTGCTGCTTTGATTTATTTAGCTCTTTAGTTACGCAATTATGATAATTTTTTCAATTCATCACAAAAATGGCGAAAAAATTTTGAAGTCGCCAAGCGCTTTCCGTACTAAAGCTGTAACTTTGATATTTACTATTTTATAATAATTTCTGTTAAAGACTTCAAGAAATGTTTCATGCATTTTTCTTTCCACATTTTACATTTTCGTCCAGTTCTTTCATTGATTTAACATGGACAACGCCTGGTGTACCTGCTAGTTCCATATGAAAGTGGAATGAATACTCAATGCAAAATGCATATATTTATTAAGTAATTACTTGCATCTAACAAAAATATAGTTTTATTTCACATATTAAAATATAACATGTTTATTTCATATAATAAATCATATTAAAATGCAAAGTAAACGTTTATTATATTGCGTTTAAAAAGAAAGTTTTATGGAGAATTTTATCAAGTGCTTCGTAGAGTCTAATAATGCGAATTACTAAATTGAAAATGTACATAGGTATCATTTCATATCTTTAGTATTATGCAAGCATGACAATTTTTTTTTTTTTTTCAATCACTTCACTGTAAATACAAGTGTCTGAAATTCAGACACAATTGTATCTAAAATGGGTGTTTAATTTTAAGTTGCTTAAAAGTGTCTTATTTATCTCAGACATTTGAAGTACAGTCGGTAACAAAAGTGTCCGAACACTAGCAAAAATTCCTATGTAAAAAAAGTACACTTTGTAAGGTTTTATTAAATAAATCCTTGTCGAATCCTATTCTTAGTCAGTGTAAGAACACGATTCGATAAGGATTTATTTAACAAAACCGAATGAAGTGTACTTTTTTTGCATAAGAATTTTTGCTAGTGTTCGGACACTTTTGTTACCGACTGTATCTTAAAAGGATCGTTTCACATCGCACACTAGAAGTGTCTGAAATTCCGCCATCTTTGATCCTATCTACAGTGAATATTTTTCATAAATAAATAAATAAATAAAAAGATGTGTTTTATACTGTTTACCTGTGAAAAATAGATTTTAGAATCTCCTAGAGCATTTAAAAAAACATTAGTAATTTTTGCAAAAATATTCCCCGTTGCCCGCGCCGGGAATCGAACTTACAATAAACACATTCAAAGTCGTGCGTCTTCCCAATCCAGCCATCCGTACTCACATCGTATGTTGCTTGTATAATGAAATATATTCTAGTATCCATAAAACAAATCGAAGTTTTATGTTTTTGCAATAAAATTGTCCATAAGGAGTAAACCTTAATACATATTATTTATATATATTATTTATTATTTATATATTTATATATATCTTAAATTTCATGTGTACAGGTTTAGAGGGTTTTTTTTTTTTTTTTGTAAAATGCGTAATAAATATGAAAAAAAAAAAAAAGACTATGGATTTTAAACGATTTTTTATTTTTTTTTAAACTAGTATTTGCAAGAAAACAAACTATGTACATGAAACCAAAAGAAAAAGAATTGCACTCTTACATTTGGAAGTGTAGGGAAACATAAAATAATTTTTAAAACGCGAAAAAAAAAAAAAAAAAATATGCCCAAATTGTTTAAGATTGTTTAGTTACGAATTCGCTTTCTTAGCTACAAGTTACATGCTTCGTTTATCTTAATATTTTTTGGTTTTATTACACGCGAGAACTTAAAATAAAAATTAACTTTGTTTTTTAATTTTTAACAGAATAAGTTCCGCGTCTAAGCATTATAAATAAATTAACTACTTATAATACTTAAAATAATATCAAATTTATTTGTTAAAAAAAAAAAAAAAAGTTAAAACAGGATATGCATGCTGCTTAAAGTAGATTCCATATGGAAAATTTGTTTAGTAATACAAATGTCTGAATTTCTAAGTGTCTGAAATTTGTAATGTCTGAATTTTTAAGTGCCTAAATTGTAAAATGTCTGAAATTTTATGTGTCTAAACTGTAAAATGCCTTAATTTCAGACATATCAATCTTTTTCAGACACTTTGATCATTTATAATAAAATTTAAGTAAAAAATCATTTTTTAAAATTAGAAGCTTTTTATTGTGAAGCCCTAAAAAGCATAAAATAAAATTTATTCTGGCAAAGACATGCTACAAAGAAATGAAAGTTTCAACACTAAGAAAATTTTAGAGAAAAGTATAAGTACTTTCCTTTTCAAAAGATGAAAATTTTTTAATGTTCAAAATATTTTAAAAACCTTTCGAGACCAATATTCTTAGTTATTAGTTTTTATATAATCGTTCGTTTGGCCAGAAATTTCAAATGTCTCGAAAGCTTTTTAAAATATTTTGAACATTAAAAAATTTTCATCTTTTGAAAAGGAAAGTACTTATACTTTTCTCTAAAATTTTCTTAGTGTTGAAACTTTCATTTCTTTGTAGCATGTCTTTGCCAGAATAAATTTTATTTTATGCTTTTTAGGGCTTCACAATAAAAAGCTTCTAATTTTAAAAAATGATTTTTTACTTAAATTTTATTTTGTGCTTTTTAGTTACAAAAAGAAAAAAGCTTCTTAAAAAAAACTAATTAAAATTTCTTAGGATATTTTGTAGACAACGGAAGATTGTCTTTTATCAATTGACACCTTTTCTAGTAATTATCCTCAAAAAATAACACTCCGTACCTCCCGGGGACCGAACTCGCGACCACGGGGTTATTAAATTGACGCTCTGACCAACTGAGCCACGTAGCCACAAACGGAACGGCTTATATTTACTTTAATTCTTTACTAGCGTGATAGGAAGACACGATGACCAAGTCAATTTCATATAAAAAGCTTCTAACTAATAAAAAGCTTCTAAAAAATTTTATTTATTTATTTATTTTTACTTACATTTTAATTTTATGCTTTTTGTAACTAGATAAAAAGCCGTTTAAAAACTTTTGAAAAATTATTAGGATACTGTGTACACAACGAAATATTTTCTTTTATTAATTGACACTTTTTCTATTAATTATTTGCAAAAAACACCTCGGCCTGGCGAGGAGCGAACACACGACTCTCGCATTATCAACATGACGCTGTAACCAGCTGATTCATTAAGAAATACAATGAGTTGCTTACATTTTTTTTTTTTTTTTTTTTTTTAATATATATAATGGAAGCGTCTTGGTTTTTTAACGTGACAAAAAGCCGATGACAAATCCAATTTCATATAATAGTAATATATAATGTTTATATATACATATATATAAAGCCTCTAAAAATATTTTTTAATGTATTTTTTACTTAAAACATTTTATTTTGTGCTTTTTTAATATCTAAAATGTTTTGTGTTTTCCACTATCTAAATAAAAAAAATGCTTCTTAAAAAAACTCCTCAAAAAATTCTTAGTGCAAGCAACGAAAAGTTTTCTTGTTTCAATTAAGACCTTTTCTACTAATTATCTGCAAAAACTAACACGCTGGACCTTCCAGGGACCGAACTCACAACCACCGCGTTATTAAAAGGACGCTCTTACCAACCGAGCCACAGAGCGACAAACAAAACAGCTTATATTTACTTTAAAATGAAGGCGCATTGTTTACTAGCGTGACACGAGGACACGATGACAAAGTCAATTTCAATTAAAAACCTTCTAAAAAAGACACTTACGTGTATTAATTTAAGACATCACATGCGTCTGAAATTTTGCATGCGTAAGTGTTTCAGGCATTTATGTGTCAGAATTGGCATTTGAGACACATTTCTGTCTGAATTTAAGAAGCTTCTATTTACAGTGTTGTTTTGAAGTAATTACAAATAAAAAAAGTAATTACAAATATATATATATATATTGTGAAACCCTGTACATTAATAATAAAAAAAATTCACTGAGCATAATGATTGCAAAAGTGTTATGCATTTAAATGATCTAGCAATGAGGTATCGGAGGTGGGCTCCCATAGGTCCCAAGACACCAAGTGACACAAACTCTTTTTTCTCAAACAGAAAATATGCTTCTTCTTCACAGTATCATATTTAGAAAAAGTGTAGTTTCCTGTAAAGCCATGGTTTATCGTAAAGAAAAAAAGTGTTGTTTCCATTTGAAAAAGTAGAGCTTTAATCATGTGGAGCACACCTATGATACCTCATCTGATAGATCATTCGGACGGACAACACTTTTGTCATCATTGGCTTTAACGAAATTCTTTTTTTGTCGAGATATTTTGGGATTTCCGGATTTTTTTTTTTTTTTTACAACATAAGAATCTGGTCCCCAAGGCTCTTACTCTTTAAAATAAAAAAAATAAAAATTGGTATGAAATGAAACTGTGAATTGCACCTAAAATCATAAAATAATTTTCTTCGCCAAACAACCTATAACACTACAATTAATCATAACTTTTGAAGTCGACGCAAAATCAAATAAAATTTAATTAGTTTTTAAATGTTTGTTTTTTGATCGGTAGCAACAAATGCTGTTGTCTCGAATAATCCATTTTCATGTTTCCTTTATTATTTTTTCATTATATAATATACAATTGGTCCATTTGTAGCATCTACATTGACCAGTGAACATTCTTCACAATGCGGTATTTATGTTTCTACGAAGTTAGAGTTTTCTTTGCAAATTTGGTATAACATTGATAACTATCATCCTTGGTGGCTTTTGGATTTGGCGATCAAAACGTAGTGCAAAAGTATACACGCAACATGTATATTTTCATAATATATATTGTACGAAGTATTGTTTCATATTCTTGATTACTCTGTTAATATACCTTTTCAAAATAATCATGATATCCCAAAGAAATGAAATATGTTTGCCAGATAATTTTGCGATTTTTCTTTCACCAAGGACGACAGATACCAGCATCTTCACCAACTTTTGCTGCTTACGAAATCTTATTTGTTTTCTTGAATCAAAGTAATTTTCGGCTGCGTTTTGCAGGTGACAATGTGAGATGTGTATTTTGAATAGGATTTGATTTTTGTATTGAATAAAGGTATCAATTTTTATTTAGTTTTGCGCCGACTTCAAAAGTTATGATTATTTGCAGTATTATAGGTTGTTTGGCGTAGGAAATTATTTTATAATTTTAGGGGCAATTTACAGTTTCATTTCATACCAATTTTTTTTTTTTTTTTTTTTTTTTTTTTTTTTAGGTGTTTGATTGGTAGTTGTTTTTGGAGTCGGTTCTATTTTTTTACAAAAATATTTTATTTTTCTCTTTTCAGTGAAAACTTATTCATATAGCAAAACATCAAAAGACGTTCGACGGCAGTTTTACAAATCATAAATCATAACTTCCAAGAAAAGTGACATGTATCAAAAAGTTGTTTATGTCACTGAAAAATACATGAAATGCACCCAATGTGAACAAAAATGTTACATCTCCATCTTGAAAGTTATCCATTCTAGATTTCTATGAAACGTATGCTTTGTTTTATTCCTCATTTCTCATCCATGCAACCACAATGTGCCACAGCAAAACGTGGCAGGATACAGCTAATTTTTTTGTATAATACATAGATTTTTTTTTTTTAACTATCAATTTTATTCGGTAAATTAACAGCAATAAAAAAATATTGTTTATAGCTTCTCATCCCATAACTAAATGTGTGCTTTTCATACTGTTTTACTTCGCGTATGTTTTTCAGTATTCAAGCAAAAAAGGAAATTCTTTATAAGAAATAAATTTATTCAATTACAACTTTAAATACTTTCCATTTCGTTTAATTTAACTTATTTTAAAACGTGCAAAATTAGAACTGTTTTTTATTTTCTCATTGTAAAATAAAATCTATAAATGAAAATTGATTTCATTTTACATACTTAAACATTACATACTTTTACATACAAATTTATATCATTTGTGTACTTCATAATATGTATACTTTTTTAATTTTCAAATACCATTAACATAATTCCTAATTTAATTCTAGGAGACATCAAATCATTGAAGCTTTCAACAGATAAATAAATAAAAATTGTAAGCATAAAAGCATTTGGAAGCGATATTAAATGTAAGCAAAATTATCTTTGAATTATGCTTTTGCGTTTATTCGTAAACTCTAAGTAAAAAAAACATAAGAAAAATTTACTCTTGGATTTCATTGCTATATTAAACTTTCCTTTTACAAAGAGAACATATAAATAAAATTGAAATTTTCAAGTATTTAAAATGTGATTTTTCTCTTAACAAGAAACAGATAATGAAATGATATGCAAGAATTGTTTTTATATAAAAATTTTGTCAATATTCAGAATAATATGCATTTATTGATCGTAAATCTGGAGTTTTTCTTTTTATTCTCGTATCATAAGTCCTTTCTAACTAGTTGTTAGATTATATTTTTGTTTATGTATGCCAAACTTCATTTAATGAAATGTTACTCAATCCACTTTATACAGAGTCGAAAGAAGAAATAAATGTTAAGAAAAAAGTCAAAGACTGGAAGTACAATTCTTCTAATCACACCAAACACATAATGAATTACTATGCAGTACATAATGTTTTGATTTTCAGATGACAATTTCGTATTTATTCAAAATAAATTGATAAAGAGTTAATTAATTATTAACAAAAAATTTTGTTAAAATTAATTTTGTTTCTTCAATGAGCTATCAAGCAGTTAATAAGACGCGGCCAGTTGATATTTCCAGATTTATTTCCATAAAATTTTACAAACAAATATGCCTGCGTTCTTTCTCGAAAGCAATTTGAAATACAATTTAAATAAATCAATCAACAGCGTGTGTTTGGTTGGGAAAAGAAATAGAAAAGTCAAATAGATAAATTGAATAACGTCAAAATATTGCAAAAAAGTAGTTCCAACTTCGAACACCAATACTTCTGTTCTGAAGTAACGTTTGCCGATATAAAAAATATGAATGAGTAATATCTTCTTACCTTTTAAATACATGTAAAGTTTAATAAAGAAGCATCACAAAACTGGCGTTGTAAAAATTATTACTTACAAACTTTGAATAAACACCATAAAATGCAATAAACTCGCAACAATTGTTTCGGGTCGAAAAAACACACGACCCTTCATCAGGCGAACAAAGTAAGCACGAGTGCTGCAGTCAAAGCGGCAACGCACCCGCCGCTTTGACTGCAGCACTCGTGCTTACTTTGTTCGCCTGATGAAGGGTCGTGTGTTTTTTCGACCCGAAACAATTGTTGCGAGTTTATTGCATTTTATGGTGTTTATTCAAAGTTTGTAAGTAATAACATGTAAAGTTTGTTTACGATCGGTGTGTCACAGTTCGTGTTCGTGACAGTTCTTTGTTAGTAAATAAATGTTTAAAAACAAATAAAATTTAAATTCTTCAGAATCTCTAACTGATTATGTAAGTAAATACTGTTGTGAAACATTCAAAACAAATATTAACTTAACCTCTGTTTTAATCATTTGATATCTAGACCTTGATATTTCGACACATATCCTGCTCTCCAACGAACACATTTCCTCTTTCGAGTGGTCGACGATTTCTCATAGATTTAATAACTGATTAAAAATTTGAGGAGTTGGGAAGAAATAAAGCTATTCTTATCTGATATTCTAACTGCATCAGGGTTAAGACTCACTAATTTCCAATACCTTGTTTTTTTTTTTTTTTGTAACAATCCTTAATCTTCTTTATTCGTTTATAGAAGACGTAGGTCATAGCATTCTATATTGTTAAGTGAATTTTATTATTTTTCCACCACTATTTTCAAACAAGTATATTCTAGTTACTATTACAGCATTAAAATCTTCACTCCTTTTAAATTTATAAATAGTGGTGATAAACTAATAAAACGCACTGAAAAGTATAGACTGGTGGTGGAACATTTGAGTACGCACCTTTAAAAAAATAATAGCAAAAGTGCTTCATATAAAAATTGGTATTCAATATAGAGACTGCTGAAACCCTTGTTACAATAAAAAAAAAAATGATTTGTTAAAAAAAATAAAATAAAATAAAGTAAAAATATTGACTGACTTTTTTACTTATTCTTCCTTTTTTTTTTTTTTTTTTTTTTGTCATTTTAAAAGAATTTGCTTCCATTAAAAAAGAAGAAAACTGTTGAAAGAAGAGTAATTATCACTGGATACTTCGATGATCTATATTTTACATGAAAATTAGTTCTGAGATCATTTTCAAAAACCAAAGCTTTTCGTAGACAATCAGATGAAGTAAAATATATTTCACACATTCTGTAGTTAAACTAGAATGTTGTGGCTATCACAAGACTTTCTTCCATGTATTCCTATAATACTTCACACTTTATATATTATTTATTGAAATTGTTATTTATTAAAGTCATTTTCAATCATAAATGCAGCAATTTTCCTCTCAGAGAAATAAAAAACTAAATGTCCTAAAGAAAATCGATTTCATGCTAGGTATCTTAAAAAAATGAAGTTTTTTTTTTCCCTAAGTTCTATTTTTTTTTTTTTTTTTTTGTTGTTGTTAAAAAAATAAAAATCTATAACTTTATTTAAAATTATCATATATCTATGGTTTAACCATTCGTTGTATTGATGGCTTCTTTTTAAAAATATCCATGTTGAAAAACCTATCCCTTCAGAGGGGGAGGGGGGTACTTTAACCCCTAGCAGTAAAGCGATTTTCCTACGTCCTTTTTTTTTTTTTTTTTTTTTCTAGTTTACTATTAGTATTAACAAGTTTTCTTATTACTTTCTCAATCACTTGTTAAATTATAATCCAATCGGAATACAAATATCTTAAATATCTCATGAAATATGAATATTTTCATGAAAAACATTTTCACCGCGCATGTGTGAAAGATAAAAAAAAAATTATTGCATAGGTTGAAAGCTAGATATATTGAGCAGCTTTTGTCAAAAGTATATTTGAATAGTTTAAAAATTAAGTAAATTATACGGGAAAAAAAACGAGCTAAATTTTAGATATTTTCCAAGAGTTGAAATTCCTTAAGGCGTTTTTCACATGCCGCGTAATTAATTTAAAGATCCAATTATTTTAACCACTTGTTAAAAACTTCTTATCATCTCAAAAATCTTATTAAATAAAAAAACAAAAATATGTTAGAGTTACAAGCTTATAAGGGGTTTTTCACAAAAAAGTACACCTGGAGCGAGGTTGACATAATTTGATCTTCAAATTAGTTACGCGACATGTAGAAAATCCCTTATTAAATTTCAATTCTTGGAAAATACCTAAAACCTAACTCGTTCTTTTTCAAATGCACGAAAATTTATATAAAAATACAAAAAGTAAATGAATAAATAAAATATTCTGGTGTGTCATTCATACCACTTTCTCTTACCTGCATTTGAATACTGTAAAAACAAATTACTAGTCAAGGTATAAGACAGCAAGTAGTATATATATGAATGTGTTTTAAAAAGAGTTGAAAATAGTTTTGGAATAAGTTTCATTTGACATACATTTCTATGTATCATCCCCCTTAACTCCCGTTTGACAATTTTTATATTCCAAAACCTTTTGAGGATGTTATTAAATTTTAAAGTTTCTTGCCGATCATCCAAACAAACTTCAAACACAGCACTTCCTGAAATTTATCAATTTAAGTCAAACTTTTCAAGCGGTAATCTCATACGATGTTTAAAATATAATATTTTAATTACTTTGAGTTATTTCTTTATATATTATACTAAAAGACAAAAAGACCGAAAAATAAATATTTTTGTGTTCAGGAGACATCAAAACACGTAATTACACTTTAAAAAAATAAATAAATAAATAAATAAATTGGAGTTAAAAATTGGAACTCAAATTAACACTTGTCTACCATATGGGTATGCGAAAGTAATTATCACTCTTAAACATTTTTCTTGGACTTGGTAAGATTTAGTTAAGAAATTGAATTAATTGCAATAAATAGAGAATAGTGCATTCGTTTAATTTTGGGTAGCATTGCATAATGTCTATAAATTACATATACACCCTATAGAGTATTCAAATTTAGTACATTATAAAAAGTAGTTAACACAACTTGAAATACTATTCCAGTAATTTCCATAATATATCAAACAATTTTGCACTTTTCTTATTTTTTATTTTTATTATTATCACCATTATTTTTATTATTATTATTGTTGTTATTCGCCTATAGGCGTATTGTGTTTGAATTTTCTTGCTTATCCCTGTACCAGCTTTAATAAAATGTTTCGAGTAGCATCTCTATACGATACAGTATATCGAGTTTTGACTACCTGCTAATATTTGTTCTTGAGTTATGTTAATAACAGACACATAGACCAACCCCTAACAATCTGAATTTTTGGATTCAGGACAGCTAAAACATGTAAACATATATATATATATATATACATATATATATATACATATACACAAGATGTTCCGTAAATCTGTAGACATTTCAAAAATTCATAAAAATAGAAAGAATTGGTAGAATTGTAAGTGGTTTACAAAAAAGTTATTCTCGTGAAAGTGGATTTTTCAGGTAAAGAAAAAAATAATAGCTAAAATTTTCGTCTACAGAGGGCACTTTACATAAACAAATCACACATTTGCATGAAAAACTATATTTATTTGCGTGCAAATGTTTACAGGATTATAAATTTTATTCTATGTGTCCATCATCACAACAAATTACAGTTTGCAAATTAGCTACACCACCACTAATTGCAACTTCAGTCGGGGGCTCTAACCTGAGGTAAAATATAGTCAGAAATTGCGTTTTATTCAACAAATCAGCTCCGCATAGCAGTTAAAACTTCATGTAATCACAAGTAGGAGGCAAAATAAGAAATAAGCTGTGCTAATTGTAAAACTGTGCAATATACAGGACTGTGATATGCATATTTCTCGTTACGCATCTGTTCAGCGCCCTCTATCGATGAAAAATTTAACTATTTTTTTCGTTGCTCAATATATATATATATATATATATATCCTTTGCGGAAATAACTTTTTTGTAAGCCGCATTCAATTCTAGCAATTCTTTCAATTTTTATATCTATTTAAAATGTCTACAGATGTATGGACACCCGATATAGGTATAGATATATGTATGTATGTGCATACGCAAAATATCTAAAATTAGAACAGTTTATAAATGTTTGCTGGAAAGATCTTTCCAGCAAACATTTATAATAAAATATTTATTTTTTTCTTCCCCAAAAAACAAAAATCATTAGTATATTCTTTTTTTTTTTTTTTTTGTATATAACTGTCAGAAAATGCAAATAAAATAATCTCGTGTGTCACTCAACAACTTTCTTGCCCTGCATTTCAGTACCATAAAGACAGATTGTAGAAAGTCGTAAGCTCAATAAGGTAAGATAAAAAAGGTGAATCAAGTTTTAAAATAGGTTTGAGAACAGTTTCATTTGATATATAATCCTGTGTGAGTGGGTTATAGCCCCCCTCTACACTTGTTCAATTATAGTGTCTATATTTATTTAAAAAATAAAATTTAATACAGTCATTAATTTGCCTTGAAATTTACCAATCTTGATCAACTTTTCAAGTGGCAACTACATATCAACTTCTAAATAAAAATTTATATTTTTTGCAGATATTTGAATTTCCAAGTATAGCCGCAATTTATGGCAATACTTTGGGGATGAATGATGAATGATGAACGAGTACAAATGAGTGATGAATGATTTTTGTATCGCAATCTATATAAAACATGCTTTTATGCATATAAAAAAATATGTTCATTCCATTTTGTTTAGGGTAACTTAAAGATGTTACACTGCATATATACGAGATATTGCGCCCATAGACGTAATGTA
Organism: Salticus scenicus; assembly: GCA_963930645.1. Taxonomy (NCBI): domain Eukaryota; kingdom Metazoa; phylum Arthropoda; class Arachnida; order Araneae; family Salticidae; genus Salticus; species Salticus scenicus. The sequence continues at coordinate 253,320,884 of OZ005650.1, forward strand.
TTTGATTCTCTTGAATTCTCTCTACACGGACCTTTTGCTTGATCTCAGCGAAAAGTTTAGTGTAGCATCACATTTAAAATACCGAGTTGGACTTTCTTCTATTATTTGTTCTTGAGATATGCTGATAACAGACACACAAAGAGACTCATCGTTAAAAACGTGATTTTCGGATTCAGGGAACCTCAAAACGTATAAATGTAACAAAAACTCAATTTTGAAAATTTTACCCAACAATAATACTTTCTCTGTCATATATATGTGTGTAATATAAAAGAACAAAACGGCAAATGTACATTCACACTAAAGTAAAAAAATATTATGTAAAACTGTTTTTAATAACATTTTCATGTTTCTCGCATTTAACATTTTCAAGTGTGGCATATTTTTTTTACAGTTCTTTCTTTTATACTTCCTTGAAGTAGGGAAATAATTTATCTTTAAGATATACATATACTTCTTCATCATAAATTATTTTCAGGTTTTTTCTCTTCCATCATATCGCCTTCATTCAGCTTAACCATCACGTGAGAGCTGTTGTCTGTTTTCTGCATTTTGCTTTTCTTCCTGTTAAAAATATGGAACTAATATTACAAAAATCACATTTCACAATGTCTATATTAAGAAGTCTTTTAAATATATAATGCAATATTTTTGAATGATGCATTATAAAAGCACAGTTTACCAACATTCTTTTCTCCGTTAGGTAAGTTAAGAAACATCAACTTACTTAGAGAGTTGTACAGCTTCTTCCATGGTATCTGGTACACTCCGATTTCTAGTATCTGGCAATAGAAATACAAGAAGTCCACTGGAAATTGTTAGTACACCGTAAATAAGTTGGGGAAATATTGGATGGGTGGCATCACCCTAAGAAAAAAAAAAGCATTCAAATGAAACAGAATATTTTGATTTTTGTTTGTTTTGTTTAAATTGTTTAGTGATTCTAGTTAAAAAATATCTTTTTAACACTTTCAAACGAGGTTGAAAATTGTTAATGACTTCGGTTTGTCTGTATGTCTGTCCATTTTACTGTCTGTTCGTCTGTGTGTCCATACTCTAATTCCCGTAATTATTCATGGAATTTCTTGAAATTGATATATGTTATTCAAGTTCATTATCGGATGTTCTCTAATGAAATCGTAGTGAATACCTCTACTGGTTAATGTACAGAGACACCCGAAAGTATTCCAAAGAATTTTATTCTATGAGAGGTATTTCTATAAACTATATTTTAATACATTTACTTTACACAAATTTTAATGAAATTGAATTGTGTTATTCAAGTTCACTATCGGATGTTCCCCATTGAAAATGGAGTAAATATCATCATTGGTTTGTATACAGGGACACCCGAAAGTATTCCAAAACATTGCGTTTTATGAGAGGTATTTCTATAAACAAAATTTTAATAACTTTACTTTCCAGAAATCTTAATGAAATTAAAATATGTTATTCATATGCACAAACAAACAAACAAACAAAAAATGCTTTCCATAGAATATAGTATTATTGGCATGAGATTTACAGGGTCACATAAAAATATCTAATTACATTAAGGGCTATTATTGGAAATTTGATGGAATTGCATTTTCGTTTATATTAAACGCTTTTATCACTTTCTAACTTTTTTTTAAACTGTGAATATGATTCCGATTTGTGTATCTGTCCAGCTGTCCACCTTTCTATCTGTCTGTCGGCCTGTTCCCGCCGTCCTTAAATATTTTCAGAATTTTCAAAATTTTACATATACTGTTCAAGCTTACTATAGAATATTTTCCTATTTAAAATGACTTTAATAGGTCCTGTACATTTTGTTTTGTGTACAGGGGCACCTAAATAATTCCAATGCATTGCGTTTTACACATACATTTTTATAAATCACATTTAAATAACTTTCTGCTATAAAAATCATAAAGAAATTAGCATTTATCGTTAATATGCTAAAATAATATTAGAATAAGATATGTCTAACCTTCAGATTTACAGGGCTACGTTAAAATATTCAGATACAATTAGGGCTGCATTTTCTTTTGTGTTAAGCAATCTTAACACTTTCCAACATTGTTTAAAAGTGACTATGAGTACCATTAGTTTATTTGTATGCATTTCTGTCCTTCTGTCTGCCCGTTATGTGATAATGTAGGCAAAGAAAATGGAATGTTATACAACAAGTACGTACAGTTGAAAAGTGGTAATAATCAATGTGTACACAGGATTTTTCGTTCTTGTTATTATTTTTCAATGAATTATACATATTTTTAACAGTAATGCCTCTTTAACGCTGTAAAATACATGAATGCCACATCTGTAGATAAGATATAGTAAAATACCAATTTGACAATCATCATTCTTTAATATTTAATAAAGAAAAATATTAAAAACATCGGAAAAAAATATTTATATATACAGAGTATCCGTTAAAGTCCTGTACACCCACCCTAACTTGAGAAGGGCTATAGCTATTTTCCTAAAAGCAATGCTGGTATGGTAAAATAGTTATGCGCTATAAAATGATATCGGTTACAGATCCACTTGTTGGTAAGCAATGAAGTCAGTATATCTATCTCAAAAACAGTAAGAGATAAAGTCAATGGTGTAGATCATTCTTGATTTAATATGTAAAGGGCACATGCCGTACGAATTCTTAGAAGAAAAAAAAAAAAGGCATTTGTTTGGTCGATAATTCCCTAATCCGCGACGTTAAAAAATGCGTAGAAAAAGACAAAAAATGAAGAAGTACTTGAACTATGGTCTTTTCGAACGGGAACCATGCGCTGTGCAATTGAAATATGACACCAACTAGTTTTTTACTAAAAAGATATTTTATTTATTTGTCGTGGTTTTTTAATGTCGTAGATTACGGAAATCCCGACGAAACAAACGCTCATTTTAGAGGCTTTCTTCTAAGAGTTTGTCGTGCACAATATCTTTTTCTGTATTTAATCCAAGATATTCATCTACTTTATAAATGAATTTTTATCCATATCTCGTCCGTTGTCAAGATAAAAAATACTTTGTGAGCGATTTATAAAAGTTCTAAAAAAATTTAAAATATAATTTTTTCAATTAAAAAAATAGGCACCAGGTGGCGCTTTGCATGTAAAAACAGCAAATTTATGATATTGAATAACCTGTATGTAATTAAAAACATATAAAATCTTTTTAGCATTCCGTGAGAGTCATTTTCTTTGTCATATTCTTCGTTTCTTTTATACATTGACCTACTGACCTATTTAGTGGACATTGTTAAATTATTTACAGCATATATAGCGTATTATTTACAGCATATACAGCATATATTTCATGAGTTCTTAAAAAAAAAAAAAAAAAAGGAAAAATTTTTTGCTTGTTTTGCCCATTCTGTATTTTATCAAAGTTGAATACATTGATTTTAAAAGTTTCGGGCATTCAAGTGATCCATCAGAGTGGTAATCAACCATTTTATAGCTACTACCCACTTTTCGATCTCTTAGTAATAAAATTTTCTAACCGCCTACAAATTCTACAGTAATGATATTTAATAAATTAAAGAAACAAATTTACTTTACAAAAATTATACATTAAAGTTACAGCAAGTTATAAAAATAAAGCAAGCATATAAAAATAAAGCATATTTCTATTTCAAAGTTTTTAAAAAATCAATTATTGCTGTTCTAGCTTTAGTACTAATTAATACAAAGGTTGGATTACAGGCTTGGTTTTCTCCGAAACTCGCATAAATACGGGCTAGGATACCTTAGAAATAATCCCATGGAAGGCCAACCATCTCAGGCCTGGGACAATCGTGTAATAAATCGTCTTAAACCCACCGCTTCTCCCCTTCACAAAAAAAAAAAAAAAAAAAAAAAAATCTTTTTTTTTTTTTTCTTTATTGTTATTAAGAATTTTTTAATACTATTTTTAATTATATGTAAAAACATATTAATTTTTCAGAAGACATAAATGCAGATGACACTCAGAATATTGGAATGATCACGCAACAATTCCAGAAGAAACATTTCAAGTTATTTGAAAAGTGTCCTTGAAATACGAATAACCAAGTTTCTAAAGCCTTATAGCTTATTGAGTTAAACATTAAAGTTATTTTCAAAAAATATTTAATTACATAACAAAATACTTATTTATTTCTTCGTTGACTTTTTACTTTTGTTTATCTTTTTTAATGTTTAATAATTTGTATAAAAAAAAAAAAAAAAAAAAAAAAAAACCTTCATAATAACATAACTTTTATTTTAATAAAGGAGAAAAGTATTTTGTTGCTGTAAATGTTACTTTAGCCTTTTCAATAAAAGTTTAGAAAGTTACAGTATCTCATGTACTTAATATTGATTTTGAAAGTATACAATTTTACACATTTAATTTTCATCTAACAATCACTAAAGTTTGAACACAAAATGAAGTCTAATTATTTTAGATTATTTTCAGCTTTTTTTTTTTTCTAGTGTGGTAATATACTGTACAACACATTTTAGTTACTCATGTTGAAAAAAATAAAAATTTTCAGAAGTAACCAGTGAACATTTTATCTTTTACCATATCTGTAATGTATCACCACTTACAAATTTCTGTACTTAAAATTTTCTACAAAAGTAAATGAGATACTAGTTTCATGGAACTAAAAATTTTTCCAAAAAATGCATACTTTATATAATTTATACAAAAAACTGTCCCTTCTGTATTTTAATTAACTGAATTAACCATTATCATTTACGTGCCTCTAAAGTTTCGTTAAAATAATGGCAAATAACGCTTTTTGTGCGTTTCTATTTGATTAATACTTATTCATTTAAATCCGTGAAAATTTTAGTTAAAAGAAATATTTAAATATATAAATTATGCAATACAGATTTTTTACAACTTGCAATAAAATGCACATGAAGCTGATGGTGCACAAAAAAGCTGATACACAATAGTTGTTTCGCATCGAAATAATTCATCATGACATTTTATCAGATAAAATAGTAGTCACAATAAGCAATACGAAAGAAAACGTGATAAAGGCGACTCATTGTCAACACGAATTGCATTATTCTCTAAAACGTTTTGTCTTAAACAAAGCCAGAAGACCTCTGAGGGTGACATGAAACTGTAATTTAAAAGCAATTTACAGAAAGTAAATAAACATTGTGGTACATTGAGCATCGTAAACATTTAAAATAGCAACAATCTATCACATTCGGTAAAAGAACTCTGAATATAGAAAACATCTCTAAAACGACCATAAAAAATTAATGATGTTTGCAAAACAAGTATCGAAATTACTGCTAGAAACTTATGAATATCGACATAGATTTATAAAAATATTTTAGCACAAAAACCTGTCATCCATATGAGTGATTTGGCAACATTTGTTAATAACTGGGTAACGTGTGTTGCTTTGTCACCATGCCGACAGAAGACTTAATTATTATGAAAGATCGTTTATTTAATGCATAAAAAATTGAAATTTTTCAGATATTTTACCACTTGTTATAATTTTTTTTAAATGACTATAAAAATATCAATATATTCGGATATATATCTCCTAGTTTAACGGGACGAAGGTCATTATAGTTTATATATATTTATATATATTGGTTTTCAGAATTATAAAATTAAATATCCATATGCAACTGTCAAAAAAAAAAAAAAAAAAAAAAAAAAAAAAAAAGATAAAATTTTCTCAATTTTAGAATGTTGCACACAGACTAGTTTTAAATTTTCCTCTTTATTTTACACTAGCAGGCTACGCCCGCTTCGCTGGTCACTATATTTAAATGCATTTTCAAAAGAATTGGATCAGTATTTATTTTTTACATCACATTACAAATAAAAACTTAAAAAAAAAAAAAAAAAAAAAACACTGAAATCGCTTTAGATCTTGTTTCTTCGGGTACCCGTTGCCTAAGGCAGTTCTTTTTTCTGCCCGTACTTCATCGGGTCCAGTTTCCCACTGTCTACAGAAAGGTCTTTCCCGGTCACTTCAATCTGGGTATTTATCGACGACTTGTGGATTTTCTGTTATTTAAGAACTACGATTTTAAAGATGACTGTATCTCAGCATCTATTATATAATTTAGTTTTTGAACCATGTGTTTTATAGCCCCCATTATTTACGCTATATTACGATTTGATTCAAACCAGTGCAATAAAATAAAATAAAAAAGTAGATTTTCTCTTAAAAGGAATTAAATACATGAAAAGCAAACGAATTTTAATCAGTTTAATCCTTTCTACTATAAACTACGATTTTTTTCACCCAATAAATATAAAAATAATAATAATTAAAAAAAAAAAGATTTTTCTTTTAAAGGAATTAATTAAAGAAATAAAAAATATAAAGTTGCTATAGTATAAAATTTATACATAAACGTAACAATTTATTTCTATCCGCGATTGTAATGAAATGCTCGCCCTCTGGTGGGCTAAGGTGAAATTATCATACCACTGATAGCTTTCACGTTGAAACAATGATAGAACAACAAGAAAGAATAATAATAAATACACGTGGCTATTTATATTTACTAACAACTGCAGTTGAGAAAGAGCCATCTATCGATCATTACAAACGCGGATTGCATTGCCATTTGATTTTCAATAAATATAATAAAAAAAAAAAAAAAAAAATCTGGAGTGACTCCACTCGACTTTCCGAACATTGAGTAACTAACAGTTTTGTAGATAAAATAAAGAAAGAGGAGTTGCTAAACAAACAAAAGAGAGAAAAACATAATAGAATGTTTGAGTATTTTTCTCCATATATCACACGAGGTTTTATTTAACGCTACTGAACTTTGAGCCCTTAGATCATAATGATAAAGAATTTTTCGTTGTGTCCCTGTAAAAACCTATAAATGCTAGATTCACCAAAATGCTTATAGTTAGTGAAACAGTGATTTATAATATTCATATAAATTTTCAGCTCAATTGAATAAGGCGTTTAGATGCACTTTTAAAAATTTGGTCTCATAGGCCATAATGATAAAGAATTTTTCTTTGTGTCCCTGTAAAAAAACTGTAAGCGCTAGATTCACCAAAATCTATACAGTTGGTGCAAATGTGACCTATAACATGTGTACAAATTCTTTGCTCAGATTAATAAGGCGTTTAGACGCTATCACACTTTTAAAAATTTAGCCCCATAGGCCATAATGATAAAGAATTTTTCTTTGTGTCCCTGTAAAAAAACTATAAATGATAGATTCTTCAAAATCTATACAGATTGAGTATCTGTGACCTATAATATGTGTATAAAGTTTTTGCTCAATTGAATAAGGCGTTTAGATACTATCGCACTTTTAAAATTTTGGTCCCATAGGCCATAATGATAAAGAATTTTTCTTTGTGTCCCTGTAAAAAAACTAATAGTGCTAGATTCACCAAAATCTATAGGGTTCGTACTATGGTGACTTACAACATACGTACCAACTTTCAGCTTATTTGAACAAAGCGTTTAGACGCTAGCGTGTTCACTCACAGACATACACACATACATACACACATACACACATACACACACACATACATACATCATCTCAAAAATAGTGGAAACGGACTCAGGGGACCTCGAAACGTATAGAAACATCAAAATCTCCAATTCGGATTTTTGACATGATTACAATACTTTCCTCACTATAGTGTTCGGAAAGTAATAAAAAAAAGAAGAAGAAGAAAAAGAAAATCGCCTTCAAATGAATGTATCAAATAAAAAATGAATTGCATAATAGCCGTTGCTAAGATATGCAGACGATTACAATCGAAGAATAAATTCATGAAAAATGAAACATTGCAGCCAATATTTAAAATCGAAAACACATTAATTTAAAAAAATTCAAATTCGAAATTCGAAAAAATTTTGATGAGGTGCACACCTACAGGGTCCCAGGTACCTATATGCCAAATTTGGAAGCTCTGCGATCAGTAGGGTGAGCAACAGAGCGCAGACAGACACACACACACTAAGGAAAGGGCATGTTTACAAACAAACGCTCCTTTAATCAATCTTTTCCACTCACGAGTGGCAAAAGGACAATCCGTATTGGTGGAAATAGCAATGTTTTGCCCTGAGTAGAGTGTTTTGCCCTGAGCGTGACGTCAGCTGCGCTTTCCTTATAGATTATTATAGTTAAACATCATGTTCTAAACAAATTTGGGTATTACTTTGTCGACTGATTGATAAGTTTTTAAATATTTTGTTTGAATGACAAAATTTCCATGAAATTTCTGTATTGAAACAAAAGTATATTCTTAAAAAAAAAAAAAAAAAAAAAAAAAAAAAAAGGAAAAAAAAATCGTTTATCAATAAATTAACAACATAATTTATCATAAGTACGAAACTTTCAATAAACACCGTAAAATGCAATAAACTCGCAACAGTTGTTTCTGGTCGAAAAATCAGACAACGTTTTGTCAGGCGAAAAAAATAGGCACGAGTAGTGCAATCAAAGCAGCAACGCAGACCCGAAACAAGCTGTTGCAAGTCCGTTGCCTTTTTTAGTGTGTATTTAAAGTTTTGTACTTTAAATACACACTGTTGCAAAACGCCATTTCTGTGACTCTTTTTATTAACATAATTCAAAACCGAAATACGTTTGACTGGTCTACCTACTTAATACAATAAAATTACATAAGGTTCCTGAATGAAAAGTTGGACTTTACCTAATGGTCTGTGTATCCTACGCATCAAAGTTATGTATAGTAATCTATCACAAGATTAAAATGTTCCCTACACGCCTGCATACATTATAAAACAAAGTTGTGTAAAATTACCGAACATAAGTGTGGAACCCTAATTATTGATCTGCATATGTTATACAGATTAATAATTAGGTTATCTATAGGGTATCAATAATTATGGAATAACAAACTTTTGTTAAGTCCCCAATAGCATTATTATGACCTTACCTATTGATCAAAATGGGTAGCACAACATCCTTGCATGAGGTAACCGTTTTCAAAATTGAAATCTTACCTACTGATCTGCCTATGTCACACAACAATGTTGTGTAAAGTTACTGTTTGCGAGAGAGGAACCTTACCTACTAATATACATACTTTACACAAAACTGTTATATAAAGTTACCGTTTGACAGAGTGGAACTTTTCCTACTGATCTGCATACGTTGCACAACAATGTTGTATAAAGTCACCATTTGTGAGGTGGAAACTTACCTATTGATCTGCATACGTTGCATAACATTGTAGTGTAAAGTTGCCGTTTGGGAAGTGGAAACTTACCTACTGATGTGCATATGTTACACAACAATGCTGTGCAAAGTTATTGTTTGCGAGAGAGGAAACTTACCTACTGATTTTCATACGTTACACAGCAATGTTGTGTAAAGTTACCATTTGTGAGCATGGAACCTTACATTTTGCTCTGCATACATTACACAACAAACATGTATAATATCACCGATTTTAACTGTGAAAATTTTCTTCACGGACTACGAAGGTTACACAAATACAGTTGGTAAGGTTTCTCAATAGTGTTGATGCAAGTAAGCTGCCTCAAGTTGAGAAAAGTTACACAAAATTTTTTACAGTGTATGTCTTGTGATACATACCTGAAAATGTCTTTTGAAAACAATGAATTTCATATAAATAATTTTGTCCTGCGATGATTATGAAAGGAGATACATGAGTTTTCCGAGTTTTGAAATGTGGAATTTAACTCATGTGTCTCTTTTAATAATCATCACAGGACAAAACTATTTATATCAAATTCATTGTCTTAAAGGAACGTTTGCCAGAATATATCACAAGATAAACCTTCTCATTTGAATTTTAAAGTTGACCACCCTAGAGGACCAGCTAGCCCCTTCTCCCCTCAGCCCAAACTTTTTTCACCAAAAGAGGTCCCCTTTGAATTCATTAAACATATGTTTCGCTATTTTTTCAAATTCCGACGCATTTCCGAGATGAGAGGGGGGGGGCGACCTTGGGGAACCCTGCATATATATATATTGAAAACAACTTTAGAAGAAGTCCTTATATTGTTATTAATATATAATTTTAAATTAATAAATCGAAATGAGGGCGCTACTGGGCGTGTACGAATTTCCAGGTGTCGCAAATCAGAGGGTTGCCGTAAGCAGCAAATAATTAAACAAATAAATCTATTTATTCTCAAATAATATTATAATTATTTAATAAAACATACTAAAAGGTTACAACAACAACAAAAATTTAATTATCTTTGAATTATCTTTTGTATGTCTGATTTGAAATCGGATAAAACAAGCCATTTTCGTCTGCAGTGATTATAGATTCAAATAAATTCACGTGTATCAAGAGCGATGTAATCGTATCTTTCATATGGCCTTGACATTTGATAACTAACATTTTTTGTCATTTACTTAACGTAACAGAAAAAAAGACATGTTGTTTAAGTGATTCATTTTTCCTTTTTATGTAAGTTATAAATATAACGTTTAATAGAGAGAGACAAAAAAAACAGTTTTAAAGAGACTCATTTATAAGAAAAACCTCTTGTATATGACAATACATTCATACATTTATTTAAAAAACTAAAATGCATTATAATTCTTACAAAAAGTTTTTACCTACGACTATTCTACAGTAATTCAATTCTCTAAGCAATTTTCATGTACTTCCAATTAAACCATTTTCTCGATAATGAGAAAACAGACTAACAAATAAATAAATTTATGCCAAGCAACGCAGAAAGATATACTGTACGTTGATCGAAAAAAAAAAGCAGGAAGTCTAAAATGACATAGTTTGTGTAAAATAGTGCGTAAACATACAGTCGGTAACAAAATTGTCCGAACACTAGCAAAAATTCCTGTGTAAAAAAAAAGTACGCTTAATACAGTTTTACTAAATAAATCCTTGTCGAAACCTGTTCTTAGTCGGTCTAAGAACGTGATTCGGCAAAGATTTATTTAACAAAACAGTAATAAGTGTACTTTTTTTATATAGGAATTTTGCAAGTGTTCGGACACTTTCGTTACCGACTGTACTTAATGAGGTAGCATAATACTATGCTTCATGACATATTGAATTTTGTTGTATCATACTAAAATCTTTCGAATAGCAAAAAATACATATGTACATAGAAAAAAAAAAAAAAAAAAAAAAAAAAAACATGAAAACGGAAGCGTAAAGTACAATAAATGTGGAACTTGGTTTATTGCACAAGAATAAATAAAAATAACAAACCTATTATAGCAGTATTAAATTTATTATCACAAGTTAAAAAATTATAATGAAATTTGTTAATGTATACACTGTATACACAGGAATTGCTAAAACATTACTGTCAAGTTTCTAGATTTAGGAGGGAGATTTGTTAGACTTAATTAAATTATGTACCCATTTTCTAAGATTAAACAATATGTCGAAAGTTACTCTTAGAAAAGAGTAGTATTAATTATTTTTTAAAATGAATTTATATTTTTAAAAATATGGAAATTATATTTTGATAATCACAAAATGGCTGTAAACTAATCCTTTTAGAAATTGACATCTATTTATTTTAAATATTGTTAATATATCAATCGATTTTATGGTTATGCACAAGTGCTGCTCTCCCGCTGCTACAGAACGCTTTGCTTTTATACTACACTTGTGGCCACTACAAGTGTTTTATCTTTTGAAGGGCTTTAAAATTTACCCCAAAACAATTGCGGCGTGTTTCTGTAATTTATTGTGTTTGCACAATTCTTTCATCTTTGTGCACCAGTTTTTAGCGCATATTAATGCAAGTTTTTAAAAATCTCTCTCTTGGGTTATTTATTTAATTTAATTATAGAAATAATCAGGAAAATCTCATAGGAAACTTAAATAGTATATGTCATTTTCAAAGAATTCCATGAAAATTTATTTACAAGCGCAGGGGTGGAACACGGGCGCAGAATTCATACCACTATCAATGTAAGAAATTTTTCTACTTGTTAAATCAACGATATTATACTTAGAGAAATTTCTTAAGCAAATTCCGGTATGAATTCTGCGCCCGTGTTCCATCCCTGCAAGCGTTAGGACCAAGGCCTGATTAACTTCAAGTAATGCCCGGGCACACATACTTTCTTGGGCCCTCACCATTCCCCTCTTCGCACTTAAACAAAAGTTTCTATTACGATATTTATGCATTAAAAGCAGAATTTATTGAATCAAGTATACAAAAAATGAGTTTTATGACCCCCTTCTGCTCTGGGCTCGGAACATGTGCTCCGCGTGGCCCTGCGATAATCATGTTCTGGTTAGAACGCGGACAGACAGATGGAGAGTCAAAAGTATAAAAAGACACACAGGTAGACTGACATAATTCATAATTACACTTAAACATTGCTGAAAAGTATTTAAAACGCTTAATAAAATTGAAATTCCATTTTCAGTAATTTCTGGTTTTAGATCTTTTTCTATGTGAATCTTTTTGAGTGGCCCTGTAAATCTTATTGCAAATAAAACTGTAATTATATGAAACTTTTTTTTTTCATATGAATAATAAATGTCAATTTCGTTATAATCTGTGCAAAATAAAAATATTAAAGTGTGGTTTAAAAATTTATCTCATAGAACGCAATGCTTTGAAATTGTTTCGGGTGTCCCTGTACACAAACCAGAGGTACTATTTACTCCATTTTCAATAGGGGGCATTGCTTAGTAAACATAAAAAAAAAATATATCCATTTCAGAAAATTCCCATGGAAGTTAAATTGTGGACAGACAGACGGAAGTCAGACGGACAGAAAGATAGACAGATTGGCTACTCCAACACATAATCACTCTTAAACATTGTTAGGAAAAGTTAAAAACGCTTAATAAAATCGAATATGCAATTCCAGCAATTTCTGGTTGCAGCCCTTAAAGTAGCTGAATATATCTTTGTGTGGCCCTGTAAATATTAATGTTGATCATACTGTATTCTATAGAAAACATTTCTTTTTTGTGTATAAGTAAAACTAATTTCAATTTCATTATAATCTGTGCAGATAAAGATATTTTATAAAAATACCTCCTATAGAACTAAATGTTTTAGTCTTAATTTAGTGTCCCTGTATATAAACAAGCGGTGGTATTTCCTCCATTTTCAATGGAGAACATCCCATAGTGAACTTTTATAAGAATTCCATAAATATTTACGAGAGTTAGAGTGTGGACAGACGGACGATTTGAGAAACTGAAGTCATAAACACTTTTAAACTTTGTTAAAAATAAAAAAAAATTAATTAATTAATTAAAAATTATAAACACTTTTAAGGTTTGTTGGAAAGTGTTTATAACCAGGGTTGGGTTTTAGCCGTCAAAAACTAGTTTTTGACGTGACATAGGTTTAAACCAGGTTTTAACCGGTTTAAACCGTCAAAAACCCCCAATACATTTTAAATACGCTAAAAGTAAAAAAAGAAGGCTGTTAATAATAGCAAGCTCCAGCATTGTTTTTGTTTAATTATAATGTTCCTTAATTTTAGTATACATTGAATTATATTAAATTCAATTCTATTAATTTATATACTTTTCTTTGTTTATGACTTAATTTTCAATTTTTTACGCGTAATTTCTTTCTGGTGTGGATTTTTTGCATATTTGGTTAACAAGCTTATTTATTTATTTTTAATAAACAAATATGCAGCATTAATTTATTTTTATATTTGGAGCAAATTCAGAACAATATAATGTAAAATAAGAATAAAATTTATTTTATAAATGGGAAAAGAATGAAGTACTGGTATAAAAAGATTAAAATATAAATAATTTAATCTTTTTATACAAATTTTTGTCTTGACTAATAATCATTTCTTACTGGTATAAATTTATCTTACTTAAGGAGTATCTCTTGAAATTAAGGACAAATGAATAATTCACCATATCACTAAAAAAGAAATAATTGCTTACCTTTCCAAATGATGAAATGAGTCTTGTTTTGTGTTTAAATCAAATTATGGAAACTTCAAAACATACAAATTTTGAAATTTGTACTTTTAATAATTACAGCATACATTTACTTATTTATTTATATTATTAATATTCTGGTTCAAAAGAACCACGTAACATACAGTAACACATCACTAATTTTGAGCATTTTTCCAAACCTAATCTATTTCTTATTTTGGAATGTATATGTCCAAAGTTTGAAAACATTCTTTCAATGGAGGCGGAACTGGCTGGACAAGAATGAAGAACAATCACCATTTTTACAAATTCAAAAAATGGACTATCCTTTTCTGTAATTCCATTAAGAATTCCTTTCCACCAAGTCACTGGATTAGTTAGTCTACCACTTTCACTAAAATACGATGCAGGAAATGGTAAATCACATGCTTCAAATGCAATTAAGAAAGGAAGACAATTAGGAAATTTTTCTGTTGCCCATAAACGAGCAGACTCAATTTGTACACTGTTTAATCCATCTCCTTGATATTTGGGATGAAGAAGATATGCTAAGAAATGAAAAGGTTCTAAAGATTGCAACATTCTTTTTTCCACAGTTTCAATGTGTGGCTGCAGAGATCCTTCCTTCATGAGACCAAGCCAAGCTGAACACGCATCAGCTAAAGTTGCACTATCCCGTTGAAGAACGTCTAGACAAACACTAATCGGTTTAAGTTGCATCAAGATATCTTTACATTGCTTATAAAGATTATAATTGTTGATCAGATTAGCAATATCTTTTTCAATTTTATCTTCGTGATCTTCAACTATTTTTTGATAAAATGGTCTGTTTCTCAAAAACGTATTGATGCATACAAGCTGGCTGTTCCATCTTGTATCGCATTGTAATTGAGGCTTTATAGATTCTGGATACTCCTGAAGCCATCCTGCAGGTAAGTGATGATTCCGAAAGTACTTTTGAACTTTTATTACAGGTTTTATAATGGCATCTGGTGTAAGATCTTGGCCTAATAAATTTAGCCAGTGAGATGAGCAACCATAAAAAAAAAGATCTTTGGTACTCTCTTCCAATTGAAGTAATTTTCTTGTTTTTTCCATCACTTTTGCATTATCGGTCACAAGAGCTTTTACATCACAACCAAATTTGATTTTGGCTTTATTGATTGCATTTTCAATGATTTCCTTATGATATTCAGCATTTTTTACATTTGTGCCACTGTCAACAGCATCAAGAAAGACAGTTTTACCTGAGACATGCTAACTGGATGCAATGACTGGGTCATTATGGATGTTACTCCATCCATCTTCAATTAATGTAACATTTTTTCCTTCAAGACTTTTCTTTGTTTCTTCTTCTACTTCAGCAACAACCTCATCAAGAAGTGTACCAGCTAAAGCTTTTCTACTAGGAACACGATAGCCTGGTCGCAATGCAGAGACTAAGTCTTGGAAAGTTGTATGTTCCACAACATTGAATGTAATATTGTTGGCATAAAAAAATTTTGCCACTAACAAATCCAATTTTTGAGCTGAAGAACCACTTGTTTTTACAACGAAAGAATCCAATTTGAATTTTTTGGCTTGGGTTTCAGGTACTACTAGGTCTGATTCTGATCCAGACACATAATTAATGTCAGGATCTGAGTCTCAGTTTTTCAAACACTGAGATAAATGGTTTTTCATCCTTTCAATATGATTGGAACGTACATTTCCACAGTATTTGCATTTTGCACATACCTTTTGATCTCTTTCAACTTTATGGAAATGCTGCCAAACAGGATCAATTGGCCTTCCACCACGATTCATTTTTAAATTTGGAAATCAGGTGCTCCTAAAACACACACTATTTACAGCAGACTTAAATTTCAACTGTCCTGTCCTAAAATCATTCAGCTCATCAATTAATAAGCTATCTGTTATCTAAGTATATCTAAGCTATCTAAACTTAATAAATAATACTGAGGGGAAACAAATCTTCTTACAAGGAATCTTGAATGGACCAATCAACTTAAAGCAGGTGTTGTAAAACAACCAATCACTGAAGTAGGTGGGAGAAATGGGAGATTGGAGTGGAAAGGAAACATTGTGACACAAAAACTTTAAAATGAAATAACTTTTGATCTAATATTCAGATTGTAAAAATAAAAACAGATTTGGAATCCTTGCAGCAAAATGCATAAATAGACACCAAATATTAAAGCATTTCGCTAAGAAATAAAAAAGATATTAAAAATACATCAAATTAAGCAAGGTAATTAGTTAAAATTTGAACTAAAACTTAATAAATTTGATGAATTTTTATGAAATTGCAAAAATGGAAGTTAATTAAAAGGAAAATAAATCAAAATTTTAATAATTAAATAAAAATTAAATAAATTAGAAAAATACCAATTTTTAAGAACAACTTGAGAAAATGAGAACAGAAACTTAATAAATTTAATTAATTCTTATGAATCACAAAACAGAAGTTAATTTAAGGGAAAATAAAATATAATTTTAATAATTACTCAAAATTTGATCAATTAAGAAAATGTTAAAGTTTGAGAATACATAAAACAAAACAATTTTCTACCATTCCAAAACCAAAATTGAGAACAACTGATCTAACAAAAATGTCATAACAGTTGTGATTAAATAAACTTATACCTGTACACTTCTCTACACCTGACACCTTTTTCTTGGAACAGATAAAGAGTAGAAGAGATAAACCAGTTCTATTTCTTTTCCCTTCCCTTTCTTAAGCCACCCTATTAACAAGAATACAGGGACGAAATTAAGAAAAGCTGTTTTAGTGTCAATATTTCTTGGTACCGGTAGGAAAGCATCTTTGAATATGCCCTATTCTGGGGAAAGTACATACCTTCATTAGATTTCAATTGTGATGGATTACTTTCTGCATCTATCCATAAAAAAGTTTAAAAATCTAAATTTATTTCTGCAAAATATTAGATTAAACCTACACAATTTTAATTACTACAAATATAATTAAGGATTTATTAACTGTACATCATTGCTGAAACTAATGAAAAGTATGCATTCACAATAAAATGATTGATTAAATAAGTGTTTGACAATTTCTATTAAAAAAATTGTCACATTATAGTCTATTATCAGTTCACGTTCGCAATTCTTGAGATACATTCTACAAATAGAATGTATCTCAAGAACGCACTGGTAGGGCAAAGGAAATGATGGGTTTTATGTTTTATGACTTAATAAAACCCCTCCTACAGCATCAGAAAACAGAAACCCATGTTTGTACGCTTAAAAAACAATTCTTATGAATTAAATCACTCTCAGGCATAGATTCTGGCTGTGCTACAGCAAGAATATATTTTATTGTTGTAGTTTATACTCAGTAGTTTTAATGCATTTATGCTGCTTTATTTAAGATTTATTAATTAAAGTCTATCCAATTCTGCTAAATCATTTCTTTGATAATTTTTTATTACAAATTAGGTTTTTGACACTTTTTGACGTTTTTGACAGAGAGGTTTTTTACAAGCCGGTTTAAACCATGGTTAAAACCGGTTAAAACCGTCGCATGTCAAAAACCTGCCAACCCTGTTTATAACACTTTACAAAAAATGTACCTGCAGTTTTGCTCCATTTTTCCTAATTGCTCACTTTACCCCACAGACTACTCACTTTACCCCATGCCATGGGGTAAAGTGGGTATAAAACTTAGTCTATCACAGATCGTTATAATTTATTCATTTTTAAATATTGAATCAAAACTTCAAGCGCAATGTATTCTCAACACTTGTAATATATATGTGCAACAAAAAATTACTATATATATTTTTTAATGTTATATACATTTTCTGCCACTGTTTTTCAAAAACGGTGTTTTTATACCCATACTACCCCACCTGACCCTATCATGTTCACAAACAGGATGTCCAATTAATAGAGATACAATTTTTAATTAGAGGTATTGAACATCAAAAGAGTTAACAATTACACAAGAACAAGCGACTGCAATTGTCATATTAATCCTTGAAGTAAGGATATTTTTGTATTTATTCTTTTAACCCATTAGAATTATCAACGGCAAACAAAGTTTTTTTTTTTTTCTTTTTTTTGTAAATCCGCCTACAGTGCAAACTTTAAAATCTTATAAATTACACTATTTTCCAAAGTAATATCCAAAATTGCAATGAGTACAATCAGTGCAATAAAAATATCAAATATAAACAGAAATATTACTACGTATGCTCAACTCATAAAATATTTTGTTTAAAATCAAAATACTTAACAACCACGCCCAGTGGGTTTTCTCTGGAAAAATAACCCTGCCAGAAGTCGTACATCCCGCCTTCTTTATTTTTTTTTTTTTTAGGACACTTTCAGGAATGAGAAATTTCTGCCATTGTTAAAACTGTCTTTATACTATAATCTCTATCTTAATGGAATACTACATATTACTATAAAAATACGATAAATATGTTTGTGTGAGTGGTAGTAAAAAAGGGGGAAATTTCTCGTTCCTAAAAGTATCCTGAAAATCTGGTGCAGGGTT
This sequence comes from Salticus scenicus, assembly GCA_963930645.1. Classification (NCBI taxonomy): domain Eukaryota; kingdom Metazoa; phylum Arthropoda; class Arachnida; order Araneae; family Salticidae; genus Salticus; species Salticus scenicus. The sequence goes on from OZ005650.1 coordinate 253,339,245, forward strand.
CGACCCCTACCGTAGTTGCCAACATTACTAATTTATTCCGTAGTATTGTTAAAACTCGTCTCTTTTTCACACCATGTTTCTTAAAAAGCAACTTTTTCTTATGTTATCAGAATTACATATTCCAAAAATTTAGTTTACAAAAAAGAAGTGTGAAAGAAAAGGATTGTTAATAACAATGCTAAGAAATAAATTATAAATGTTGACAATAATGGAAATATCCCAAAGCATCCAATCCTTAAAAGGGCAGTTCTGCCAACCTTTGCATTTACTGCGTAGTATTGTTAGAATTCGTCTTTTTCTCGCAGAACTTATTTTCTCTTTGTCGAACCATGATTACATAATAGAGAAAATTACTGTACAAAAAAAGTGGTGTAAAAAAATAGAGTTGTAATACGACATTTTTTCCCCCGACTATATGGGAACCTCTGTGCACGTGCTGACTAAACAAGCTTACTGTTAATATAGGGGTGGTAACCCTTGTGTTCCAGAGAGAATAAGCAATAAAAGAACGCGAAATGACCGAATCCTAACCTGTCGTTCAAATGGGCACTCCTCCAAGCCTTTAGAATCGTCCATCACACTAGGCACGTTAAACGTGGTCGCTCTATACTAACATTGCTACGGAATAAATAAAATATTAGAAGCTTCTTCAATATTTTCTTCACTGTATAACTACGTTAAAATAAAATAAAAAAAAAATTCTTAAAAAGAAGTGCTATATTAAAAGAAAGCGGGGCTAATATGTTCCAGAATAAATTATAAAAGTTAGCAATTCTGAAATGATACATAAAAAATGTACTGAAACTTACTAATTCTCTCATAAATGGAGCTATCAATGATCCAATCCTTGCCCAAACAGATGCTGACCCCAAGGCAATATTTCTTACAACTGTTGGGAATACTTCACTTGAAAATATATAAATAATTCCAAATGAAATAGTTATGAAGAATTTTCCAATCATAGATACTGTAACACTTAACCATGGAGGATCTGAAAAAGATTAAGATTTTCAGGAAAAAAAAGACATACAATGTGTTTTCAAAATTTTGAACTCAGTGTGAATTTTTTTTAAATAGATTTTAGCGATATACATAGCAAAGTTGCGTAAATAGGATAGAGAAAATTATAAAATCGATTAACATTTTCCAAGGATTTAATTTTTAGAAATACAAAATTTAAACTTTTATGCCATTTACCAATAAAAGTCTCGGGAGAGAAGTGCTTCATATATTAACAATTTCGTGACCGCTGACTTAGTTTCGCAAGATTTGGAAATCTGTATCTATGCCAGAGTAGTGCCTTTCTTTTGAAATTTGTATGTTACTATATTTCCTAAAGATATTCCCAATATTCCTTTTTGTACAATGAAAATACTATGGATACAAAAATTTTAATTAGTAAGATTATATTTTTAATGTATATTCATATGTAACATAAATATGGATACTGAAAACCTTGTTCTGAAATAATGTAGTTTAAAAGAAAAATGCCCACAGGTGGAACTTACTATCAGAGAAACATAAACATGCGGTTGCGAAAGTTTTAATAAAGTGATGGACAAAATTTATGTATTGTATTAAAAAGATCTGAGAAATATGAAAAGAGAAAAAAGCTGAATAAAATAATTTTTAAATGTATACATATAAATTCTCTAATAAAAAAAAAAGCCCACCAGCAAATCACACTTTAAAGTACATGAACAAATTATGAATAAAAGCAGTGATGATCAAAATAAAGAAACACATTTGCATTTTAATTTTAGACTAATCATCCAATAACTTTGTTAAAATATATCACTGAGAAATTTTATGATACAATGTTGAAATTTTGTTTATCACCTAATTAGTGCATGGAGTATATTTCTCTCAATCGGGTTATTTGTTTAATAGATGTATCGAAATTTTAATTTTCTTTTTTTTTTATTAAAATCTCCAGAAATTGCTGATCCAATTAAAACACTTTTGTTTTTTGAGTTCGAGACTGTAGAAGGTCACCACAGTTTGTTTAAAATTGAGCTGTATCCAGCAAAGTATTCAGTTGGGATGGTTAAATCGCTTCGGCGCCAGTGACTCGGCGAAATTTTGGGTCGGATTAGTTTTGTGTCGACATGGTGCTGCAACGAAGGAACTAAGTTGCGAGATGTAGACGAATAGGAAGCGGTTCTAAAAGTTTGGTTGAAATGAAGAGAAGGGAAGTTGGTGGAAAGTGGTATAAGAATTAAAAATTGCTACAATTATTAAATTATGGATGTATTTTTTCATTCCTAATAAATAAGGACTAAAAATAAAGTGTTATTCATTAATAATTAACTTTCTACAATTTTTTAAAACTTAGAAAAATGCCTTCAAAAAAAGGGGGACCCCATTTGTCCCCAGAAAATGGGGACGTTTGGTCAGTATATATAAGATGGAGATGATTTTCGTAAAAGGTGTGGTGTAGTGGAGTCTTGTCCAACGTCTATCTACGGCAAAGTTTAAGGCTTGTCCAACGTTTATCTACGGCAAAGTTTAAGGCTTAGAGCCTGGAGAAAGTTATATTTCGATAAAGGAGATTGAGTTGCACTTAAATTAAGTAGTTTAATGAGTGTTATTGTGCTTCGGTGCTAGTATTCGTGAATGGAAAATTGAATCAGCCTGGAATTCGCTGATCTAATATGAGTCATGACAGTTGAGTAAAGGAGTGCTTCCATCTCTACAACTTCTGCTATTTTCTGGGTGAGATATTTCAAATTACCTAAATTTGTTTTTATAATTATTTGCTAAAATATTTAATTCTGCTGACTGAGCTAAATAACTCAGACCAATCTTAAAAAATTTTCTAGTTGAATAAACTCTTAGTTTTATTTTATATATCTGAGTCTTTGTGCTTCTTATACCTAATACTTAAGTTAACTAAATTAAGATGGGGTCTGCGTCAACGCAAACTTCACAGTTTGTTTTTAAGCAGCATTGACTTTTTTTACGTAAATCTTTGTATAACATAAATATTTATTGAATTGAAGCCGTGAGTTTTTTTTTTTTTTTTTTATAATCTCTATAACAATGCTCAAAATAATTAAGTAACATTATGAGTTTGGTAGGAATCCACATTGTACTCGACGATAAACTTAACAATAATTAAAGAAAAGAGATTAAAAAGGAAAATTATAACTTTTATAAACTTGGGAATATGCAAAATTTCTCTGTGATATTGAAACGACGCGTTGTAAATAAGGAATGAAAAGCATATCTATCAACATTCTAATTAATATCCCATAGCATTGATAGTATTCGACACTCCCCCCCCCCCCCCCACATTATTCTCAGAGTAAATTCCTCTAAATTTAATTCTGATTACACAGGAAGAAAAATAGTCTACAAAAACATTGGTGTGAAGAAAAGACGGATACAAGCAGTACTACGAAATTTTAGTATGTTGGTTATAAATCGACCTGAAATATTCTTTCTGTAGGAGAAGATTAAAAACAATTGACACGCCTTGAATGTTTTGAAACAGCAAATACGATGTCTCGGCAACAAGACAAAATCTGTAGTCTGGAGGGCCATAAGTCGTTTTAGAAGCAGGTCAAACCAAATCCGTTGTAGCAGAAGAGTTAGAAGTTTATTAAAATGTCATTTCCAGACTATGGAATTGGTTTTAAAAACGGGAAATGTTTATCGAAGTTCGTATGCCCGCAACAACACAAAATGAGAATCGGTATTTAACACTAACGACCAGAAGAAATCGCACTGAGTGGTCGTACTCTCCGCCCGTTTTTCAGGACGCTCTCATGGATGAGAAATTTTCAGATTTATTGCTACCATTATTTTTATAAAATAATCTCTGCACTGTATAATCATGACACATTACTATAAATATACCAAAAGTATTTCTGTAGGAAATTAGTGGTGGCAAAAGAGACAGAAATTTGTTTTCGTTCGATGAAACTTTAATGATAGTTAAACCAAATCTTTCAAAGAAAAGTTTCAAAATAAAAATCATGCTTGACTATCCAGTTTTCGTATCCAGTTTGTTTCCCCAGGCAAGAAAACTTTAATAAAAGACCCCTATGGCAACTTTAAATTTTTGTCTCTGTTATGGCGAGATACCTTTATTTTATTTTATTGTTTATTCATTTTGGAATATTCTTTTGTTAGAAACATTTAGTACCTCTTTTAATTATACTTTTGATTATTGTGTTTTTCAGTCAATTTATGAAAAAGTATCTTTAAAATATTACTAGGTTTAAAATGACGCTTGCGAGGTTTGTAAAGATGCAACTTTTAAAAATATATTTTTTTTTCTATAAAATTATCTAATCAAATGTCTTAATTTTTTTCTTTTTAATTTAATTTTATTATATCACTGAACTGAGTCCACTTGCTTAAATATTACTTGTATATTATTTTTTGTCCTCGCGTATTTTATTCTCACTATCGTATCATTTCCACAAAATATAATCGTAACTGGTCCACGTTAGAGAAATATTATATAGATAGGAAGTATCACTTCTTAAAATTATTAGTGATTATTGAACAAAAAATTCGCCGTATCTGGCAACACTGGTCCCACTTCAGTGTTCAAACTGACAATGGGCGGATTCTCATCTGTAGAGAACCTGGTATTCGGAGTAATACTGCATTTGTGAATGGAAGTTCTCCAATTTGTTAGAGGGGGAATAATGATCTATGCAGATGTTTTTATCAGTGGTCGTACCAACCTGTGCGTTAGTACGATCGAAGTGTAGCAGATAAGTGCTCCATTCCTGATAAATTAATCTATTTATTAAACAAAATTATTGTTACTATTCAATTAAAACTATATTAATATTTTTTGTCAGTCCTATCCTCTTCTAAAGTTTAGCGGAAACATTTACTACTCAAGTTATTATATTTCGGACAGTATGTATTCGACTTCCATTCATAATAAAAGTACTATTATCAAGTACGTTTGTAATTTTAAAAGATTTTTTTTTTCTTAACAGAAAAGTAACTAAATTATTCGGTCAGGAAAATTAATTATCACACACAAATAATAATAATATAAATAATAATAATAAGAGCGAGATTCTTTTTTAAAATTAATATTTTTAATAAAATGTTCTTAATTTGCAGATTTGTAAATTTATCAGATTTTTGAATGCCGGTAATTTTTATAGAAATATCCTCTTTATATTTTAACGAAAATTCTGTTATTAAATAGATGGAAGCTAACTTTAAAGGAATAGCGATATGAATTTGTCGGAATGGGTCAGCAGCTCAGAATTTGCAAAAAGAACTGTTTACCCTTCTTTTAATATTATAAATTTATAACAGTTTATTTATTTATTTTTTCAAATATAAATGGTTACAAATACTTTAATTTTTACTAAACCTATCTGTTTGATGTATCTAAACTTTATATAGAAAAAAGTAAGAACTGTATTATTATTATTTTTTTTTTTTTAAATAACATTGCAAAAATATATATAGGGGAGACTGGGGCGCAGTGGACCTAGGGGCACAATGGACCACCCCTATTTAAATCTCTTAATATTTAACTCCTTTATTTTATATTGAGACTCATAGATGACAGCGTGGTACTACTTGTATACATCCAAAAAACCACATGGTAAATGCTAAGGTAGTCATTTTATACAATTTTTATGTTTTGAGCTGCTCAAAGTAATTTTTCAAGTTTGAAGTTTTTTTAATTTTATCAGGACTGAACTACTGACTACAAGTATTGGATAGTTGTTAAGAAAAGGTAAGATATTGTTGTTTTTAAATTTAGAAAAATTATTAGCATATTTATAGTCTATATATAATTTTAATATTATTATTTGTTTTGTCTAAAAATGGGGCACAGTGGACCGCCTTCCAGTGTGCTTAAAAGTCCAAATTATATTTAATACCTTATTTATTTTAGTTAATTTTACATATACAAATATAATGTGACTCAAAATAATTAATAAAAATAATAATCTTAATGTTATAATAAAATAAATTTCTGAAATGGGAAAATAGTTGAATAGTAGTACAATAATTATGAATATCTAAATTTAATGACTATTTGAATTGTTTAATATTAAAAAAATAAATAAAAGGATTATGTGATATAATAAATAGTAGGTTATATAAATTTATTGTTGTTGTTTTTAGAAATTACATGTAAAAGATAAGTAAAATATTTTTAGTTTAACTTATCTCACAAATATAATGTAAAGTATTAATATCTCAAAATAATTAATAAAAATGTTTGAATAATAATATAATGTTCAATTATATATTTCATAATTTTTATAAATATATATGATTAATAAACAAATTAAAAATATATCTTATTCTTTTTAGTAATGGCTCGTAAAAGACAAAGGAAATCTGATATAGGATTCTTCCTCTAATTTGGTTTTTTATTTATTTTGATTTCCTTTAAATTTTGGTAATTATTTTTCATGAAAATGTTCAAATTATGTTATTTAGACTAGAATTGCATAAGAAACTAATTTTAGAAAAAAACATGAGTAATTTATATCAATTGAACATGAACAACAGAGGTTGGACCACTGTGCCCTGCTGATGGGGCACACTGGTCCACTTTATTCGTAATGTATTAAAAGTAGTGTCATAAAAAAATTAGGACATGTCAAGAAATGTTTAAAGAATGTTTTCTAATTTTTTCAAGTACTTTGATTTTTTATTTTTGGTGAAAAAAAATTAAAAGTGTAAAAGTGGTCCACTGTGCTCCGGTCTCCCCTATATATACATTATTTATATCTAAATAAAACAATAGCACCACCTCTGTTGCTTTTTCATATATTATTTATACAATGTCAATGGTAATGGTAATAATTACTATTGAAATTTTTTTGCAAAGTTTCGTCAATACCCACCAGATGGAAGCAGATAGGAGCCAAAGCAAGCTATTCCGCCCATGACCATGCTGCCAGCAAGAAGATTTCTTTTGCCTAATGTCTGAAGGGTAAATATGGCAAGTAAATATGCCGGGATCTCTACAATCCCTGATATAGCAAAATTGACCAAAGGATCGCCTGCCAATTCATTTGTATTATACGAAAGTCCAAAGTAAACAAATGCATTCACAAACCTAAAGAAATAAAATAATAATAATAATATAATAATTTAAAACAGCATAATAAAAAATACATATTTATTTTTATTTCTAGGCTACTTTTCTTCGACTTTGGTAAAGCTATGCCAACACTGAGAGAAAAAGTAAAAAGCTGAATTTATTTTCCTTTAATCTTATTACCACATTTCGTATTCTTAGCCTGCTGTGTAAATCTATGGCAAACGTGTCACAGCGAGTGTTTGGTAAATATTATCAATAATTGTCATAATTTTGAATCATAAATTGGCTTAATTCTAGGGGAAAAAAGCCTGAAACTTTAAGTTGGTTATCCATGAAGAGAGAGAGAAAGAACATAAATCTGTAGCTATAATGTGATATTTTTCGACATTTCATTGGTTTCAATTTCATATCTGTATTTTATAAAATAATAGTTTCATGTATTGTTGTCAACTCAGTTGTTAATTATTCAAATATATATATATATATATATATATATATATAGTATATTGATTTCAATTTGAATATTGGTGCAGTAGTCGAAAAAATTGTATTACCTAGGGTAATTGACAAAAAGAACTTCATAAGCTTGTGTTGTAAGAAATAAATTGCATTATATAAATTTCTTAAGTGTAAAGTTATTTGTCCTTTTCCTACAGAATATGTAATTAAGCAATAAATTATCATTTGAAATCTTCTAGTACGTAACCTATTGGTAGTATTTATTTATTTATTTATTTTGAGAGAGGGGGTTAAGATGAGCTATCAGATATACATATGAATGAATTGAATCAAATAAAAATAATACTGAATTTATAAATTAAAAAATAAATAAATAAAAGGGCATGGTATCTTATTAAGCTAAAGGATTGCGTGCTCCTTAATATAGTAGAAATTTTACTTATAACTGAAAATATATTAAATAAATAAGCAGGTGTTTGAAAACTGTTGATGAGGCTTCATGATCATCATCAACACGGCTGAACACTACAAGCCTATTGCGGCCTCAACCCATCTTTTACGTGGCCTTCCTTTGTCTCTTCTCCCCCTTGGTCTGTATTCCAGGGCTGCCTTTGATATACATCTATGACACTCTTCATGATATATCTATAAATATTATTTACTACCTGGTTTTGCCCACTGCGTTGGTCATTATATTTAAATGAGTCATTTTTACAATAATAAGTTTTAAAATTTTAATTTCTATATTTATTAATAACCCTAGAAATTACAAAAAATTGTTTGCTACAAATGAATTATTTGTTTAAATAATATATTTATGAAATATAACCATGAAATGGCAATATTCTTAAAAAGGAAAAAAAAATGTTCTAAGAAGAGCTTATTTTTTTCATATGCAGATGAATAAAATATTTATTTGCCCCATGCACAAGAATTTTGGTTGGTTGGTTGGTTGGTGTCGTGTCCAACTGAAGTCAAATCAAATCATTCCATGTGCCAAAATCACGGCCTTGGCAATGTCCACAATTTTGTTACTATAGAGATTTCCCTGAAAGGGAAATTCGTCAAAGGCCTGTAAGCTTCTTATGATGGTCGGGCAGTTGAAAATGTGTTCTGGGGTGAGTTCCTCCTCCAGGCAGTTCCTATATGATTTGTAAGTTCTGGTGCCATCTGTATTTACTGTCATTCCACCAAAGTGTTGGGTTCTAAGTCTGGAGATAGTCTTGGTAATCATCCTGTCTGCATTGCTAACACATAGTTGATGTTCCTTTTTGATGTGTTTTTCTTTCAGTCTGTATCTAGCAACTGCATTAGCGTCACCTAAAGTTACGGTGGTGCAAATTTCCAAGTTTACGTCCCTCGCCTCCTTCGCCAGCTTATCTGCTTCCTCGTTCTCTTCAATACCAACATGTGCAGGTGTCCACTAAAAAGTACAGCTTTTCCCAAGGTGGAAAATTTCCTCTAAGTAGTGATGGATATCTTGTGCAAGCCTGGAGTCTCCATTCTCTATCGCTTCCAGGGCAGCCCTGGAATCACAGAAAATGACGAGTCCACTAGCTTTATCAGTACCATTCAGAGAAATATACATTTGTAAGGCCTCAAGAATTGCTTTTCACAAGCCTTTTGATATTATATTATAATTTAGAGTTAAGATTATTATTTCTTACTCCTTATTCTGTTGCTAGTAAATAAAAGCTATACACAATGATTTATAATCACAGGTTATTAGATACGTTATTAAAGGCACCCGTGACCAGATAGCAATTTAAGGTTTTTTAAACCTTTTAAGATTTCTGAAATTTAACTAGTTTAAGGTTTTTGAAAGTAAAGTCTAAAAAACTTTGCTAAACCTTTTTAGTAATAATGCTTAAATGCTCGTTTCAAGGTGTAAAACAAGGTTATTAGTTGACAAAATCTAAAGTATTTTTTAAGATTTTTATGTACAGGCATTCTAAAGGTAAGAACTACGTAAAGGTAGTTTTTGAGGATTTTATATATAGGTTTTCAAAAAGTAAGGACGTAAATGTTGTTCCTAAGGGTTATTTAAGAGTGGTTGCCGAAGAATTTAAACACTATGATTTTTTATCTTCAATATCACCATATTGTGAAAAATTTTTGAAAGTTCGAATTTTTATGATTTAATTATTCACTTTACCTAAACGAAGGCAATCTTTGCAATTACGTACACTCATTGCTACACCAAAAAGGAATGTGAATATAAGAATGATATTTATTGGGCACATACATTATAGTAGGAAGAGCAATTGATTTAAATTTTAAGAAGTTTAGAGCAATATATCCTGAGAAAACAGTACATAAAGCTACGACCTGTGGGTGTAATAACTACACTTATCTGCCTAGGCATTGAATCGAAGAGCTATTGGATGACAAATTCGGGTACAGCACTTCATGAAGCTTCGACAGGATGCCACGGTTTATAGACCATAGTTACTGGTGAGAGATGGCGGGCCACTCGCTTTTCAACCATTAAACAGACATTTTTAATTGGTGCGAGATCAGGAGAAAGCGCTGGCCGGAGCAACGGTTGAACACATTCTCTACCAAGGAAGATCCGGACAATGCAGGTAACTTGCGGTTGTGCATTATTCCGCTTAAATGTTGTTCTATGGAAGCCTAGAATATAGGGCAGAAAGGCGGGCCTTAAATCACCAGAAATTTAATAGCAGCTACTCAGAGTGCCGGAAATGCGAACAAGAAGTAATCGAGACGTGAATCCAATTTGACCCCATACCATCACTGCAGGTGACGGACACTGTGACGATGTCGAATCTCACCTGATAATGTGCATTATTCACAATGCTGTTAAATACGGATGAGGCAATCTTGATGCTAAAAACAGGATTGTGATTTGTCTGAAAAACGATTTCATGCCATTCCTGCGTCCATGTTCGTCGTTGATCACCCTTTAAAGGCACCCATATCACTGATGCAGTTCTGAGAGTAATCAAAATTTTGGTAGCCGCATACTGGATCACAACCTGGAGTGATGGTATGCGTTACCATTGGATACATGTCTCGTCAACTGTTGTTTTCATTCCCGCCATTCTGAATACCCGCCATTAAATTTCTGACGAGTTAAGGCCCATCGCTCTGCCCTATATTCAAGGCCTCCGAAGCGCAATATTTAAGCAGGAAAATGCACGACCGTAAGTTGTCAGTATCATTCAGACCTTCCTTGATGAAGAATATGTTCGACTGCTGCTCTGGCCAGCGCATTCTCCTGATATTACACCAGTAAAAATGACTGTTTAATCGTTTAAAAGCGACTGGCCCCCACCACTCACCAATAACCACGATCGATGAATTGTGGCATTGTGTTGAAACTTCATTAATTGCTCTACCCGTACATGTCATTCAATCGCTGTTTGAGTCAATGCCTAGGCAGGCAAGTGCTGTTACAGCGGTCGCTGCATTATGTACTGTTTTCTTAGTACATATCACTCAAAATTTCCTGAAATTTTAATCAATTGGTTTTTCTACTATAATGTATGTGTCCAATAAATATCATTCTGATATTCGTATTTCTTCTTGGTGTTGCAGTTTTCCCAAGTATGAGTGTATAATGTTATAATCATTCAACTAGCGCTTGCTTGACTGTCTTCTTATAAAAAAGAGTTTCGTTATGAATTATTTTAAACATATGTGCATTATTTAGGGTGCTATAATTAAACTAATTTTAAAGGTGCAATTTATATTCCTGAATATTTATGAAATATATTTTTAGTTTTTAGAAATCAGGAGAAAGCGCTGGCCGGAGCAACGGTTGAACACTTTCTCTATCAAGGAAGATCCGGACAATGCAGGTAACTTGCGGTTGTGCATTATTCCACTTAAATGTTGTTCTATGGAAGCCTAGAATATAGGGCAGAAAGGCGGGCCTTAAATCACCAGAAATTTAATAGCAGCTACTCAGAGTGCCGGAAATGCGAACAAGAAGTAATCGAGTCGTGAATCCAATTTGACCCCATACCATCACTGCAGGTGACGGACACTGTGACGATGTCGAATCTCACCTGATAATGTGCATTATTCACAATGCTGTTAAATACGGATGAGGTAATCTTGATGCTAAAAACAGGATTGTGATTTGTCTGAAAAGCGATTTCACGCCATTCCTGCGTCCATGTTCATCGTTGATCACCCTTTAAAGGCACCCATATCACTGATGCAGTTCTGAGAGTAATCAAAATTTTGGTAGCCGCATACTGGATCACAACCTGGAGTGATGGTATGTGGTACCATTGGATACATGTCTCGTCAACTGTTGTTTTCATTCCCGCCATTCTGAATACCCGCCATTAAATTTCTGACGAGTTAAGACCCATCGCTCTGCCCTATATTCAAGGCCTCCGAAGCGCAATATTTAAGCAGGAAAATGCACGACCGTAAGTTGTCAGTATCATCCAGACCTTCCTTGATGAAGAATATGTTCGACTGCTGCTCTGGCCTGCGCATTCTCCTGATCTTACACCAGTAAAAATGACTGTTTAGTCATTTAAAAGCGACTGGCCCCCACCACTCACAATAACCACGATCGATGAATTGTGGCATTGTGTTGAAACTTCATTAATTGCTCTACCCATACATGTCATTCAATCGCTGTTTGAGGCAATGCCTAGGCAGGCAAGTGCTGTTACAGAGGTCGCTGCATTATGTACTGTTTTCTTAGTACATATCACTCAAAATTTCCTGAAATTTTAATCAATTGGTCTTTCTACTATAATGTATGTGTCCAATAAATATCATTCTAATATTCGTATTTCTTCTTGGTGTTGCAGTTTTCCCAAGTATGAGTGTATAATGTGATAATCATTCAACTAGCGCTTGCTTGACTGTATTCTTATAAAAAAGAGTTTTGTTATGAATTATTTTAAACATATGTGTATTATTTAGGGTGCTATAATTAAACTAATGTTAAAGGTGCAATTTATATTCCTGAATATATATGAAATATATTTTTAGTTTTTAGAAATCAGGAGAAAGCGCTGGCCGGAGCAACGGTTGAACACATTCTCTATCAAGGAAGATCCGGATAATGCAGGTAACTTGCGGTTGTGCATTATTCCGCTTAAATGTTGTTCTATGGAAGCCTAGAATATAGGGCAGAAAGGCGGGCCTTAAATCACCAAAAATTTAATAGCAGCTACTCAGAGTGCCGGAAATGCGAACAAGAAGTAATCGAGACGTGAATCCAATTTGACCCCATACCATCACTGCAGGTGACGGACACTGTGACGATGTCGAATCTCACCTGATAATGTGCAATATTCACAATGCTGTTAAATACGGATGAGGCAATCTTAATGCTAAAAACAGGATTGTGATTTGTCTGAAAAGCGATTTCACGCCATTCCTGCGTCCATGTTCGTCGTTGATCACCCTTTAAAGGCACCCATATCACTGATGCAGTTCTGAGAGTAATCAAAATTTTGGTAGCCGCATACTGGATCACAACCTGGAGTGATAGTATGTGGTACCATTGGATACATGTCTCGTCAACTGTTGTTTTCATTCCCGCCATTCTGAATACCCGCCATGAAATTTCTGACGAGTTAAGGCCCATCGCTCTGCTCTATATTCAAGGCCTCCGAAGCGCAGTTTTAAGCAGGAAAATGCACGACCGTAAGTTGTCAGTATCATCCAGACCTTCCTTGATGAAGAATATGTTCGACTGCTGCTCTGGCTAGCGCATTTTCCCGATCTTACACCAGTAAAAATGACTGTTTAATCGTTTAAAAGCGACTGGCCCCCACCACTCACCAATAACCACGATCGATGAATTGTGGCATTGTGTTGAAACTTCATTAATTACTCTACCCGTACATGTCATTCAATCGCTGTTTGAGTCAATGCCTAGGCAGGCAAGTGCTGTTACAGAGGTCGCTGCATTATGTACTGTTTTCTTAGTACATATCACTCAAAATTTCCTGAAATTTTAATCAATTGGTCTTTCTACTATAATGTATGTGTCCAATAAATATCATTCTAATATTCGTATTTCTTCTTGGTGTTGCAGTTTTCCCAAGTATGAGTGTATAATGTGATAATCATCCAACTAGCGCTTGCTTGACTGTCTTCTTATAAAAAGGAGTTTCGTTATGAATTATTTTAAACATATGTGTATTATTTAGGGTGCTATAATTAAACTAATGTTAAAGGTGCAATTTATATTCCTGAATATTTATGAAATATATTTTTAGTTTTTAGAAATCAGTGTATTGATAATAACTAAAATTTGGTTTAATTTTAATTTTCAGTTATTTTTTAGGTCAAATAAATTATAGAGTTTATTTGAATATCAATAATTACTTTAAAAAAATATTTTTATTATTATTATTACGTATTGTTTAATGAAAATATTTAACTCCAGTGAGATTATTAAAATTTTGTCTTTTCATTAAATTTTATTTGGATCGTAATATCTTAGTAGATTGATAATAATTCGTTAAAAAGAAAGCTAAACATTTTACTCATTATAGTAAATTTAAATACAAAACTTGCAGAAATAAAAATAGAAATTTCCCTATATCATTATAATATTGGACGAACTGCTTATCTTATTCTAGTATAAGTGAATGAACTCTTTAAAAAATAGATAAAAATGCACCAGAGGACTGGCGTTTACAAGGATAGCGACAATAAATAAATAAGTAAATAAAATAATAAAATAAATAAATAAAATAAAATAAAACAAAGTTTATTTGAACAGTAAACGCGATAGAAATATTTTTAATTAAGTAAAAATTTGAAATGTGTCATTACTATTATTGTTATTATTATTGTTATTATTATTATAACTACAGTGTTTAAATTTCATAGACTGTTTTTATACTCTTTTCGCAACGTCTATTTGTTTTTGTTAAATGAAAGTTTGCCTTTTTTGAAAGAGGTCGGTGCACTTTCTATTCTGAATACCACTATTTATGTACAACAACCTTCGTATTATTCAATAAGAAAGATTGTTTTTTTTTTTTTTTTTTTTTTTTTTTTTTTTAAATATTACTTAAGTTTACTATAAAAAGTAAGTGGTAAGACTATAGAAATAAGACTCCGACCTTTGAGGGGCTAAATACAGAGTTGCCAACTTTTATAATTTATTCCAGAGCCTTTTTAATCCCGCCTTTATTTCACACTACTTTAATATAGACTAATTTTCTCCAATATATAAGGCTGTTAAAATAAGAAAAAAAAAATGTACTTAAAAAAAAGTGGCATTAAAAGAAGGCGGGGCTAATAATGCGCCGTAATAAATTGTAAAAGTTGACAACTCTGTAAATATTTAAGACGTACAGAAACAACAGAATTTTTTTCAAATAATTACATTTATGTAAAGATCAGAAATTGCAGTTATGGGTTATTTTAAACCTACATCACATAAATCGTATCATTCAAAAGGAAAGCAATTTCTGTTAAAATTCTGTTTAATACTTCTAAATTTTTCATAGGTAAAGATATATATTAGAAAAACCTTGTCTATGAAATGATGTGCTGGATTTATCTGTACATACTTGCTGACATTTTGAATATTTTAATCAGAATTATCACCACTATTTTTTAATAGAAATCATTCATGTTATTTTCTGCTACGATTAAATAAATATAAATTTCTTCAGAAAATTTCTGGTATGAAATCTCTCGCCAAAATCGGGAGTCTTGTCAACTATGTCTCTGTGTAAATTGTAATTCAATTATATTTCATTTTTCTAATAATTTTCTGTTAATGAATATCCATGTAGTTAGTTACTTGCATATTTAGAAAATTAAAGGTTACATACATATTTACATAATTCTTATTATTTATTTACTTATTATTTGTAAAGTATTGTAATAATTATTTTATTTTAAATGTTTGAGCAATTTATTCAAAAAATGTACCAAAAAAAAAAAAATAGTAAAGGAAAGAAAGAAAATAAAAGAAAAAGAATGAATGAAAGAAGTAAAATTATCTAATCGTTCATTTTACTAATTTTTATTTTTCATTTACTTTTTAGTGATAATAAAAATCAGATACTTATTTTACTAATAAATTTTAAAAGAGTACGTCTTCATTACGTTTTCTACAGCATATCCTTCTACTACGCAACATTTTCCAGTTTACATTTTCATCCAAATAATAATAAAAGTGATAAATAAATATTTTTTTTTCTTCAAAACCATTTAGCAGCCTTTAAAATAATAGAAAACTTTTTCTTTTTGTATTAAAGTAATAAAACATTTTATCACACATAATTTAAAGCGTTTTATTTCAAATATCGTATAAAAAAGAAACATAATATTTCCTTCATTTTTTAAAATTTAAACGAATAAAACAAAATATATATATATAACACTAATTTTAAAATAAAAAATATCTCTATTTTCGCCTTTCAATTTTTTCCATACAGGAAAGGAATTATTAAAATTTATGACTCTTTATGCTCATTTAATCACTAAAGAGTTTCTTGAATCATATAACAAAAATGTCTTACCAATTATAGTAGACGTTTATTGTAATCTTCCACAAGCCACTCGTCTTTAACAAATCCAATACATTTCCTTTATTATTACCAATTGAGAATGTCTGCAAAGTAAATGAGTTAGATCAATATTTTATCAAAATATATTACGATCTGAATTAAATGTCTTTAAAACAGATGAACAATTTAAACATTAAAAAAACAATTATGACTATTTAGTAGATAATTTTTTGTTAATACATATGGTATTGGATGGAAAATTTTGTGTTTTGCAACGCAAGCTCATGCATTTGTGATTCCTAGTTTTAAAATATCCAAGAAGTGAAAATTTTAAAATTTTCGAAATGTACTTTTAATGCTATTAACGACTTATTAATTATTTCAACTTTAATATATCGATGTTAGATCTTTAAACAAAGTAATTTAGCAGAACTGCTTACACTTGAATTAGTTTGAATAATACGTTTTAGAGATTTTCTAGAATAAGAATACTAAATTCATATATTAGGCCCATCAAATAATACAATATTGTTAGGTTTCAATTTAATTTTTTTATTGAGGTTTTTAATTTATTTTCTTAAATTTGTGTCCTGTTATTTAAAAAAAAAAAAAAAAAAAAAAATTAACAGCAATATTTGTTTATCAAGACCAATTGACAAGGTTCACGCGATTGTGTGCTCTAAAAAGCAAATGTGCAGAAGAAACTGCGTATCATTTCGTTGATATTTTTACTATATTTGGAGCTCCCAGTGTACTTCAAAGTGAAAATGATCGTGAGTTAAGTAATAAGATCATTGTAGAAGCTTTTGCAATGTAGCCGGATCTGAAAATTGTGTTTTTAAAAACCTAGCCAGAGCCAGAATCATGGTTCTGTCGAGTGTGTAAACCGAGATGTGGAAAGTATGTTAAGCTTTTGGTTCAAAATAATAAAACTAGTAAATATTCTGAAGGTATATGCTTTGTACAACATATGAAAAACAGAACATTTCATGAAGCCATGAAGTGTTTTCCTTATCAAGCAATGTTTAGGACGCCTGTAAAAGAAGATTTAAAAACGTCTTTTTTCTTTTAAACGTCTTTTTCCTTTTTTTTAAACGTCTTTTTCAAACATCTTGGGACCGATGTAGAGCTTTTGGCTTTATTCGATGCAGTTTACAACGCTTCTGATAACACCAATAGCGAAATAGAAGATGATTCTAATGTGGAAAATAATGCTACATTGATAAATGACTCTCCAATTGCAATGATTCAGAAAGAGTATGAAGCAGTGGCACATTTTATCAAGTCAGATTAAGCAAGTAAGAACAAGTAAGAAAACATAGAATAAACACTAAAGAAGTTTCAAATTCTAGGCAAAAAAGATGTAAGAAGTTTCAAATGTTATATTTTCTTCTGGTAATTTTGTTGAGGCGGTGAAACTGTGAGTACTATATGATGACAGAGCAAATACTGATCCATGAAATTTATTAGCGACGATATTAGAAAATCAAAACAGAGAATGTTTGGAAAAAAACAGATGTTTCATATGTTTGGAACAAAACCGAGAAAACTTTCACAGTGATGTACTAGAAATCATTTCACACATAGTCAAGAAAAATTTATTTTACTTGACGATGTTTCAGATCTAGCAACATCACTTCGAAATTGTGTTAGAAAATGTCAGAGGTATCAACGATGTGTTTGCAAGGGACAGTGCAAGTCTGATAAGTACAAATATAAAATAAAATCTCGCAGAGTTTGTAATTCTAAATTTTACAACAATCTAATGTGTCAAAACAAGTAAATTTGCAAATAAATGTAAATAATTGCTTTTTTCTCTAGAAAATGGGTTAAATTCGTTTTTAATATATAATCGTTTGGTATAAGTTCTAACAATAAAATTGTTTTCTTTATTCAGGTCAAAATTAGGTTTTTACTGAAATAACAAAGCCTTGTTTTATTTTATTTTTAGTAGTTTTGATCATTTTGTATTTTTCAATACCTTTTACGACATTTATTATAGAACTTATGCTGTTATCTGACATATATGTTTTAAGATATATAATATAAGTACAAAAACACCACTTTTATTATTATTATTATTATTATTATTTATGAAATATAATTTGAAGTTTTAATCGACATCATAACGTTCTTCTAATTCTTAACAATGAATTTTTTAATGTTATTTGAAAATATTCATTTTTTGGAATTAAGAGCTCAGTAATCCACAAAATAATTCGAATTTAGTACCTTCCCCATTAGAAGTCGGGTATTATATTATATAAATGAATTTGTAAATTTGGTTAAATATTTAAATTTTATCTCATTTACCAAGTTTAGTGGTGATTATGAATAACCACCACAGGGTTTCCATGGCCCAAATTTTTATAAGCATTTTTCCACCACTACTTTCTAAAATTAAATTTCTTCTTAAATGTAAATTTTAGAAGAAATTTATTTCAAAATAATACTAGTAGAAGAGTGACTATATAAAAAACGTGGCCGTGCGAACTCTGTCATCTGTTTATTACATTTACCGTAACATATATATTTTTTAATCAATATTTTACAAAATTTAATGTAAACTTCTAAGCATATTTGATAATAATTGTTCTCTTAATAAAAATAATATATTGCGACACTCACACAACTTTCTCTTACCCTACATTTCAATATTATAATGATAGATTGCAAATTAAGAAGTAAAATAACAAGTACTATGTACTAATCTACATTGAAAAGGAATTAAAGGAACAAATTTATTTAACACATAATTATGTGTGAGGAAAGGAAGCGAGGTTACCTCCCAACTCAACTTCCCGTATGAATATAATACCTACATTTATATAAAATTGATGACTATTATAAAATTTAAAAATGTATTCCAAATTATACAGACTACTTAGAAAAATAAAATTATAATTATTATATTTAAACTGGGTCATTTTCAACAGAACACCCTCAGTATTTAACAAACTCTATTAAGTGTACTTTTTTTATGTAGGAATTTTTGGTAGGCTCGGATATTTTTGCTGCCGACTGTAATCTTTCATTAAAAACACACAACACAACCTGAAATGCACTTTCACCAATTTCCAAGCATTATCCCACTATATTCTATTATTTTGGTCCTATTTAAAAGCAGAAATTAATTTTTTATATAAATCATTAAAATAAAGTATAAAGAAATAGTGGTAATCAAAATGAGAAAGACTCTGCAGCTGTGGGAATGTGCAGAATTCTGCAAAAAATAGCATTTATAATTTATTAGTAAATCCTGCAAATAATAAATGTGCTTAAAAATGTACTCTTTAAAATCTTTGGAGTGACAATCCCTCTCTTTTAAAAATTGACCACTATTTTCACACTAATTAAGGTGATAAATCACTAGTATTGCTCTTGAAAATGTGACATTTCTCATTCTCTCTGATATGCCACTCTTTTAGAGCCAGATCTCACTCTTCATATTTTAAATAGTAGTGCGTTTTCTCATGTCTTATATCATGTTAGTGCAAATGACTTTAGGTTACCATTAGACATTTGATGTTTTAGAAATAATCCATTGCATAAGAGATCATTTTTGTAAATATCCAACGCTCTGTCGTTTATTTATCACGAGACAGTATAGTTTACTTAATACCACAACAAAATAAAAACTACATTTATTAAAAAGAAAAAAAGAATTAAAATTATGCTGCATAGTGTTAAGGAAACAAAAATATGACGGCATACCCCCTTAAGGCTATTTATCAGTCAAATACCCACATTCTTTCTTCCCATGTTATCCAAAAGGATTTTTGTAGCTTCTTTTTTAAGAATATCTCATTCAAAAATAAAGTTTTGAAATTCTGTTTTTTGGATATTACTCTTTGGATACGTCGTCTTTTAGCTTAGTGATTTTTTTTTTTTTTTTTTTAATAAATTTAAATATTTCGCTTACAGATTGAAGATTCTTAATTTACTTTATCAAATATAATATTTAAATTATTATTATTATCATTTTAAATTGCTCATTAAGCTAAAAGGCATACATTCAAAATATTCAAAATTTAATATTCAAAAAACAGACTTCGAAAAACTTCATTTTTGAATAAGATATCCTTATAAAATAAAGCAATAAAAATCCCATAGAATATCACGGGGAAAAAAAGGGAGGGGGGGGGGTGGGAATGACTGATGCGCAGCGTTCATGCTGCACATCAGTCCCACTTTAAGAAATTAAAAAAAGAATCCTGTTGTATTATAAAAAATTCCCCACTGAAAAAAAAAAAAAAAAAAAAAGTCCTGTTGTATTACAGAAAATTCCAGGCAAATATCCATATGCTATGTGGAAAAAGAAAAGTTGACAAAAATTTTCTGTAACAGAACAAACAGAAAATATACGTAGAAATCAGATTTTTTTCCGTAGGGCACACTGTAAGAAATCTCACATTAAATGAAATTCTCCTGTTCTAGCAGCAAGGATTGAACAAAAGTCCATCACATAGTAAGCGACGGTGTTACTTCTGAGCCACATTTGTGCATCTGTGGCTCAGTTCTCAATGTTGCTTCGGTACCAAGTTCTCCTTTTTCAAATTAGAATATATATACATGTAATCACCAGATTAAATACGTACCAATGGTTAAAGATTTTATCGAGTTAGAGAAAAAAAAAATGTGTTTCTTAAATTAGATTAAAATATAATTTTACATTAAATTTCTGTAGTTTTAGAAAGTAGAAAATTCCTTTAGAAAAGTTAAGAGAATTTTATATTTTTTAACGGAATTTTTTTACAGGGCAGATTCACTCTTTCTTTATCCCCATTTAATCCTATGGGAATTTCATTGTTTCGTATTATGAAGATATCCAATTCAAAAATGAAGATTTCTGACCACTATTTTTGAACATGTCACGTTTTACCTTCGTTAGCAGTTAATGGGAAATTAAATATTTCTTTTCGAGATTGAAATTTAGAACACTGAGTTGAGTTTACTTACGGAAGCAAAATATTTAAATTTATCATTAAAAATAAATAAATAAATAAATAAAAATTAAAATTAAAATGTATTCAAAATGGAAGAAGCCCTGTCAGCCATACCTCATTTTGTTTACTTATTGTTGCTTTCAATGCTTCTTTATCATCTTCTGACAGTTTCACTCCATTCATTTTTGCCCCTTTTACAAGAACTTTGTATGCTTCTTCTATTTTTCCATGATTTAACAACCACCGAGGAGATTCTGGTATCCTTGTTGTTCGACATAAGATGGTATAATTAAAATAAATTAAATATTCATTATGAAAAAAAAAAAAAAAAAAAAAAGAAATTACAGTTAATTCAAAAGTATCAAAACAGATTATCATAGGTTAAACTTAAAACCAGCTGATGAAATAAAAATCTTGTAACAATCTTTAAATGAGATTATCACAATATGACTCATTCCTGTTGGGAAAATATAAAGAAAAATATGCATAACTAGTAATTTAAATACATTAAATTACCACAAAAGTGCCCTCCTTTATTAACCCCCCCCCCCTCTGCGCAAGTGCTAACTCAACGAGACCAGTGTTAAAATAAAGGTGATAGTCATCTGATTGAGAGAAAATAATTGATAAGAGAGCGCCAATTGACTGTATGTTTTCCAAATCTCAACCTGTCGATGAATTTGGTACCCCTCGAAGCTTTAGGACTCGTCTTTACGGCTAGTCTTAGGAAACGTGGTTACACTATATTCAATTAGACAATGCGGTTATTTTGGAATGGAAACTGTAACCTTTCTAAAATAGTAACAGATACTTTAAAACAATTTATTGGAAGGGGGAAAAGGCAGAATTAGAAGAATAAAACAAAAAAAAAAAATTAATCAAATAGAATTAACTATTAGTAAAATTGTATGTCATTTAGAAATTTCCTGGCAGGACATGGCCCTCAATATCTTTGTGATAGTCAGTAATTGAATTTACCTTAGAATTAAGCATCGCATAAAATTCCACTACGTATGACAATAAGTGTTGAAATGATGATAGTACCCCTTATCATTCTGTGCTATAAACTTTTTTACACTAGCAATCAAAATTAATAACAAAGAAAAAAAAATCGTATTTGTTAGAAATATATCATTTAAAAGATAGAAAACTTACCACCAAATGGCCAATGCTATCAAACAAGAAAGAGTAAGAGTAAATTGAATCCAAAAGGAGTCTCTAATAAGCCAAGCTATTATTGGAAGAGTGATATAACCTAGGGTAAAACCCAGCGGCATTGCCAAGCCATAAATATGACGATTACTTGGACTCGCAATTTCCATCACTAAAAGAACATAAACTTTATTAAAATCAAAATTCATCCATTATACAGAAAAAAAAAATAATAATAACGAGTAATCTGAAGTATATTTTCAGTAATAATCTTTACATTTCTAAATATTGTTTCTAAAAATTAAAAATGAAATTTTTAATAATAAAAAAAAGAGAAAACTATTATTCACGGAAAAAGTTTAAAATTGAGTTTTAATGAAAAGGTTTCTAATAGAGATGGATTTCAAATATGCTTAATTAATTTGAGTTTCGATTAAAATAAAATTGAAGTTAACTGTAACTGTAAGAAATTGTAGGCGTATACTTCTTTCCACATTTTTGGCTCATTTACAGTGTTCCAAGAAATATAGCATACTCAATAACCCATGTTCAGTTATCTCTAGTTTGTCTCGTTTGTCTGAAATGTTTAAGATTTAACTTTTTTAAGTAGCTTGAAATTAATACAGGGTAGTCCGAAATATCCTCGCACATTTTAAACCTGTAATAAAAGATTGAGAAACTGAAGTTCGTGAATGTGTTTCGTACTAAAAATGTTTGGTATTGGTTTCATCGATGGCGCTGTACCTTAAAGCTTCCTACAAAGTCTGGCAACATTACAGAGCTTCACAAGTCATAAATTATACATTGTCTGAAAGTGACCCTTGAAATTTTGCACATATTTACAATGAAGGAAATTACTTTTTATTGCTCTTTTACAAAAAAGACCCCCTTTTCATGCAATTATCGCACAAGAAGGTCTGTGATCTTCGATTCCAGCGAGCATCGATCTCCTAAACCACATCAAAGAAATATCAATATAGCCGCACTTAGTTTCCAGAGTTTTAGGGCAGCTTTAGGGCCCGCTTCACTCACCGCTGCCATTAGCCGAAGCTAATGTTATTCTATGGGAAATTTTCTTTACTTATTACTTATTAACTAATCTATATTTTTAAATTCTGTTTTCACATTCAGAAAATTAGCAACTGTTAAATTGACGCAGGTTTCTCAAAATGTATTTTTTTAATTTTTAATATTTTATTTTGAAGCTGTAAAATAAAAATTTTCGACATGTGAAATTTCTCATTTTGCAATTTCAAAAAAAAAAAAAAAATAAAAAAAAAAAAATAATAATAATAATAATAATAATAAAATTAAAATTAAAAAAATACGTTTTTAAAAAAAGTCTGTCAATTTAACAGTTAAGAATTTTCTGAATGGGAAAACAGAATTTAAAAATATTTATTAATTAATTAGTTATACGTAAAGAAAATTTCCCATAGAATAACATTGGCTCGGGCTTCCGGCGGCCGTGATTGATGAGGGCCGTTAAAAACAGTAAGTAAAACAAACAACAACGCAAGGCAGAAAGGTAATAAATACACTGATGGAAAAAAAAATCCCAACACCAAGAAAAAATTATTGTACAGTAATGAAATTTCAGCAATACATTTGTCTAGGTAACATATTTAATTGATTAAAGTTTCAAGATCACAGGTAGAGGCCATTGGCGAGTAGAGCCATTTCAAATGTGAAATGTTGGTACATTAGTAACCGGTGTAACCGCCAGAATTTTGAATGCAAGCATGAAAACGTGTATGAATTGTGTCGTACAGGTGTCGGATATCAGTTTGTGGGATAGAGTTCCATGCCTGTTGCACTTGGGCGGTCAATGCAGGGACGATTAATGCTGGTTGTGGATGACGCTGGAGTTGTCGTCCAATGATGTCCCATACGTGCTCGATTGGAGAAAGATCTGGTGATCTAGCAGGCCAAGGCAACATGTCGACACTCTGTAGAGCATGTTGGGTTACAACAGCGGTATGAGGGCGAGCGTTATCCTGTTGGAAAACACCCCCTTGAATGCTGTTCATGAATGGCAGCACAACAGGTTGTATCACTAGACTGACGTACAAATTTGCAGTCAGGGTGCGTGGGATAACCACGAGAGTGCTCCTGCTGTCATACGAAATTGCTCCCCAAACCATAACTCCAGGAGTAGGCCCTGTGTGTGTAGGCCGCAGACAGGTCGCTAGCAGGCGTTCACCTGGCCTCCTTCTAACCAACACACGGCTATCACTGCGACCAAGGCAGAACCGGCTTTCATCAGAAAACACAACAGATCTCCACTCCGTCCTCCAATGAGCTCTAGCTTGACACCAAACACGTCGCAAACGGCAGTGGTTTGGAGTCAGTGGAATGCACGCTACAGGGCATCTGGCTCGGAGCTGTCCTTGAAGTAACCGATTTGTAACAGTTCGTTGTGTCACTGTGGTGCCAACTGCAGCTCGAATTTCAGCTGCAGACGCAGTACGATTAGCCACAGCCATACGCCGAACACGGCGGTCTTCCCTCTCAGTAGTGCCACGTGGCCGCCCGGAACCCGGTCTTCTTGAGGCAGTATCTTCCCTTGATCACTGCTGCCAACACTCATGCACAGTGGATACATTCCTGCCAAGTCTTTCTGCAATATCGCGGAAAGAAAACAGACCTTCTCGTAGCCCTACTACACGACCTCGTTCAAACTCAGTGAGCTGTTGATAATGGCTTCTTCGTCTTCTTAGAGGCATCCTTGACTAACATTAAACCACTACGTCAAATCTCAACTGTAAATAACGATCACGAACCTTACAGCGCTTATTTAAAGCAAACCTCATTTGCATGTTCATAGTGTCGCTACTAACGCCACACTTATGCGCGTAGCTCGAAATTTGAATCGACGTCATCTTTCAGATGTATAAACACGCCTACCAAATTTCGTTTATCTAGCACAGCTCATTCCTGGTGTTGGGATTTTTTTTTTCCATCAGTGTTACAAAACAAACACATTAGAAAGTTTGAATTAATTAAAAAACAAATTACATTCATGTATTTCATAAGCAATAAAATATATTTTAAGAATAAAATATTTTGAAAAAAAAAAAATTAATATCAAATTCATAAAAAAATTATATTTTTAAGGAAATAATTTTGAATAATATAAAATGACATATTATTTGCTTTTATTTATTTATTTATTTATTTATTTATTTTTACTTACACAAAACGAACGGCGTACTCAAAGTAACTGTTACTCCTAGAGCAATAAAAAACTGGAGTATCAGAAACATCGTAAATGAAGTGGAGAAAGTGGATGCAAGAGCAGAACAAAAAGCAATGCAGCTAGAAATAATCATTACAGGTTTCCTTCCTATCCTAGAAATAACGCAACAGTAAAAAGCATAATAAGTTAATAGGCAACGTGTTGTACAAGAAATGTTGCGCATCTAGAAGTACATACGCTAATGTCTTTGCAAATATTGTTACATATATAAAAAAATATGCACTAGTATCGCCCAGTGGGAGTGGTCGAAACGCGACCAAATTTTTTTTAAGTAAGCATTTAAATAATAAATATAGAAAGTTAAAATTTCCGTGTAAAAATTTTTTTTAGAATCTATACTATAAATAAATGAATAAATAAATAAAATACATAGTGAGTTTCTTGGATATATATATATATATATAACATAGAAGCTGAAATATAGACTTTCCGTAAATGAAAAATAATATCAGCCCAGCACTTTCGATATGTACCCCAGTTGAATCAGCATTGTTTTAAAAACTAACAGTTTCAGATATATACATATATATATGGGGGGGGGGCGGTACACTGTATATACTGAACCTTCCTTGAAGTGAGTGGTTGAGAATTCTCTGTATGAGAGACAGAATGAACATAATTTCAGTTCTTCTCAAAAAAATGTGGGGGGGGGGGGGCGTGTCTTATAGATATTTGTTTACAATCAGCGAACACTGTATTGACATTGAACATTGATTGAATCAATAAAAAAAATATGGGGAAAACCCCTTATAGTTTAGCTTTCACTTTTATAGAATTGAAATTCTATTCATTCTATCTCTCATAACTCTTTAAATTTACGCTATATTTGTTTAGGGTTTTCATATAAGTTGCTCAATTCATTTAGCTATTAAATTATGCAAATGAAATTGTTTAAAAGCTAGTACATACGTACATAAAAATTATTTAGTAAAAATGTTTATATTTTGTAAGATACGTTAACATTTTTGCATTCTGATTGCAGTATGCTGTGTCTAACAAAATTTGGCAAATTTTCTGAAAATGTCCTTGCTCTGAGTCTAATGTCCTACGTGTTATACTTAAAAAAGTTGATTTTTTTTTTTTTTTTTTTTTTTTGCGTTGTTTAAAAAAAAAAAAAATGTTATATGTACATAAATATATGTGATAGACTTGTTATAAATTTGTACAGATGATGAGAAAATTCCTCTTAATCCCATGCTACAGCCAAAATACATTTCAAACAATACTTTTTACATAGTAATCCAAAACATTTTGATTTTTTTTTTTTTTATTATTATTATTTACTGGTCAACTTTTCCATTTCAGGACACATATTTTTTTTTTTTTTTTTTTTTTTTTTTACATATGAGGTATAAAGTGCTCTTTACGTTACCCACAGTTTCAAGATGATTCCGAAAGAACTTTTCTAGATATTTGATAAGTGTCAAAATAGTTATTAGTAGGTAGTGTTAGCCAAAAGCCTGTAAAAAAAAAAAAAAAGTAACTTTTGAAAAAATATTATATCTCCTAAATAAATACACAGTTTCCGCATCAAAACATACAGTGCATATACAGTGCAAAAATGTTGTGCATAGTATTTTTAACAATGTATTAAAGTTGCAAGCCATTTGTAGCTTTTTGCGTTACAGACTGATCCAAAGTACTTTCTTTCTTCTTCAATTTGAGGTTGATCCCCTAACTGCACTCTGGACTAAATTGATAGTGGAAAATATGAGTTTTTAAATGTTGTTTGCATGTATGAAGTTGAAACTATTTCGTCTAATTTTTTTTTTTTTTTTTTTTTTTTTTTTTTAGATAATCGAAAAAATGTAAAAAGAAAAAAAAAATCTAATAATTTAATACCCACTGTATACAAAGGCTGTTCGCACATTTTTTAGACGATTTTATTTCGCAGTAAGAAAAAAACGTTTGCATGGAGAATTTTATTTTCACAACAGTTATATTTTTGGAAGTTTTATTTATCTTCTGATATTTAGAATTTTTGTTTAGATGCAAAAATGCGCTTTTAAAAGGCAGTGGATGGAAAAATGCGTTTCCGCTCTTTCCAAAGTGAGTTTTTAGTGAAATCTTTATGAAAAGCATTTATCAGGAGAAAAATGGAAAAATGTCGCAACAGTAGATGAATCTTGGGTCTATTTAAGTGGTTGCAATAAAAAAAAGATCAATTTATTATCACAAAAGTAGAGAATTTTTTTTTTCTACATGGTTCAAAGAATCAAAAGAAAGTTTTTCTAAAGGATTTATGATTGTCACTGGTTTTTCATACAAGCGCAAGATAAAAGCAAAAGAAATGGGACAAAAATGTCAAAATCAGCTCTAAATACTATCAAGAACATATTTTAATTCCAATTTTTAAAAATGAAAATCCAGATCTTTATCCACAATGATACCAATCGGTTGAACTGTATCAAGATAAAACAAGCAGCCACACATTACAATCCGCAATTGCTTTTCTAGAAAAAAAAAAAAAATGGAACAAAAAACGGGAATTAAAACCATACCCTTCACTGATATTCCTGCTAAATCTGCTGATGCATCACTGTTGGATTTTTCTGTTTTTCGACTCTTAAAATCAGCATTATCCAAACACCGACCTACAACGCTTTGTGGACTTTGGAAAGCCGTTCAAGAGGAGTAGAAAAATATACCTCTTCCGATATTATGAAAAGCATTATTATCATAGAAATTACGGTGTAGAATGATAGTTAAGAACAAGGGCTATCAAACTGAACAAATAAAACACGAAATATGAGTGAAATTGTTTCAGTACACTCCATCAAAATCGTCTAAAAAATGTGCGAACAGCCTCTGTATATGGAAATTTACTCTACTTGCTTTAATATTTTTTTTCAAACAATTAAATGCTATGCAAATTTCGTCATTCAGAATTTTCATCAACTTTCGCAATAGTTCTATTATATTACTACTGTCGAGTTTTACACTCTCTAATCGCTGATGCCAAAATCTTTTTCCGGTACCAAAAAGCATTGGTCAATAGCATGGGGTCGATAGATCATATGGATTATAAATAGATTATAAGACTTCTTCACACACCATAAATTTTAAGCCAGCACAACCGGTTTCGAAAGGACGTAGCCTTTCTTAATCAGGTGAAAAAAAAAAAAGCACGTGCTACTGCCTTGGAGGTAAAAACAAGAATGACTTGCTTTTGCACAGTCTTGCACAGTCTAGCACAGTCTTGCTTTTGCCTCCAAGGCACTAGCACGTGTTTTTTTGCACCTGATGAAGAAAAGCTACATCCTTTCGAAACCGGTTGTGCTGGCTTAAAATTTATGGTGTGTGAAGAAGTCTTATAATCTATTTATCGATTGTACACCAGTTTTGAATTTAGTTTACATGGATTATTATATGGATTTAACAACTTTCTTTTTAAGAATTTTAAATACAAAAGAATACTTGTATAAAATAAATAATTGCGTAAATATAAGAATTCCTGACATCATAAGAGAATACATTATTTTTCTTAACATCACATTGATCATGCGTCTCGAATGATACAACTTTCAATCCTCTACTCCCGTAATTAACAAGTTAAAAGAGTACAACAATTTGCATGTTTGCGTATTAATATATAGCTGCCATTATGTTACTTCCTAAGGTTAATTAATCTTTAATGCATAATATGCTTACAAATTATACGAATTATAAATAAATAAATAAAATAAAATAAAATAAATTTTCTGCTGGGTGAGGGGGCATACATCAAAATACAAACAAGTTACAAATTTCAATACAGACATCTTCATTTTTTATTACAGAGATTTTTGCTATTTTTCAGAAACTGTTTAGCAGTGTAAAGCATATTTTTCAATGTAGGCCCTATCACTAACTTGTAAAATCTGCAGACAAAAAACAGTGTGTTTAACAGCTGACCGCAGCTGATCATCAGTGATTTCCAGAACATGCACCATTATGAAGTTCTTAAAGTTAGCCAAAGTCACAACATTACCATGATAAATCAAACTCTTTAAATGGATCCATAACCCCAAATCACACGGATTAGGATCAGGAGAACGGACTGGCCAGGGAGTGGAAAATGAACGGCTAATCACTCTGTCACCTGTAAAATTTTACTGCAAAAACCTTTGGAAAATATAAGAATAACAGTTTAAAATGTCGTAAGGTTTAGAAAATGTTAAAATAGACCACATATATTTATTGCACATCTTTTCAAGTATTTTGACTGCGATGCGTTCCTAGCGGAAAATTTCAAATTTAAATTTGAATTTTTGTTTTTGCAGAATCTTTAGGCGAATCCTTTGAAATGTCTCTCTATATATATATTTAATCGGCATTTTACGTATTTACAGCTACAGAGTGCTCTGTGCAGGCCAAATTTAATTATTACTACCCTGTATATTTTTATATTTCCTTTATTTACTTCAAACAAATTAGTATATTTTAAAAGAAATATTTTTACCAACACCCTTTTAAAACATCAATAATAACAGGAAAAGGGCAAATTTTATATAAAATAAAATAAAATGAAGTAAAATAAAATAAACCGTGTAACCACAAGTGCGCCAAGTAAACTCACTCTAGTCAGAATATGCAGAAAAGTAGTCGAAAAAAGAAACTGAAATGCGATAAGGGAGAGCACGTGAACCTGACGCTATCGATAAGATTTAGCTACTTCTCGCATACTATTACTATTATATTGAAATATTTCAGTTAAAATTCATTTTACTATTTTTGAAGGTACTGTTAGTGACGTATGAGCGTGACAGGAGGAAATCGAATTTACAAAACTGGCTGTAGTGGGTAGTCTATTAGACGAATGTTCAGTCATATGAGATTCAGTCATTAAGATGTTAACTGATTCGACCTTCTTACGATCATTTGTTATTCAAATGATCTGCACATTGGTTCACAAATTAATAAACTAACACTTCAATGATTTAACAAATTAACACAATGGCGAATTAACAACGTAACGAAATTAACAAACTGACTACATTGTAGAAAGTTACAGCATGAATTGTGTCTTTTTCGGGTTCTTCACATCTCGAAATGTCAAAAAATGTCAAAAATCGAGTCGAAAATTTTTACTAATAGGTACCTAAGTACCCCATACCTACAGTATAATAAAAGTCTAAAGTCAATGAGTTTTTTTTTTTTTTTTTTTTCCAATTTCATGTGTTGAGAACAAATTTTTATTTGCAAATTTGTTTGTATTCAAAAAATATTATTGGTATTCTATTTGAGCATTAATGCAACAAATGTTAATAAGACATATTATTGTAAAACAATTGTAATTAAAACTTCAAATTGAAATAATCTTATATTTTATTATGAGAATTTTGTTGCTCTGAAATATATAGAGAATACAATTGCCATTTAAAAGCCTTTGGTGTTTTACTGAAACTTTAAATATAATATTATGACATCTATAAATAAATAAATAAATTTTTGTAATTCTGCAGTTATAATTATCTTTAAAAATTACATTAGGGATTACAGAAGAAAAAGATGTGCAATAAAAATTAACTACTTCGAATTAATGTTTATGGAGAGAAAATATGTTCATTTTTTCTCTTTTTATACTAAAATTTGTCAACGTAAAAATTACTTACGAATATCAGAAGAAAAATTTGTAGAACAAATAATTATGCTTCCATTATGGCGTTCAATTTACGACTTCACTCTGGGGGGTACAGCACTCATAGAAACCCTTTTATAATTTAAAAAGAATAAAAATTGTTTGGAAAATTGTGAATTATTCCCGGTAAAATTGTAAAATAATTTTTTAAAGATACTTAATTTATATATATATTGAATAAATTATGTTTTTGTTTCTTCAAACAAATATACAAATATGTTTACCCTATACTGTTTATACCATCGACTAGATATTAGAGTAGACCCCAAACTAGTAACCTTTTTGTTCCCGAACATACCTCTCCACCAATCCACCAATTCATTCGCAAAACCGACATTCCACTTCCATCAAACACGCATTTAACCTCCTTTGAATGCAGGTTTCCACCAAACCATTTAAAACATACAAAATCCCAAGAACCAGTTGCCAAGAAAGCGATTATCGCCAAAAGAAGGTGCAAAAACCACAGTGATGTTTGCAGAATTTTTCTCCATAGCGAGTATGTAGGGAATCAGTATTCAGTGATTTATACATAGATATTTAAGGTGCCTGCCTACCTTTAAAATGCAATTTTCGGTCAAAGCTCCGATTTTCTATTTTTTGTCTAGTATTAAAGCCTAACATTTCAGCTTTCTAAATCAGCTTGAATTTTGTTTCTATCTTGCTTAGAACTTGAGTTACAGGCATTTTAATATTAGTAACTCGCCAGTTTTTGAAATCGCAAATGACCCAAAAGTGTTTGTTTACATAAATGTTTTACTCAATATAAGAATCCAAATTTGTTACTGAATATAAAATGAACTTAAAAAAGAAAATAAAAAACTTTGAAATAAATCAGGAACATATTAAAATTATTTTTTATTTAATAGGTAAAATCCGGTTTTTAAATATGTTTTTTGCTTTTTCTCAAAATGAGATTTTTAACATTTCGCTTTATCTCAAAACATCATTACTCCAAAAGTTATTATTGATAGGGCTGTGCCGATTAATCGATTATTCGGTTCGGTTAATCGATCAATACTTAGTCCCGATCAATTTTTTAATCGAGTTAATCGGATCGATTGATTCGATTAAAAATTTTCAAAATCCGATTAAAATTTTCAAACGACGAATTAAAGTAAAAATGCTGTTCTGTCTACAAAATATTTTTTCACATATTTTGTTAACAAACATTCTAAGAAACATCAATCAAATAATGAAAAAGCAAAAAAAAAAAAAAAAAAATATATATATATATATATATATATCTACAATATGAGAGTTTATTCATTATTGAAATAAAATTATATATATATATATATATATATATATATAAGAAAAAGAAAACCGATTAAAAATCCGATTAATCGACCTATTAATCGATTCATGAACTACGATTAACCCAGTTAAAACTCTTAATCGATTCCCACCCCTAATTATTGAAACTGTATGAAACTTTGACAAAATACTCTAGAGGAGTTGTTTTAGGGATTGAACTACGATAATGAATAGAGCTAAATTGTTTTTTTTTTTTTTGTCGATAGCAGTTATGAACTGCCATGTACATTCATGATTTTTTCAGCATGTAAAAATGTTATCTTCTCTAAAATATTAGATAACATGATTATAGTTTTGAGAGTAGTTCACTCTCTTAAGCACCATTCAATAATCTAAATAAAATTTGCAGAATAAAAATATCTTTATTTAAGTTTGACTTATGATGTTTTGTTTTTTTTCGCAAATTTTATGCATATTTTGAGCCTAAATATCAAAATATTTTAAAATTTGCATATTTTTTTTCAGGTTATTCACCGTTTTTTACTATATTCTATCATATAATGCACATAAATAGGCAAATTTTCAATTTTTAGAAAAATATCACTTCCGACACCTTAACACTATTAATAATAATTTTTCTTTAAATGGACTACTTTTTAACAATATTTTTTATAATAAGTTCACTTTTTATACAATTGCAATAGTTATGTAAAAATTTTATATTGATTATTTATAAATTACACTTACCAGTCAGACAAATGTCCAAATACAAGAAGAGAGAATATGAAACCTGCCATGAAAATGGACTTTGACAATGAAACTAGCCATTTTCTGTCACATACTAAATTGAACTGCAAGTAAATATCTCTATTAATAAATATCCACATAAATTTATGCAATAGTAAACAAATAATGTGTCTGAAATATGTAAAGTTTTAGAAAAGCCGTGTAGCATATATTGTTATCTTTTATTTAGCACCTTACTGAGAAGGGTAGAACTATAAAATGTCTCGTCATATTCCCAAGCCGCACATGGTAAAATGTCATGTCTGCTGCTGTTCGTCCTGTTTTGAAAGGCATACTTAAGGTTAACATCGTCATATCTGGAAATAAACAAACAAAAAAAATCTCAATTGATTCTCTTAAATTTCGATAAAATTAAATCCATATAAATTCACATAAATACATTCATCACATACTAGGAGAGTCGTATCAATCCCTGACAATATATTGACCGCTCCAGCCTTCCCTTTTCCACTCTTCGGTGTCTTTTTCCGGTCAATTTTGTTCTTTTATTCTTTCCGATGTTAACTTTTTTTTTTGTTTTTCCACACTTAACATTGTGAGTTTTTTTCGTTTTCATCCCATGCTTTTTCTATGGATTGTTAGCTTTTTCCCCCATGTATTCTAAAGTGCGGTGGAATATTATAATTTAAATTATCCGTTTCGGTTATTTATTTATTTTTAGATATCATACATGCATATAAACATCCATTTAACCGTTGTTTGTCATTGGATTAGATATGTTAAACATCTTAAATGAATCCATAGATTATTTTATATGCTTCTTTTTTTGAAAGACAAAGTTTAGTAAAATACCAGTCCATAAATTTACGATTCTTAGAAGGGAACTCAAGGAATTCTCAAGAATAAAGTTATAGCCAGGATTTGGTTTATATGTTTTATTTATTTATTTATTTACTCTTTATTTTTTAACATTTCAAAAAAAAAAAAAAATTGAAATAGGTTGAAACAGAAGTTATCACGTTTCACTACAGGATTTTGCCAGAGCCCGTCCGTAAAGATGATACATATATATATATGATGCACATAATTTCCTAAATATTAAATAGATAATAAAATAAAAGTAGTTAACATATCTGTACTGATAAGTATAAAGGATTTAAGTCCAAAAGTGTCGATTTTGAGTTAAGTACATAGTCAGACTCAGAAAAAAATTCTCTATCGATTGGTATAAAGCATTTAAATCCATGTCATTTAGTCTTTGAGAAAATCCATTGGTAAAAAAAGATTCAAGTCAGAAAATTTGCATTAATCTTTCGTATAAAATATTTAATTCAATATTTCCCTTTATTAAATGAAGATTGACAGTCACTGAATGGTATAAAGTGTATAAACCAACATAATCCCTTTTTCCTAATCGATTCCGCTCATTAGTTTTTAGTTAGTTTAACTTTATTTTTCGTCTCCTGAAAAATCAAGAATATGGACTTAAATCCTTTATACTTATCAGTACAGATATAACGGAAAAACCTATGCAATATAATTAGAGATTATGATAATGAAAGTGCAATAAAGTGTTTAACTTACAATAAGATGAAGTATTTTACAACAAAGACTAGTGTTGCATAATTTAGAGACTCTTTTATTCAATTATCACCAATAATTTTAAGGAGTGATATTTGATATACATAATAGCTGATTAATCTTCGAAGTGATTACAATTAAAATTTAATTGTGGATATTGAATTAAAACGTCCCTAAATTTGACAACACTCATAAAGACATAACAATAAATTGTCGTTTCTGATACATTAAAAACTCTTAAGCGTAAAATAATTATTAAAAACAATTATTGGCAATCCAGAAAATTTTAAATTAATAAATTCCTTTAAAAATTTTAAACTGACCTCGAACATTGTTGATCATTCTGCGGTATAGCTAGAGTTCGCCATTCTTCTACAGTTAAATTTTTGTATTCTACAGGACGAGCACACCAGTGGTCAACGTTAGGAGCCAAGAATGACATGGATAATGTAAGAAAACCAACAGGTACATTCAATAAGAAAATAATCACGAAAATGGATCGCTGCCAGTGACCATCTCCTCCTGTAAATTCTGTTATGTCAAGCTTTTGCTTCGTGCACTTAGGAACTTTTGAAGCAAGTTCTTCTTCCACATTTGGTTGCGTCTTCATTTTATAATTTTTCAGTATACTATAAAATAAATAAAGGAATAAATGAAAATATTTTATTGAGCAATTTAAACTTAAATTTTATAATCCCAAACATTTAAATTTAAAATTTATATAGGGGAGAGTTTGATAAAACGAGATAGTCTGACAAAACGGGATACGTCGCCTACGGACCTGTCTAGTACTGCTATCGAGCGGACGACGACAGAAACTTGTTCTCGGCCGTCATTACACCATTCTCAGTTCGTCCCGCCTCGAGACCACTAGTTGATGGAAAGAAGTAGCTCTTAGAACTTTTTTACTCTGATTTCTTCGCACTTTCTACATTTGCATGCGTTGTTTTTTAGATTATACTGCCTACATATATAGGAATACAATTCCGGTGAGTATTACACTTGATTAAGCATTTATTTACGAAGTGTAGTCTATCTAATTTTCTTTTCGAGTTTAGGCCTCAGCCATGTTTGTTTTGAAAAGTGTCGGAGTTGGATAAAACGGGATACAGTTTTTTTATGCCGTATATTCGTCCCTCCTATGTTTGTATTTCCTCGAGTGAAGGAAAACCCACGACTCATGGATGATGCTTTCCCAGTACCATTTGCAGTGTATCACAAGACCGGCTGGATCACGAAGGATACCTTCATTGTTTGGTTTAAAAAATTCGTGGAATTTTCCAACCCAGCCCATGAGAATCCAGTGCTGTTGCTACTTGATGAACACAACAGTCACACCAAATATTTGGAACTTGTAAATTTGGCGAGAGAAAATAATGTAACCATCCTAACCTTCCCCCCAACATACAACTCATCGTTGTCAGTTTCATGGCTCCACTGAGCACGCATTATGAACAAGAAGTTCAAAAGTGGCTGTTCAACCATCCATGTAGGTGCGTCACAATTTACGAAGTTGCAAAACTGTTCAACGCAGCCTATTCACGGGCAGCTGTTGCAGAAAATGCAGCTTTTGCAGTCCAACTGCAGCTGTCACGGGCAGCTGTTGCAGTCGTTACAATCCTGACGTCTTCCCAGATCACTTGTTTGCACCCTCTGTCACCACAGACCATCCTACGTCAGACCTTCAGTAAGAACCTCCAGGCGTTGGGCACCAAACTGATATGAGCAAAGACCAAGAGCAACCTTCAACTTCTTCAAGGAACATCGTAGGAGTAGACCAACCAACAAACTTGTCAGGAGACAGCCTATGTCCAGACCAACCTGCAACATCCTCAGGGGAGAAAGGATTAGAACTCTCTTGTTATCGACCTAAGCTACCATTTTCCATCTCTCCAAAATTTGTTCTGCCTGTACCTCAAATAAAAGGGCATCACCCAGAAAAAAGGGCTAATAAGAGAAAGAAGAAAGCTGTAGTAATAACATCATCTCCATATAGGAGTGAGTTAGAAACGGAAGAAAAAGAAAGGACGATTAAACTACAAGAAAGAACCAAGAAAATTGAAGAAAAGGCTGCTAAGAAATACCTCTTAAAAATTCCAAAAAAGTAGTTTGTAAGAAAAGGAAATGGAAAAGAGGATGAAAAAGAGCTACCAGGTCCAGCCAAGCCTAAAAGTAGGCGTACAAAAGAATCCAAAGGAAAGCCTAATCCTGATGTTAAAAGTCAAAGCATAGAAAAGTTTAATAAACCTTCAGCAAGCAGCCAAGAATGCATGTCGTCATCGTCTGAAAATGAAGCAGAGGGAAGAGAAACCTGCATATTTTGTAATGCACTGTACGTCGACTGTAAGGCTGGTGAAGGTTGGATCCAATGTTCTGGATACCAAGAATGGGCTCACTAAGAGAGTTCTAATGCCGATGAAGAGGACGACACCTTTATATGCGACTTTTGTTCTTCTATATGCCTAAATAAAAGGTCTTCTTTCCCATTTTGTAAATAATAACATAAAAAACTCTTATTTTAAGTCTCTGATCACTGAAGACATTGTTCTTTCAAGCAGAAATTTTGCTTACATGTTTTTGCTAGTTAATTATGCTTTCAGTTAGTTTTACGCAAAAAATTAAACATTGTAATCCCTATCCCGTTTTGTCCAACCCAGGTATGCTAAAACGGGATGTGTAAGAGTTTGGTAAATAATTTTTTTTACTATTTCACAGTCATTAAAATTAGTTAAAACTATGTTTTTTGTGTGCTTCAATAAATGCTGTAGCTACAAAAAAACAATAATGTGTGGTTTTCTTCAACACATTTTTCGTAGTAAAAAAAAAAAAAAAAAAAAAAAAAAAAAAAGAATGGCATCCCGTTTTGTCCAAACTTTCCCCTATGCTGAGAAAGAAAATTAAAAAAGTTTTAATATTTAATTAAAAATATAAATAAATAAAAATATAAAACCGTATAACTCGAATATATGATTAAGTTCTGTTCTAAATTATGTTAGAATTATTTTTAAATTGTTTTGAATGCCTCCGTATGTAGCCTATAAATTTGAATTACTTGGAAACGTTAGTATATAAAAATTAATATTTTGTTACACAATCTATGAAATATTTTTCAACATTAGAGTAATGCGGTTACA
The DNA here is from genome assembly GCA_963930645.1 of Salticus scenicus. NCBI lineage: Eukaryota > Metazoa > Arthropoda > Arachnida > Araneae > Salticidae > Salticus > Salticus scenicus. The sequence continues at coordinate 253,376,928 of OZ005650.1, forward strand.
ACATTTTCACTTCTCGAAAAAAAAATATAAAAGAGGCTTATAAATAAAATTATTGATTCCCATTCACACGCTGTAGTTTTTTAGACATATCCTTTTGCGTTTTTTACAGTTCGTTTTAAAACACGATACAATAAGCCGAAGAACACAAAAATTAGCAGGATACATTAATCCTTAAAATCTAAGAAGTAGCAAATTAGAAGCAGCTAGTGTAATTTCTTGAATTAACATATTTTAAATCTCTAAATCTCGCTTAGACTATGACTTGCAATAAAGCATTATGCAATACATTTATTACAATGTTTTTATTAACTTCTATTCTTGTTTGTTTGTCCGGTACAAATCTTGCAATCGAATTTTAACTAATTTCCCTACTAGCTAGACATTTGAAACTTTCACAATAGCTCACAACCCGATGACAACACAATACTCCGAAGTCCGATTTTCGAATTTTCGAATAGTTTTCTTATAATTAATTAAAATATGAAAATAATAACCTCCTAATAGGGCAGTTCCTTGTTTGTAAACAAACATCTCAACTTTTATGAGTGGTTGGCAAAAGCATAGCGATGGCGGATTACCAACGAAAAATCAATGGTGGGCGGGGCGCGGGAAAGTCGAGCACGCTTTTTTGCCAACCACCAGACGTCACGAGGAAATGCTCTATACCGTATAAATAGCCATTAAAATAGTAGCTATAATTTAATTGTTGCCAAAAAAATTTTTACAAATTCATTTTTTTTCGACATAAAAATAAATAAACGTGATTAAATAAATAATTTAATTAAACGTGAGCGTTAAAAAATTGTAAAAAGTTAAATTATGTACCTGACAAAAATTGGCGTCACTATCGGTTTAAAGATTTAATACGCATTGATAAAGTGCTAATCTAGTTAGTTCTATAGCTATGATTCAACAGAAAATTTAAAAACATGGTTTATAAAAAGATTTTTATCTTATAATTATTTTTAAAACAATTCCCATGTTTTTGAGAAAAAATAAAATTATTCGAATTTCATCATACATAATCAATTAAAAGTTTTTTAACTCGCTTGAAATTGGTACAAAATTTGATTTCTAGTGGATTTTGTATAAACATATGATATTACGTTTATCTTTTACTTTGAATGAATATAACACTGACGACAAAATTATAGTGTACAACACATAAAAGAATATTAAGTAATTAACGCCATTGATAAAACATTATTATTTTGGCGAATCTGTAAAGGAACGTCATAACACAAGTGTCCTAAAAAAAACAAAAATTTAGTTGATATAAAAATAATAATAATAATAATAATAATATTCATTAAAAATACTTTGGGAAATAAACTTCCATGAATAATGATGTGTTAAATTATTAATATGATCGGTCTAAATAATATACATTACAAAATATCATACAAAGTACAAAATTTTAGGTTAAGTGAAATATGTAAAACACATTTTAAAATAAAGAAATTTTTATAGAATAAATCTTTATAAAAGCGAAAACCGAAAGTGCCAAGATTATAATCTGGATCCTCTGAATACACATAAGAACATACCAACCAAAAATATATACTGCCTCCATCTAGAACAAATATGTAGTCATTTTCTGAAACTCTAAACTAGAAATATAGATTTATGATCTATGCGTATAAGGTAACCAAATAACCTGGATAGACAAAATGAGCGAGAATTTTTAGTCCATGCTTTTCTAGATGGGGGCGAGGGGGGCTGGCGCGTTCAATATATCGTCGGGGGTTAATACGACTCGCCTAGTATTTTCCATTAATACTTATTCTCATTTATTTATTAACTACTTGCCTAGCGAACGATATTTCTAAATGAATCTGTATTTTCAAATTTGCCATATTAAAAGAATCAAAGGCAGTGCCTAAGTGTCGTGATACATAACTATTAATGAAAAAAATGCTCATTTAAATTTTAACTGTGTTCTTTTTATTAAAATAATCTAATTCCAGTAATGAAGTGTAATTTAAATTTAATTATTTATAAAAAAAAAAAAAAAAAAAAAAAAAAAAAAAAAAAAAACTTCATTACAAATTCATCAAAATTGTGGCCTGTTCGTTTGTCAAAGGGATAACACCTAAATGAATTATTAAAAAAATCATTCTACTCATAAAACACAATATACATTTACTCAAAACAAATGTTTTCAGGTATTTAAATTAGTTCCACAAAGATAGCAATTGTCATTCAATTAGTGGTTAAGCTTCTCTACGACTGTTAAATAACGAAATTTTTACTAATTTGAGTTAATGTATTCTGTATAATTTTATACAATAATTTTTTTTTTTTTTTTTTATTATACAATGAGCGCAAAAAAAAAAAAAAAAAAAAAAATCTCAAAATGTGAATGTACGTATCTTTGCAATGGTTAATACACTGGTTATTACATTAAAAAAAAAAAAAAAGCGCAAATTTTCTTTTAATTTTCTTTTTGATATATATATATATTATGATTTCTAAAAGAAGAAACAATCACTTGATCTATTTTATCTGTACAGAATGGGTCTCTCATTGGTAGATTTTAATTACGTATATTTACTAATAAAAAATGCCCATATTTAAATAATTATAATCTCATCAAGATATATTCTAAAAGCAAAAATACTTAATTGTTTAGTTATTACTATACTTGTTAATACACAGTTGTTATCAGTTTCTAGAGAGTGCGGCACGTAAAACCGGCTCGTGATGGATGTCATCTATAGCATCACAACACAAGAACTGACAAGGGTTGTAATATAGTTTCTAGTTATTTTAATGTAGGCGCGTGATCCATAGTGCTGCAGGTTCATAAATGCACAATCAACAATCGTATAAGCAAATAATAGCAGAAATATTGAGGCGCTGAAGACAATTATTTATTAAAATTTAAAACATTCAGTTGAAATATATTAAATTCCAATTAAATACAAAAGTAAATATTTAAGTACTTGAGATTGTACATAATAAATCTTAGGGATGCACCTTAAAAAAAGGAGGTGAGAGAGAGGTACCTTTTAACGTCTAATCAAGACCAGATATTATCGTAAAGTGTGTGGGGAGAGCAAAGCGAGTCCACGACTGGCCCAGCCAAATCTGGCAAGCCTGCAAATCATATGACCCTGAAGTCGCCAATTACCCGCCAAGGGTGATTCTTTGTTCGTGAATTGAAATGTATATAAACTTTTTAAATTTTGAGAGGCGGTTGGAAAATATTAACCCTATCGTTGGCGCGCTTGTGTAGAGCCAAGAGAATGAGGTGATTTATGAGTATTGTGAAACAGGAAATAGATAATTACTTTTATATGAGTCATTTAAAATCTATTGCATCAGGTTGAGTAGAGAATGACCTTTATTAAACTGAAATCATTAATATTGCGTAAACACAAATAAATTATTATATGTGGTGTTGAAATACATATAATTTGAGAGTCTTTTTGTTTAGGAAAATCTGAGAACACTTTTATTTATAAGAATATTAAGCTAATTTATATCTCTCAAATGATAATTTATTAATAAAGTATTACATTTAAAATCTAAATAAAAACGAAAGCTTTAATTTATGGGTTCTATTAATGTAATTCCAAAATGAATGAAGTTTTGATTTAAAAAGGTTTATCTTAATCTGGTTTACGTAATGAACTATATAACGCAATTAATTAATTTTATTTTATGAATCAAAAGTAAACTTCATTAGGATTCGGAAAACTAATATGAAATAAAATTAATTTTAAAACGAAATTTTCTCATGAAAAATGAAATAATTTAATTATTCAAAATTTCAAAGGAAATAGATTAAAAAGTGAATGTATGTGTGAAAACTCCTTCACACATATCCTAGATGGTAAACTAATGTTAATTTTTGAATTTGTAATGACGGTTTATAATTGTATTAACTTTTTAATCGCCAACATTACGCCAAGCGACCGTTTGACTAGAGAAAATGACCGTTATGAACTGAAATAATTAATATTGCGTAAACACAAATAAATTATTATATCCGGTGTTGAAATACATATAATTTGAGAGTCTTTTTGTTTAGGAAAATCTGAGAACACTTTTATTTATAAGAATATTAAGCTAATTTATATCTCTCAAATGATAATTTATTAATAAAGTATTACATTTAAAATCTAAATAAAAACGAAATCTTTAATTTATGGGTTCTATTAATGTAATTCCAAAATGAATGAAGTTTTGATTTAAAAAGGTTTATCTTAATCTGGTTTACGTAATTAACTATATAATACAATTAATTTATTTTATTTTATGAATCAAAAAGTAAACTTCATTAGGATTCGGAAAACTAATATGAAATAAAATTAATTTTAAAACGAAATTTTCTAATGAAAAATGAAATAATTTAATTATTCAAAATTTCAAAGGAAATAGATTAAAAAGTGAATGTATGTGTGAAAACTCCTTCACAAGGGTATATATGAATCTCCTCAAGCTTGCTCACATGTGTGTTGAAGTGGGCGGAGGACACTTTCAGCACATACTGTGAAGGTGAGTAATCAACAATACATTACATTTCATTTTATGTTCATTTTATGTGTTGACTTTAAGGACTAGTTTTACGTACCGCACTCTGTAGTTTCATAATTAATGCGTCATCACCTGCATATTTATGTTTATCATTATTGACATTTATACAATTTATGAGACCAGTTTCAAATAGACAACCTATAAATTACATCAAAATTACCGCAAAATACATGCACATACTTCTAATGCACTATTAACATATTCATGTAGATTACGCAGATTACATCATATGTTCATATGATAGTATTTCACTCCTATATAAATTTATCATTAATAGCTAAACCCATGTTATATGAGAATATATTCATTCTGTATGTATACATCTTACATGATTTATCTTAGATTGTGGGAAAATTCAGAATGAACTAATTACATTTGCTCTATACTCAGTTAATGATACATGAAATACAGCATTACACATCATTCATAACTCCTCCTTCAAATAAAGTGAGACAATTTTTTATCTATCGAAGAGTCACATTAATGTTTAATATCACGTTGTTTTTCACAATATACATTGTACATTCGAAAGTGACGCAGCTAGTCTTTCGCTAACAAAATACGATATGTCGCGGAGAATAATACAAAAGTGACAGCTCTTCTGTATGCATAAAATAATATTTAGTTAGTTTAGCATGCACTTTATAGTAAGCTTTTGAAAACAATGTAACAAAATAAATATTCTGTTTATATTTATTTTTATACATATTTTGTTAAAACAAACGTAAAATTTAAATTTCAATTATTTTTTTTTTCCCTCAAAATAATCTATTAAAAATGTTTTCTTTTATTTTTTTAACTGTAATAATATATATATTTATGGGGTAGGTTAAAAACAAGAAAAATATTTGAGAAATTATCATTCAAATTGAAATTTCAGTTACAAAACGTATATAATTTTTTTCAAATCATAAGTTTATGGAATAAAAATCTTTTGCATTAACACTTTATGAGAACCAAAACTAACTAAATAAGTAAAGGAAAAGGAAAAAAAACTTATTATTTTTTTTTACGTTGTTTATATTTAAAAAAATATGATTTTTTTTTTTTTTTTTTATCAATACATATTTTTTTTTTATAATTATTATTTTCGACAGTTATATCCTCAAAACTAACGATGCACTTACGAAAAATGCGGACGCACGTCTCCATAAAATGTTTACGTGAAACTTATTGGGAAAACAAAGAACGTTTCGTAAATATTTAACAAAGAAATCGTCAACAAAATGAAATAAATTAAAAACATATTTAATAACAAAAATGAGCACTAATTAATTAAAAAAAATCTTTTACATACCTTTGAACTATTATTTTTATTTCGTGAAAATTGTCCACACAAAAAACAATATATCTGATATAATCTGGCAAAAACGTTGTTTTGAATCCTAAAATAACGTCCAAAACGGTTCTGATCCAAAAATAAAGTTGTAGAAAAACAAACAGACTTCTTTCACCACATTCTCTCTCTCACTCTCACTGCGGTGTTTTAACTTCTAACGAATGAGGAAGTCACATGCATTGGTTCATTGCTTATTTATTCGGATGTAGTCCAATAAATGAAAATTTAGTTTAGTGATAACAGATGTGTAGTGATTTTCTGATAATAATTTTGGTGTTATTTTATTTTTCATGAATGAAAAATATATTACTCTTCTGTTTCTATAGTGTACGCATTTACTGATCTTTTTATATTGGTTAATTAAATATTCTTTGTGCGATGTACGCCAACTAAATACACGTTAATATTGTTAAAGATTATATTAACATTTTTACATATATGTATAGGTATATCAAACGCTTATAAAATCTTTTTACCTTTAATAGTAGAATTAGATGATATCTTCAGTGATGAAATTTTAACAAAACGAATATAGTCGTAAAAATTTATAGTTTAAAAAATATATTCTTTTAAATGTTTTGTAAATCAGAATGTCTTGTTTCCACTTTTAATATGAAGATGTTTGTACTTAAAATTTTTATCACTATTGGCATATTTTAACAGTTAAATTAATTATGTATTAATTTTTTTAGTTAAAATTATTTGAAAAGTAAAAAATAATAATAAAAATGTTAAGAATATTTCACATTTTAATTAACAATGGCTGAGATATTTTGCTCTCAAAGATGGTAGACGGGAGGTGCCAGGTTTTTATCCAAGTCACGGCTTTTGATGTAGCCGTTCGGAGTTTTCTATGGTTCTCTTTGAAATTAGTATGCATCCGAGTAGAATTCCATAGAAATACCCACACGGAGAGGTTCCCAATCGTAGGTCCATCGTATAAACAATTGGACTAACTACCCACCCCCCACCCCTCACGTTTCCTTTTTCTAGAAAAAGTTTATATAACTCAGCAAGATACAATATACAACATACAGAGCTGCCAACCTAATCCGGAGGATTTTTAGTAACGTCCCTTTTTCTACACTAGTCTTTCTTTAGAGAATTTTTCTTCTTAATTCATTGTAAATAATTTTGAAGAGAATTACTCTAAAAATTAAGTGGTGTGGAAAAAGGGGCGATACTAACCATCCTCCGGATTAGGTTGGCATCTCTGAACATACGTTAACATATTTTGTGTATTAAATTAATGCTCTTCTCAGTCAAAAAAAAAAAAAAAAAAAAAGAAAGAAAAAAAAAAAAAGAAATATTATTGGTTAATATTTTCGGTAACATAAGTTAGACAAAAATGTGTTAAAAAATCTCTATTGTTTTTATTGCTATTTAGGTCAGAATATCAGTATAATTTTACTATAGTAAACAGCAAAGCGTTATTTCCTTTTATCGCTGCTTAAATCCTGCATTCGTGACTAATTTTTTTTTTTTGCCTAACGCATGATGATAATTCTTCTTATTATTATTACTTACTGTTTAAAAGCCAATGAAGAATATGCTGCGATATTTTATTTATAACAAAAACTAAAATACGAAATCCGAAAATAATTTACTGAGTAACATTTAAAATATTTTTCATTATATATACTCTGCATTAAAAAAAAATATAATAATGATAATAACAATTTAAAGTCAGTAAAACAACATTTTAATTTATTACATTTTAAACGAAAATTTGTTTACAGTTTATGTCTATTTAACTTTATAATAAATAACGTGTCTCTTGTAAAGATTTAAAGGAAATACGTAGTTTTAAAAATGAAGTTTTAAAAAACAATGAAATTTGAATAATATCTTTTTAAAATAAATGGTGAGTAACAAATATAATGCTGTTTAGTTAATAATGAAAGTCTTATTTTTGTCTACTATGAATATAGTGAAAGATTATTATGCATTTTAAATACTAATATTTTAATAAAAAATAATCTGGTGTGTCACTCACACGACTTTCTCTTACCCTGAAATTTAATACTATAAGTACAGGTTGCAGATTAAGAGGTAAGATAACGAGTACTGTTATGTAAACCTATGTTAAACAATTCAAATTAGGCTTCGGAAGAGTTTTATATGATAATTAGTTCGGTATGAGGGGCGCTACCGCCCCCCTCAACCCCCGGTTTCATTAATGCAACTATATTTATATAGAATTTAATTCGGTTATTAAAAAATAATTCTGTTTAAAAAAATATTTTATTAAAATAATTATTTAAAAAAATTATCGTTTATGATAATGCAGATGATTTCCATATTAGAGAAGTAGTATAACACTAAATATAAAAAAAAAAAAAAAAAAAAAAAAAAAAAATGTTAAAAATGAAAAAAAAAATGATAACGTTATTTTGATTACTGTAAAACATCATTAACAATTTTAAATAATGTCAAACTTGAAAATAAAAGTTATATCTAATCTGTAGCACATTTTATGAAATGTAATAACATTTGTAGTCTCAGTATTCTAATATCTGTTAAAGTTTCTGAGGCCAAAATGATGTTAAATGTCTTTTTAAAAACTTCAAGATTATGTTTTGATGAATTAAGTTTTTATCATGAATTTTATTTGGAATTGGTTGTTGCAAAAAAGATTTTAGATAAAATTCAAGAAGTTTATATTTACAAATAATGCGTTTTAAAGAAATTTACAAAAATTAACGTTCTTTTTTCAAATTAGGAAAAATGGTTTCGAATATGTATTGTTCAAAAAACGAACGGACTGAATCTAGATGGGTTCTCTTCAGTGACCAAGAGGTTCTTTCTCAAAAGCGATAGAAGAGATGTGCCAGATTGGATCCCGGATCAGCATCGTTGACCTAGCTTTTCATATTATCCGATAGCTTTCTCCGGAACTTGCTAACACACCGACTATGAACCCTTAGACTCCCTACACACACACACATAAACACGAAGGACATCCATCCCAAGCTTAGATTGCTCATGTAGGCAGTTGACATTAACTCACAACACCAAATGCCAACTAAACGGGATTTTTAAATAATATAGAATTCAATAAAAGTGTAATAAGTATATAGGCTACTTGAAACTACGGTTTCCTTTTTAGAGAAATGGGGCATTGTCAACTTTATTCGATGAAATTAAACTATTTCTCAAAGCGCGTTTCTTGAATATCAATAATAGTAATAATAATAATAATATTTTTATGATCTATCAATAGGTGACTTTGCGTCACCTGAATAAATTTTAATTATTAAGATGTGATTTATGGAAATACTGTAACATATGCGTATGTGAATAATTTAATAAATATTTATGCTTGCGAAAGAGTTTTACATAAAAATATTGTTGAGGTGTTTTATGTAGTTACATGAATATAGCACATTGTTAAGTAAATGAATAATAATTAAATATACAATGCCACTGACCTATAATTTTAATGAATAAATTTTACCAAACTTACATTAACTATACTACACTACACACTTTATCCCTAAAGTCGTATTTGTTTATCTTTGCGGATCAGTAACTAAAAAGAATTGTATAATTTGTATTTTTTAAAGTGTTCTAAAAACGTTGAAAAGTATTTATATTACTTCCGTTTTGTCTGTCTGCCTATCTGCTTGTCGGTAATCACGTTATTTTCTGTAAATAGTTCTGTAAATGTAAATAATGCCTAAGTTGTTTAAGTTTACTATAATATATTCTACATTGAAAATTATTTAAATAGCACTACTGGTTATTATGTAAATTCAAAAATAAGTTTCAATACATTGTGGTGTAAGAGAAGTATATGTTTAAAGAGTTCATCCAAAAGCACAACGAAATAAACATATATTAATCATGAGTATTAAAGTATGCTATTTTAAAGATATGGTTTATAAAGTATAAATAATTGGTTCGTAAGGCCGCGCAATTTAAGATACTTTAGGTAATATAATTAGGAATAGCGTCATGTGCAGTTTCAGTTTTTAACCCTTTCATTCCCAACTTTTTTTCATCCATAAAACAATAAATCTTATATTTAGTCATAAATTTATTTCAAAGGTAATATATATAAATATTTTTTTAGAAATAGGAGTAACAGCAGAGTACGAATTAACATAGCTAACAAAGCAACTGGGAGGAGTTTATTTATGTTTAATATAACCTCTGATGCCATTTTAAATAATAACTCTTTAATAAATAAAAATATCAAAATTTTTGAAGAAATACATATTGCAATTAATTAAAATACAAATTATAAACATTAAAAAATAAAATAAAAAATAAAATAAAAAATATTTCAAACGGTTAATTTACTTAAATTGCCCAAAACAGGAAACTGATTACGATATTATTATCAGCATAGAGTAAAATATACTTTCATTTATCAACAAGGGTAGTGAAATCATCTAAAATATATATTTTTCGGTGAGAAAATATATATAGATTTTAATATTGTTCATTTTAAATCAGCGGAAGTGTCAGATGATAAGAAAGAAAATCTGAAATGTTATGATTCCAATTGGCATCACCAGGAATGAAAGGGTTAACTGCGTTAACACTTTCGAATAAAGCTAAAAATTGTTTAATTCTTCAGTTTTAACTGGGTTTTGAACACTTTCAAATAAAGAGAGAAATTCAAAATTAACACATTAAATCCTAACTAAATTAAAACGAAAAATAAATATTCTGACCATTTCTTTCAGTTTATACTAAATATTTATTTTATTATGGTTAAATATAGTTAACATAAATATTAATTTGTATTAAAGTAAATATTTATATCAAGATAGTTATTTAATGTTTTATTCTATAGTATATTTATATTATAACATTTAATATCGGAAGTCTTCGAAACAGTTTCGTAACTGTAAATTAATTATTTATTCCATGTATTTAAGACATGCGAATATTTTATATGGACTTTTTTTGTCTTGCAATATACACGATTAAGCTCTTCTCGTTCGTTGCTCTAGGGGCACATAGAATATTTATCATCATTAATCTCAGTTTCACTATTTGCTTTTTCTTTGGTGTTAGAAAAGCACAAAAATGCTTTTAGTGTATAAAGCATGAAATAATCAAGTCTTATTTTACAAAAGCAATCTTTTCGGAAAAAAGAATAATTTTCAAAACAAGCGAATGATTTATGTTATTGTTGTTGTTATGATGCATTGCACGATCATTTGTTTATTTTTATTTATTTATTTATTTATTTACTTTTAATGTTAAGATGTGTTAAAATTTTTGATAGTAAAATTTGTATATTACTACATCAAAACCATATTGAAATTAAGTATTTATATGAATGAAAATTATGTGTCAAATATAAATTTTGGAACACACTCCAATTCAAATAAATATACGTACTCCCATAATTAAAAAATCTGAAGTGACTCCACTCGACTTTCCGAACATTGAGTAATTAACAGTTTTGTAGATAAAGTAAAGAAAGAGGAATTGTTAAACAAACAAGAGAGAGAAAACCATAATAGAGTGTTTGAGTACTTTTCTCCATATATTACACGATGTTTTATTTAACGTTACTGAACTTTGAGCCCATAAATCATAATGATAAAGAATTTTTCGTTGTGTACCTGTAAAAACCTATAAATGGTAGATTCACCAAAATGCTTATAGTTAGTGCAACAGTGATTTATAATATTCATATAAATTTTCAGCTCAATTCAATAAGGCGTTTAGATGCTATCGCATTTTTAAAAATTTGGTCCCATAGGCCATAATGATAAAGAATTTTTCTTTGTGTCCCCGTAAAAAAAACTGTAAGTGCTAGATTCACAAAAATCTATACAGCTGGTGCAACTGTGACCTATAACATGTGTACAAATTTTTTGCTCAGATTAATAAGGTGTTTAGACGCTATCACGCTTTAAAAAATTTGGCCCCATAGGCCATAATGATAAAAAAATTTTCTTTGTGTCCCTGTAAGAAAAAACTATAAATGCTACATTCTCCAAAATCTATACAGATTGCGTATCTGTGACCTATAATATGTGTATAAAATTTTTGCTTAATTGAATAATGCGTTTAGATGCTATCGCACTTGTAAGATTTTGGTCACATAGGCCATAATGATAAAGAATTTTTCTTTGTGTCCCTGTAAAAAAAAACTATAAGTGCTAGATTCACCAAAATCTATAGGGTTCGTACTATGGTGACTTACAATATACGTACCAACTTTCAGCTTATTCGAACAAAGCGTTTAGACGCTAGCGTGTTCACTCACAGACATACACACATACATACACACACACATACACACATACACACACACATACATACATCATCGCAAAAATAGTGAAAACGGACTCATTGGACCTCGAAACGTATAGAAACATGAAAATCTCAAATTCGGATTTTCGACATGATTACAATACTTTCCTCACTATAGTGTTCGGAAAGTAAAAATGTGTCAGTTTCAATTAAAAATGTTTACTGGTTTACAGTGGAAATATTTAAATACAATTATTTTTTTAAATGGAGTTTTCAATTTTTATAGTGTAAAAATATACTTATGCACAATATTTTAATAACAAAGTTTCGAGATGGTTAAACAAAGTTCCGATACTAAATGGTTGCTAATAAATGTGTCGATACACTGAATCACATCACAGCATCACGAAATCGCCAATGGATGCCCTACAGTAAAGTTTTGCCGTACTGAGAAGTGTTTGAACGATTAAGTCACATTTTCCGGTTTATGTTAGTATTTATACAGGCTTCTTTTGTGTATTTTACACTAGATAAAATTGAACTTGTTAATTGCAGTTGTACGTGGAAATGGGGGGAAAAGAAATATTTCCTAACAATACTTTGTAATGGCTATGTTATTAAATAAAAAAATGTACATTTTCCAAACATCGGATTAAGCCAAAAAATTAAAAGTCCCAGAGAATGTGGCGATTTATGCTTTATGCATTGATACTTTATTTTGAGCATGGGCATAGATTTATGTCGTTCTTGGCAACTTTTTTAATTGGCAATCGAAAACCTACATGCCAGGTGTATATTTATATGATATATATATTATACGAAACATTGTTTGATACTACGGATTACTGTCTTATTATACATTATCAAAATAATCAGGATTTTTGAAAGGAATTAAGTATGTTTGTTAAATAATTTGGCAACCTTTTTTTCTTTTTCGCCAAGGACAACAGATGTCAAATCTGTTCCTTAGCATGTTTATCGCATTATAAAATTTTGGAATTTAAACTTGAATGTGATTATATAATGTAAACTTGATCAGGCCTGGGATCATCGAGTACTTAATCGTCTTTAATCTCAAAACACCAAATACTAATGCAAACTTGATAATCCATAAATAATAATAATAATAATAATAATAATAATAATAATAACAATAATAATAATAATACCAGACCAAGATTCGAACCTGGAGCATTTGGATTATTAAACTAAGAGAATAGCATAATTAGTTTTTACAAGAAAGAAAAGTAACCAGGCCAGGATTTGAACCTTTGGGTGCGGACCGGATATCAACCAGGATAGCCCAGTTAGTAGAGAATTCGAAAGAAAAAATCTGACGTGGGCACCACATGACTTCCTTATACACTTTTAGAAATATACATAATGTTAAAAAACATTGTCATTGGACCCGAAACAGTTGGCTAAAAATATTTAAAAAAATAAATTATCACCGTGTGCCGTTCAGCTTTTCTGAAAGTTAGTTAAAAACCGATGCAAGATTTGTACTGGTAACGCTGACGAAGGCAGCAGGGACCCGAAAAAATTGGCTAAAAGTATTTTAAAAATGCATTTTCACCGTGTCCTGAACTATTCTGAAAGTTTCAAATGTCTAGCTAGTCGGTAAGTCAGTTAAATAAATTTTCTGTTGAACCATATAAACGCTGTCGAAGGCAGCAGTCACCTGAAACAATTGGCTAAAAATATTTAAAAAATGCATTGTCACCGTGTTCTGAGTTTTTCCAGAAGTTTTAAATGTCTAGTTAGTCGGGAAGTTAGTTAAAAATAGATTGCAAGATTTGTACTGGTAACGCTGCCGAAGACAGCAGGGACCCTAAACAATTGGCTAAAAGTATTTAAAAAATGCATTTTCACTGTGTTCTGATCTAGTCTGAAAGTTTCAAATGTCTATAGCTAGTCGAGAAGTTAGTTAAATAAATTTTCTGTTGAATCACATAAACGCTGCTGAAGGCAGCAGGTATTAGAAACAGTTGGCTATAAAATTTTTAAAAATGCATTATCAACGTGTTCTGAACTTTTCTGAAAGTTTCAAATGTCTAGCTAGTCGGGAAGTCAGTTAAATTGCAAGATTTGTCCAAACCGTTTTTGAGTTATTACCGTTTTTTGATACATTTTGGCCATTATGAACCTAATTTTCCTAAATATCTCCAAAACAGAAAATCATACAAAGTCCAAAAAGGGAGGTGCACAACTAGATGTCATAACAAATCTATGTACCAATATGCAACTTTCTACGTCGAACCGTTTTTGAGTTATGCGACATACTCACACACACACACACAGACACACATACATACAGACGTCACAAAAAATCGTGTAAAGTCCCTTATATCTCTAAAACGAGAGCTCGTGTTAAGACGACACTTGCAGGTGTACAACTAGACATCATGACAGTCACACGTATAAATTGGCAACATTCAGCGATCATTCGTTTTCGAGCAATGTGAAATGAAAAATCCATTTCGCAAATCGAGATTACTATACTTCCTTATACTTTGTATAAGGAAGTAAAAAAGCGAAGATTCTAGGTTTTTATCCTGGCTTGATCACTTTTTTTGTAAAAATTAATACGGCTAATGCATCAAAGTATCTTTAGCATAAACAGTTGAAATTATAGTTAAAATTATGTAACTTTCTTTCCTTAACATTTAAATGCAGAAAATGTTTAAGATAGGAAAATAATTAAACGCAGAAATTGTGAATAACATGAATTTTATTGAACTAATAGATCACCACGGGGAAATTAGAGATTTCCTCCTAGTAACTAACATATCGTTATAGCTGATAATTGTTTAAAATGATGAAATTAACATAATTTCATGCCATAAATAATAATAATTTTGCTATCCCAGATGTACCTGAGTTGTCTTCAGAAGGGAGAATGGGGGGGTAGCAGAAAGTACCCAGAAGATATATTGATGTGCATGCGCACGTATCAAAATATCAGGAATGTTAATTAAAGCAGTATTATAATTATAATAGCATATGTAAATTATAATTGTATTACAGTGCTTATTAAATATTATTAATATTTTTATTTAAAAAAATATAAAAACTATGTTAGTTTTTTTTTTTTTTTTTCTTTTTTCTTTTTATCGAAGTATTAGATGGTAATTAAATGACTATATTTGAATTTTTAATGATTAAAAAAAAAATCTGGTGTGAAACAACCACACGACTTCCATTACGCACTATTACACATATTATATGCATTTTTGAGAGATAATGCGATCAGAAAACATAAAAGTGAACTAAAGAGAAAATCGTTAGAGCCGTTTTTGAGATACCAACTTTTACAAAAAATCAATTATTGACCGGAAAACAATAATTACATACAAAAGGATATTTAAAAGTGAGTTAATATGGCGAGTTTGAAAAAAAATCCGTACAGCTGTTTTTAAAGGAACGCCCTTGAGAGACCTGAAATTGAGCTATTTATACAGGACGCCTATCACTTTTCCTGAACTAACCAACTATATCATTCGAAAGGACATCTAATAGAGTGTTTATATAGCAAATTTGAAGGAAATCGTTAGAGCCGTTTTTGAGTTACGGACTTACGGTCCCACTTCCGGTTTCCGACGTCCCACTTCCGGTTAAACTCAATTATTCACAGGAAAACAATAATTACATACAAAAGTATATTTAAAAGTGAGTTAAAATGGCGAGTTTGAAAAAAATCCGTAGAACCGTTTTTAAAGGAACGCCTTTGCGAGCCCTGAAATTGAGCTATTCATACAGGACGCCTATCAATTTTCCTGAACTAACCAACTGTATCATTCGAAAGGACATCTAATAGAGTGTTTATATAGCAAGTTTGAAGAAAATCGTTAGAGCCGTTTTTGAGATACGGACTTACGGTCCCACTTCCGGTTTCCGATGTCCCACTTCCGGTTTTTCAATTTTCACCAAAATTTGGAAATTTCATCTGTACACCAGACGTATTTCAATTCTAAAGTTTCGTAGCTCTATCTTTATTAGTTTCTGTGCTATAATAGCCAGAAGATTCTCCACATACACACACACACACACACACACACACACACACACACTGACCAATTGCTAAAAAGCACTTTTTTGGACTCAGGGGACCTTAAAACGTGTAAATCAGGTGAAAACCGAATATCGAATTTTCAGACCGAATACAATACTTCCATTACCTACGATAGTAGGGTAATGGAAGTAATAATGAATTTGAATTGAACTGCGGGAAAAAATGAGGGTTTGAAAATACTTTTGAATTTATTATTCCACTCACATTTTTTTACTTCCATTACCCTACTACCGTAGGTAATGGAAGTATTGTATTCGGTCTGAAAATTCGATATCGGGTTTTCACCTGATTTATACGTTTTAATCTCCCCTGAGTCCAAAAAAGTAGTTTTTGGCAATTGGTCAGTGTGTATGTGTGTATGTGTGTGTATGTATGTATGTGGAGAATCTTCTGGCTATTATAGCTCAGAAACTAATAAAGATAGAGCTACGAAACTTTAGAATTGAAATACGTCTGGTGCACAGATGAAATTTCCAAATTTTGGTGAAAATTGAAAAACCGGAAGTGGGACATCGGAAACCGGAAGTGGGACCGTAAGTCCTTATCTCAATAACGGCTCTAACGATTTTCTTCAAACTTGCTATATAAACACTCTATTAGATTTCCTTTCGAATGATATAGTTGGTTAATTCAGGAAAATATATAGGCATCCTGTATAAATAGCTCAATTTCAGGCCTCGCAAAGGCGTTCCTTTAAAAACGGTTGTACGGATTTTTTCTCTTATTTTTTACCTCGCAATATGTAAGCTTCGTTTTATATGTCTTACATGTGTATAAAATTTCTCTTACTGTGAAAATTTTATGTTTATACTTCTTTAGGTCACTGTTATATTTTCTGATCACATTATCTCCCAAAAATGCATATAATAATACGTGTAATAGTGGGTAATGGAAGTCGTGTGGTTGTTTCACACCAGATTTTTTTTTTTTTTTTTTTTTTTTTTTTGAAGGAGAAGAGAAAATCACCTGACTTTTTCACTCTAGTCACGTTCGTGCCTAATATTATAATACAATTTACGCAAAAAATAAAGAAAGATGATTAATAAATTACTTAAATGTTTAATGTTTCAAATATGAATATTCTTCTGTAGGCAATTAAATAATCATTTTGTAAGAACTGAAATTGAAATTAAAATAAATTATGAATTATTATTTTAAGTAAAAGTTATATATATATTAAAAACGCAAAAATTATATGGCATATTAAAAAATATCTCGGGCCACTCTAAAAATAGAATGAGGCAATAAAATGACACATTGCTAGTGATTATGCCAGTATCAGGAAAAAAGAAATTTCCATCAGCATTACAAAATGTTTCAAGCCAAGAAAGTATAGTCAGATCATGAAAGAGAGATAATTGATTTTAGATCGCATATATTTAACAATTTGATTACCAATATAATTGCAAATGAGAATATAGACATTCACGTTGGATAGATATAGATCGATAGCTACACAGGTAAATTCCTTCCTGGAAACATGCGAATAAAAAATTATTATTCAATAAACGGAGAAAATATGTTTCCTAAATTCGCAATTAAATATCTGTGAATGACTGAAGACGATTCTGCTAATGATGTAGTGATGAATATTGAAGACCTATCTACAGTCGGTAACAAAAGTATCCGAACACTAGCAAAAATTCCTGTGTAAAAAAAGTATTGTTAATACTGTTTTGTTAAATAAATCCTTGTCGAATCCTGTTTTTACTCAGTTTAAGAACACGATTCGACAAGGATTTATTTAACAAAACAGTATTAACTCTACCTTTTTTATATAGGAATTTTTGCTAGTGTTCGGATACTTTTGTTACCGACTGTCCTAATCCTGCTAATAATGATTCAATAATGATTCAATAATGACCAATGAGGGCTTATCTACTAATGATAAATATTCTATAACAGCACAAAAGTTAAATGTGGATACAATAAAGGCTGTAATATGTAATGCCCCTTAGTATATGATGTATCTTATACAGACAAACCAAATATTAGATAAAGATTAGCGAATAAAATTTCACATTATTACAAACCATGAATGAATGTTTTAAAAGATTCTTAGCAAAATTGTGTAACTACCAAGAACAATCTGCACGCCCAAACAGAATCGTGTCCTGTCCCAACAACAAATCGAAACAAATCGTTTTAATACTGCTTATTAAAAATCGTTGT
The DNA here is from genome assembly GCA_963930645.1 of Salticus scenicus. Classification (NCBI taxonomy): domain Eukaryota; kingdom Metazoa; phylum Arthropoda; class Arachnida; order Araneae; family Salticidae; genus Salticus; species Salticus scenicus. The sequence continues at coordinate 253,395,275 of OZ005650.1, forward strand.
ATCAAATAATAATTCACCCAAGACACGTAAATCTCTTTTACAAAACTGAAGAATGCTTAACTGAAGTGTCTGAATGCATTATCACAAATAGGATCTTAGACATCGCATTTAGGCTTTAGATACTGTAAATCCGACAAATTTTTATTTATATCTTGTATTACAAATAATAATTCAATTTCTTGAAAATAAATTAACCAATACACAAATTTAGAACTAAAAGTATAATGTTCGATCATTGTTTCGTTCTTTTTCCTTTTATTTATATACTAAAATCGCAAATATGGCCTGAGATAAACGTATCAAAATGCACGTCGGCGTCGCATTTAGGCGCTGAACTGAAAATCGCAAATATGGCCTGAGATAAACGTATCAAAATGCACGTCGGCGTCGCATTTACGCGCTGAACTGATCAATAAAGAACATTTGTCACTTTACACATTTTATAAGTCTGTTGCAAAAACACACAGCTATCTAAATGTATTTTAAATTTAGGATGTAAGCAATGAGATTGGAATTTTTTGTAACTTTATGAATAGCTTAAATTTGTATACTCTACATTTTTCCCTAAAAGATTAAACACTTGCACTTTTTAAAAGTCTATTGCAAAAACACACAGCTATCCAAGTACATTTAAATTATAGAATGTAAACGATAAAATTTTAATTTTGAATAGCTAGAATTTATATAATCTACTTTTTTTTCCTAAAGGATTAAACACTTTCAGTTCAGAAATGCACTGTAGTATCCATTCATTGGAAGAAGAGTAATTCCATAGCATACTAGAGTGTCAATTAAAGAAACAGATAAGATGTCAGGTTTCTTTTTTTTTTTTTTTTTTTTTTTTTGCGACTACTATTACTGCGCGGAAATCTTGATCGTATATTTTCGTTGTAAAGTAAGGGAAGTGTGAAATCAACCAGCTCAATCGAATGAGACATTTAACGAGATTGAACTTCAAATATTTTAAGCTATACAACTTCACGAAAAGTTGGGTAAAATCGTAGATATCTCTAAAAAGGAAACTCGTGTCAGGACCAATGTTGAATGTTTCCAACTACGCATCACTAAAGCCACAAACATAAATTCTCAACATTCTACGACCAACAGTTTTTGAGCTATGCGAAATACAAAATTCATTTCTCAAGTCGGGATTACAACATTTTCCTTACATATGTACGTTCGGAAGGTAAAAAATCTGGAATTATTCCTCTCTACTCTTTGAACATCAGGTAACTAATAGTTATTTAAATAAATTAAAATAAAATAAGTCTGAAAACAATCAGCTCAGTAGAATAAGGAGTTTGACTCTATTGCACTTTAAATAATTTGATCCCATATGTCATTAAGGTAAAGAATTCTAGTTGCGTCCCTGTAAAAATCTAAATGCGCTAGATTGTATACAAAATGTATACATTTTCTTTTGCGACGGTAACCTATAACATGTGCATAAATTTTCAGTTCTTTTGAACAAGGCGTTTAGACGCTATCGCACTTTAAATAATTTCAGCCAGTAGTCCAAAACTATATAAAAATGTTTGTTGTGTCCCTGTAAATAAATTTTTAAGTGCTGTATTAATCAAAATCTATACCGCTCGTGCTATGGTGACCTATAATATACGTACCAACTTTCCGTTCATTCGAATAAAGCATTTGGACGCTATCATGTTCATTCAATAGATACGTACATACATACGCACATACATACATCATGAAAAATAGAGCAAATTCGTACATATTTCTAAAAGAGGAGCTCGTGTCAAGGACAAAGTTGGAGATTAAGTTGCAAATAGGCATCATGTCAGTCACAAATAAAAATTTGCAACATTCTTCGATACATTTCACCGCACTTTAGAATGTAGAAAACGAGGAAAAAAAGCTAAAAATCCATAAGAAAACGGGAAAAAAAATCAGTCAAAAATCCATAGAAATAGCATGAGATAAAAACGAAAAAAAACTCACAATGTTAAGTTTGTAAAAAAAAAAAAAAAAAAAAAAAAAAAAATGGCTAACACCGGAAGGAATAAAAGTACAAAATTTACTAGAAAAAGACATCGAGGAGCGAGAGGGACGGTTGGGGCATTAAACCTATCGTCGAGGGTTTAAAACGATATTTTGAGCTATGTGAGATACAAAATCCATTTCACAAATCAAGAGTGCAATATTTTCCTTACATAGTATGTTTCGAATGTAAAAAAGGAACATTTTGACCATGCAAAAATTACTATATTAGAAATTATCGATATTCCTTTATTAAATATACTTAAATTTTATGCTAATTCATTCTTTAAATGCAATATGCTTTTTTTTCTTTTTACACAAAAACCTATTAAAATCCTACCATTTCCGCCTATCCTACTCGTTTGCATTTCTGAATAAGTCACTTGTGTATACTTTTCTTAATAAAAAATAAACAACAATAAATTATTTCTAAGTAGACATAAATTATCCTCCATAAAAATAAAATCTGGCGTATAAATAATAACACTTCTTTAAATGTAAAAAAAAAAAAAAAAAAAAAAAAAATTGCCTTTTTTTTTTTTTTTTAAAGGTGAAATATAAAATTCCACTGAGGCAACATTATGAATGCCAAATGTAATATATTTCAATTTGCTTTAAAGGTTAACTTTTTAATCTTTGGGCATATTATCTTGCATCCCAGAAGAAAGAAATATTGCACTTGTAAAAGAAACATATTTATGGTGTGGCTGAAAGATATTTTTCTTAATAATTAAAAGGAATTATTTTAAAAAAGTACTTTTATATAGAATTAGATTATTCAGAATTTTAGTTAGATTACAAGTTTATTTATTTATTTTACATATAAGCTTCGTCTGAGCATTTACATGATACATAGATAAATAATTTTTTCAAAAAGTAAACTTTTAACTTTTACATATTTGATTCCATATGTACATTAAATGAATTATTAAAGAGAAAATAATGAAGATATTTTTTCTTTAAACAAAACCAATTGTATAAAATCTATAATATCTAAAAATATCATTGAATAAAGACAGAAATAAAAACTAAAATTTTCCTTTAATTAAAAGAAAGAAAGTTAGTTTTTATTATGCATAAGAGTTCATATCAGACAACACAAAAGTAGCTTAAAAAAAAAAAAAAAAAAAAAAAAAACACTATCAGGAGAATAAACCTAACTGTTATATAATCTAATTGTTAACTGGTATCTATTTTCAGATTAAATTTATCAAGACACATTTTTATTATTTATAATGTTTCCAACTTGAGTTTAAAAATTCTAATACATTTAAATATTTCAGAAAAGTTATTTCGACACAAATACGTTTTCATCTCTAGAAACAGAAAGTTTTACTAAAAGTAAAAAGAATTTGTAAATATTGTAAAAAGAACATATATATATATAGATATAGATATATATAAATCTAATTTCACTATCCTTATTTTCCTTTTTGTTTTCGACAAAGAGAAATCTTTATCAAGTTTAGCAAGTTTACAACTTAATTTCGCTATGATCCTTTAGAATTTTTAATTAAAATTCTTCTGCATGGAATACTCTACATAAAACACTTTATTATTTTGTTTCTAAATATTGCATGTTCCAAAAATCAATTATACGTTTTCATTGCAATTATTGCTCAAATTGCTTAATTTTTTTTTTCTTTATTTACAAATATGGTAGTCTACTTTTTTCTTTTTTTATGTCTCCATTTTTTTTTAAATACCTGCATTCATATTCCTGTATACAGTAGCGTTATCGGAAAACAGAGAAACTCCATGTATCATGTTTAATCTGCCTGTAAAATAGGTTGCATTCTAGGAATTGGAATTGTAAACAAGCTAATTCGAACTAATACAGAATGGCGTGAGAATGGAGAATGAATCCACACATGAAAATCTAAACACTCAGCGACATTATATGGGTACATCAATTATACACTATGAAACTATTAAATACTTTAGAGTTTTAGATGGAATCAAAAATAATATTTACTAAGAAATGAGTATTTATATTAACAAAATTTATCATCTCAAATAGAAATATTTCCGTGAGAAGTCAATTTTACATGATTTGGCAAGTAAAACTGCCAAAACAATTACAGTTATCTCTTTTCACATTTCAAAAGAAGATTACTTACACAACAAAATAACAATACTGCTGCAAAGCAAAAATTACAATAGATCTATCAAAATGTAATTATTTTAGAAAAGAACATTAGAATTACGGCATTAACACTAGATTTATGGCAGGATTAATCATAAATTATCTCGTAGAAAATAGGTCACTCATTAATGTTGATATACTTCTTAAATGACCTTAAAGTAGTATATAGTAACACATATTTATTAAGGTAGTAACTAGTAGTATATATAGTAACTAGTAGTATAGATATTTAGTAGTAACACATATTTATTAAGATATAATGAGATAACTGTATGTAATGAAAGTACCCATAATACTCAAGATTGTCATACGTCTCATTGGAAGTATTTTCCCTATAGTGAGCTTGACATCTTTGAAATAAACGTTCAAAGTAAAATTCACATTTTCACAACATGACATCTGTGCACTACTATGTCGACTAACGGAATTTTTTACTTCATCAATAGCTTCATTCACAAAAGATGCTGCTAGAAGGAAACATAACAATACGGCTGCATACCAACTAATCATGATGCACCTGTGTGGCAAAAGTGTATTCCTTTTTACGATCAAATATTCATACAAAAATAGTTCATACAAGCAAAGCCAACAAACCACACCTAGATGACCGGAGAAGTATTCTTCTACAAAAGCTATATCATCTGTAATTTTCCTGTGCAAGTTCAACAACTTCGATAAGTCAGTTTCTAATTTTAGAGTAGTGATAAATTCCTTTACTACGTCACGAAGAATTATACACAAACAACTGTAATATAAAATAAAACTACTGACTTTGAAAGGTATCCATTCCCATGTTAAGTTTACCACAAACACTAGGAATCCACGAGACGCAGTGTCGGAAACTGTCAAGCCAAAAAAACAAGTCTTGATATATGAAATGTCGTACATGTAAAATTTAAATGTAAAAGTAAAAACTATAATAAACATCACGCATGAGAAAATAAATCCAGTGAAAAGAATTATTCTTAGTTTCATTAGTTTTCTGTAGATGCACGTGGTATAATAACTTTTCCATAAAAGTTGAAACGTTTCCCGAAAATATTTTCGATTTCGATACCAGATTAAAGTTTGTATAAGACTATTAAACGACACTAAAAATTCATTTCCAAGTTCTATAGTTTCACTAGAGTTATCAGTCACCAGTGCTGATAATACAATTAGTAAATTTAAAAATGTGCAAAAGAATAGGAAAAGTTTCCCACCTAGAATGCAACACTTCTTCTTATAGCTTCGACTTATTTCAGAATCATCTTCAAATCCGAGAATTATAAAGAATAAAGCAAAAATACAATACAGTTTTTCGTAAGAATTCGTCTCTGTTTCATTTTTGAAATTCACAACTTGTATGCTTCTTACCCTAGAAGGTTTGATTTCGCTTTCTTTATTTGCTTTTGTTTTTACATTTATAATTTTCTCTATAATTTTCATTCTCAATAAAGATTTTCTCCGTTGATGAAAACTGTTCAAATCTAAATTTATTAAATGTGTCTAATTTTAGTTCACACTTTATATTTCTGATCTTTTAAGATATAGATAATAAAATTACTTACTATGAAATTTTAAAGTTTGAATTGCATAATTTATAAGAAAAACATTCAGACAAACTATTTTTTCTGTATGTTTAAAAATTTTATTCAATTTAGATAGTTCGATATTAATGATGGCTGTAAGTTATACTTTTTTTTTTTTTTTAATTACAACCTATAAAATAATTAAACATGTAGAAAACTTCTTAAAAAATAATGCAAAATATAAAATGTGTCTATTAAGATTCACAAATAAAACTTGCAGATCAAGTAAATATTAAGAATCTATTCGACGTTTAGAAAAAAATGAGAACAAACATTACTGAAAACTATTCATCTCTACAAGCCTGAAGGATAATAGAAAAATATGGTTTTGACCGATATAAATAAAATACGAACTAATTTGCTAAGAATGTCGATAGTGAAAGGAGATTTTCACGTGTCAATAAAATATTATATGTTTACACAAAGCAAATTGATTGAACCTGTACAAGTTCAGAAAGTAAACATGCTTTTAATTCTTCTTATTTTTTCGACCGTATAAAGCATAATCTATCAATACATTAGGGCTGTTTTTTATTTTTTTCCAATAAATGCTATTAAAGCACATTAATGGATATTTATACAGTAAAAGCATCATAGCATTGTTAGCGATATTATTCATTTCACATGATATTGTAGTTTGGCTTTTAATATCTTTTGTTGAAAAGGTTACTATATTGAAAGGTTACTATGTTGAAAAGGTTACTATATACGTGTCACATATATTGATAGAACGAAAACGTTCTTAAATCAATATATGTGACACGTTTTGATCTTATATAGTTTTATTTTGTAACTAATGTTTGTTTAAGTAAAATTCTAGAAATGCTTGTTTTAGAACAATATTAGTAACATGATTCTGTTTATTAACTAACCAAGGAATAATTTCGCTATAATTTTTACTTTCCGAACATACGCATGTAAGGAAAGTATTGTATTCATGTCAAACATCCGACTTTGAGGTTTTGGTGCTTGTATACGTTTTGAGTTCATTTTTATTAGTTTTACGTTAATTATGTATGTGTGTATTTATGTGAGTGAACATGATAGCGCGTCTAAACGCTTTGTTTAAATAATCTGAAATTTGGTAGGTATGTTGTATGCCACCATAGCATGAACTCTATTGGTTTTGGTGGATCTAGCACTTACAGTATTTTAACAGAGACACAAAAAAAAATTCTTTATGGGGCCAAATTTTTCAAAGTGCGATAGCATCTAAACACCTTATTCGTCTGAGCTAAAAATTTATACACATGTTATAAATCACCGTCGCACGAAGTGTATAGATTTTGGTAAATCCAGCATTTATAGTTTTTTTTTTTTTTTTTTTTTTTTGGACACAAAGATTTTTTATCATTATGGTGTATGGGCCCAAATATTTTAAAGTGCGGTAGCGTTTAAACACCTTATTCGATTGAGCTGAAAATTTTTACACATGTTATAGATTATCGTCTCACGAATTGTGTACATTTTGGTGAATCTACCCGTTACAGATTTTTACAAAGATGCAACGAAAGATTCTATATCATTATGATCTATGGGCTAAAATTATATGAAGTACAATAACGTAAAATTAAACAATGGGGAAAAAACTCAAGCCCCCTATTATATTTTTCCCTTTTGCTCATTTAACTGCTACTTACTTTAATTTATTTACACAACCGTTCATTAATTAATGTTCGGGAAGTCGAGTGGAGTCACTCCAGATCTTTTTAAATGTTGTTGAAAGTATTTTACAATAAAACTGAATTTAGTAAATTTGATCGGTAATAGATTCAGAGGTATTTAAAAAATTGTTCGCCAGAAAAGTATGGTAGAACTCGATTTTTAACGTAGACAGTTTTTTAGTGCTTCTAGCTTACTGTTGATTTCAGATATCCTAATGTAAATGGTGTCATTAAAAATAGTGAAAACTTAAAAAAATAATATTGACAAATATGCATTTTTAAAGAGCTTAGAAAAGTAAGCCGTATTTGAATACTTTAATAATGCTGCAGTATTGCTATTTTACAAGAAAATGGGCAAGAAAAACATTATCATCAATTCATCTTACCATAACAAATTTACAAAATAGTAACTTAAATTATAGGAACAAAATTTAACCTTCTGATCGTCGACACCTTATATATCTTTTCACGCAGTTGTATTTTATGCAATAAGTTTTTAATTTAACCTTATTTAAGCATGATCTTTTTTCTTTTATTAAAATCTGAAAGTTTTATATAATAGTCATAAGGTTTACCTTCCAATTCACCGTTATATTTTTAATTTCAATATGACATAACTTTCGCCTTAGTACATTATTATACTTTACAGTGAAAACAGCATTACAATTTTTGCAATGCTGTTAAAAGATTTTAAGTCTTAGCTTAATGCATGTCCTTCTTCTTAATGCATTTATCACACTGGTTATAAGTGTTATTGTAATTAGACTTATCGTGTGGTATTAAGGTCAACTGATTACACGAGGGTTATAGTCTTGGGCGGTTCGTTCTTCGTGGGGAGTAATTGGATTTATGAAAAGACTTAAAGAGAAGCAATTTTGTTTCCTGCCCAGTTTTTTAAATCCTGGATAAGACTTTCATTCTGTCTAATCTGTTTTGGCAGTAAAAAGTTTTAAATACCTTTTATATATAAAAGCTGTCATAAGGAGTATTTAAGAGGAAGTATAACAACTATTCGTTCAGAGTAACACTGAAAAGATCGAACTTGGGGAAAATGCTAGACAGCACGAAAATAAAGCTCCCTAATAATTTATAGTTGTCATATAAAATGCATTCTTGTATTTGGTTTATGAAAAAATAATGATTATTTCATGTGTTAGAATATCAAAATTGTCGTTGGATTTCTGATAATTTTGCAATAGACAATAACACCTTCAATGAAAAGTGAACATTATTTTTAAAAATATATTAAACATTAAAAATTTGTTATTAAACTTGGCAAAATCCATCATTAAAGTGGGATTTATAAAAAAATATGTATATGTATGTATATCGATTTAAAAATCTTTCCAATCAACAAAGTTTTTTTGACGAAAACCCCTTTTTTTCACCTTATGTATAAAGAATATTGGGATTAGATGCTGCGTTGGGAAATAGTCACGTGGTTCTTTCATACGCAGGCGTCGTTGGAGAATGTCAACCACTCATAAGTGAGATACATCAGTAAAATACGTATGTTGTACTGCTTGCGAATTTTTAGGAATTTCTTAGATTAATTTGGACCAATAGTCATATCTCTTCATCTAGTAAGCGTTAAAAAAAATGACTTGGTCTTTGTTTAGTTAGCTATGTAAACAATTGTTTCAACAGGAAAAAGAGCAATTCGTATAATTACTAAAGTACAGTGTCTGACATTTCTGCTAAACCTATAAAAGTGGCTGGTTTCCACCTTTTTCTGATAATAATCAGGTTTATCTCTTGTAAACATTTTAGGGAAAAATGCAAAAAAAAAATTGTGCAAGATGCCGGCAGTTTTACAATGAGGGAAATGCCTGGTTGTCTTCTGTATTGCAGGAAAATGCGCAATTCTCTCAAAATATTAAATAAGATAATAGAAAATATTTTGTAGTAATTATGTGTATGCGAATCATGGGTTTCAAAATTAATATAAAATGTTTTATAAAAATACGTATATTTGACAGTGAAATCCCACAAGCCATCTTATTCTCAAATCAAGACATCTTACACCAAGATTAAGGTAAGATGCAGATAGAAAAGTGTTAAAGAAAACTTTCATTTTAAATTTATAAATTTTTTGAAGCTAAATATATTTTTAATATGTACTCAAAAGCATAAATTTTCATAAGAGAACAATGTAAGACAAGTATGACCAAAAACTAATTTTCCTTAATTATTAAACAGTATGCATCTTCTGTAATCTACCTTATTCATCTTGAGATTTAAATTAATGTATACGTTATTTAAAAAAATATCATTAACGTCACTGTTATACACGTTCGCATACATATAGAGAGAATAAAAAAAAAACTACTAAACTAATGGTAATTATAATAAGATTTAGCTAAAATAAAAATTATTAACGCGGTGTTAGAAAAGAATACAGTCGTAAAAGTACGACTGCGTAGAAAAAATCTACAATCGGCAAAGATGATTAACAAATAAAATAATAATAATAATAATAATACAATGGAAAATTTCTAAATTTTTACTTTATATTAGTTTTACTTTAATATTAGTTTTAACACAAGACTCGCATTGATGAAAGTGTAAATCACTTACGTGTTGGACGATTCTTATAATTTTATGATGGCTGCAGTTCTAACATGATTTTGAATAGCACCGTTTTCTAATGGCTCGATGAGCTTCGTGTGAACCACCCATAAAAATTCCAGGCAGGACAGATTACATGATTTGTTAAGGAAAGTATGGTACTCCTGTCTATCTAGGCGTTCCTTTAAAAAGGGAGGCAAAATAGTGATAGTTGATAGACCTCACTATTGCATAGATAGCCTTTGAATCTTGAAAGTATAGCATGTAAATAAATTGTGGTTTACACGCTAATTCTGTTCCTATCAAAAATGCCAACACATATAAGCATAATAGAGACCATCAGAAGTACAGTTGTTGGAAACTGTAAACAGGGCATTTCCTGCAGATAGACACAATATATAATGCTAGACGATGAAATCAAATTCATTTAAAGTGGGGGTCTAATCATTCGTCTCGTAACACAGGCTTTACCATTTATATGTTTAACGTTTTGTCTACAAGGTATTCGTCGTGGCCTTCGTTTAAACTCGTTGAGTCAAGGATCGTCTAAATCCGATTCTATTCTAATACTGCCTTATCGACCATCGTATTGTCTTTGACCGAAGAATGATATTGTCACTTGCCAAGATATACGAATATAAATCAATACCTTACTTGTTCTCCGACACGGTACAGCTCTTTTTGAATGTCATTCATGCTAATGTCTTACCGCTTGTATGGTTTTGATATTTGCAGCCTCATACATAAAGTGCATATCAGTATTTGTACATTTGAATATTACTGCATGTCTCCAAAAATACCATTCCCTTGCTTTTTCATTACCAAGATATTTATCAAAAAACAAAAACAAAAAAATCTTAGAAATTTCGCAGCAAATTATGAAATTTTTCCGAAAAGAATTTTAGGATAAGCATTGTGTTTTGCAAAGCGTCAGAATCACATTCCAAAGACAGAGATTATCTGTCTCCAAACATTTATTTTTAAAGTAGGATTTAAATTATTAATCCATCAAAATTAATTAGTAACTTTTACAGCTGAATAAATTATCGAACCTGTTTCCTTAAATGATATATTATCCATTTATATCAAATGATCTTGATATCTTCGCGAGATTAAAAATCTAAAACTTTGCCTTTTTACTTTCTCCTATCCATATATACGGTACTGAAAGTATTGTTTTCGGGTCAAATTTTTGAAATCGAGATTTTGTTATATTTATACGCTTTGAGGTCCCATGAGTCCAAAGAACATGTTTTTAGCGGTTAGTCTGTGTGTCAGTGAACCTGTGTGTCTTTGAGTCTGTGTGTCTGTCTGCGTGTCTATTATTAGCATATCTCATGAAAAAATAGTAGCAGTAAGATCAATCTTTGTATTTTATATCTATATCATATAGAGATGCTACACAAAAATTTTCGTTGAGATCAAGCAAAGAGTTCGGGTACAAGGCCATCCAAGAGAATTCAAATGCATAACGACTATATTTATTGAAATTTTATTTTTCCGACTGAGTGAAAATAATGCCTGGACCAGGACTCGAACCCCGGAACTTTGACTTACAAGGTCAAGGCTCTACCAACTGAGCTATCCAGGCTGACACCCCGGTCAGCATTACTCACTCAGACAATTTTTAGACAGAAACATCTCTGGTCTATCATGTAGATAGCTCAACAGAAAATAAGCCGCAGGAAATGGAAAACACCATTAGATAATGGGAGAAAGAAATACAATTTTTATTAAAATCACACAATCAACTGTGGAAGAAAATCATATATATTGAAATTTTATTTTCACTCAGTCGGAAAAATAAAATTTCAATAAATATGATTTTCTTCCACAGTTGATTGTGTGATTTTAATAAAAATTGTATAACGACTATAGGCGAAATTTCTGGTAAATATAGTGTAACACCTATAGGCTGCCCTAAACAAAATAGAATTAACTTTTTTTTTTCATGTGCATATAAAACCATCTTTTGTGTAGAATTTGGTAGGGAAATCATCCATCGTTCATTTACAGGGCCATCCAACATATTAGGATATATTCGGACTATACTTAAATGCTGCTGGAAAATTGATGCGTATTTCATTTTGTATTATGTGTTTTTTATACAAGACTAAATTTAAGTACACAACGTAATGTGTATTTCATTTATAGACAATATACAAGGCTACCCATAACTAAGCTGATCTTCTTTTCCATTGAACGTAATTGACGGAAGTGCTTTATTATTTTTCACTATATTTGTAGTATGTATAATTGAATGGGGAGTTGAGCAGAATAATATGTCAAATAAAACTGTACGTAAACCTATTTCAGCTTATTTTTAAACTAGATTGAACTTTATTACCTTACCTTATTTATTTTACGTCTAAATCTGAAATCTGTATAGAATTAAAATGCAGGGTAACAGAAAATCGTGTTATGACACACCATGTTATTTTATTTTGTGTACTTTAAAAGAAATTTTGAAAAAAAAAAAAAAGACTTTTATTATGTTAAAGAATATATTTAGTAATTTAACTATAGGCTGTTAAAAATAAATGTGAATTTTTTTTAATCCCAAGATATTTTTACTGCATTTAATATACAAAGCTAAGTACATCGAAATTCAATAAAATTCTCCTGCAGGCAAAATGAAATAACGATCTATCTATTATGCAAAATATTTTTTCAGTCTCAAATGTGCATCGGATTTAAAAACTCTGTTCCTGTTTGGGAAATGGGTTAGAAGATAAGTAAGTACTTTACGGTGGTTTAGCTGAAATTTAAATTTTATCCGATTTTCAAGGAATTTGTTAAAAACGTTATAGAATTTTAACATAATGTTTGGTAGAGAATAAGAACATAAACCAATTTAATAACTATTATTTTTACTAAATATAATAACATAAATATGTGCAAAGCGCTTGCTATAAGAATTGATCTGGAAAAATATTTCTGGCTATGGTAAGTAAGAAAAAAAAAATTAAAGAGAATGTGTATTTTGGGAAAAATTACTTTTAATTACGTTATTTTTTAATTATATTACTTTTTAAAATATATAAATAAATTTATTTCTACTAAGCAGGTGTCGCAATATTCCTATATTTTTATGTGCGTTTTATTATTTAGCCCCCACTATTATTAAAAAGAATTTTTTCTTAAAACTTTCAATGTTAGTGTATTATTCGAAAATCGCTGTTGTGTAATACTCATGACAAAATAATAAGACGCACGTAAACAAACATAGGAATGGTACAACCTCTGCTATTAAAACAAAATTTACATCACGTCACATAAATATTAGTTACCAATTTACTCAGTCTTCGTCCGCCTCCTAGCTGTCGATATTTACAAATTTGCCACTTTTGCGAAATCAAAATCAGTGGCCAAACTTCGGGATAAATTGTCAATAATGAAAAATAAAAATTACACAGGTCTATGAAGAATTTTTTTTCATCCAAGGTGATGTGTTTTTCTTGTGTATTTTTGGAGGATTTTTCAGATTAAGGAAACACCATTCGATAATTTCAATCATGTACAGTTTGGGCAAAAAATGAGATTTTGAGCTTAAAACTTAACTTTTTCAACTCCCATTTAAATTCTTTCCAGGAAAATCTGGGTGATGTGAGTGAAGAGCAATGAGAGTTGTTTCATCAAGCCATCAAAGAAATGTATAGGAAGTATCAGGAGCGATGGAGTTGGCAGATTATTGTTCGATGCTGCTTAGAGAATCCCCCCTCCTTACAGCCCTTAAGCCGTGCACAAGAGAAAAAGCTCTATATGGAGCTTAGATGTAAAGGAACACATTTAAAAGTTAATAAGTAAATAATAGCCTATTTCAATGTATTTTATAATTTTGTGTATATTATAATGTAGTAAATAATTTTGAATTTGTGATAGACGCTGTGTGAATTCTATGAGAGTCATGACGTCCAGTTCCAAACCTTCTGTTTTGATCTTAGCACGAGCTCCCATTTTAGAGATATCTACTATTTTACACAATTTTTCGTGACGTCTGTATGTATTGTATGCATGCGTGTGATTCTCACATAATTCAAAAATGGCTGGACGTAGAACGTTCCAAATTTGTATGAAGGTCTATTATAGCATCTAGTTGAGCACGCCCCTATTTAATCTTTCTGTGTCTTTCTGTTTTGGATATTATGAAAATTATATTTTTAATCACAAAAAATTCAAACTTTTTGGCCATTATCTGACTTACTATCATAGATATTTCTAAAGGAGCTAAGTGATACAGCCCATAATAATATTATGAAAAATTTCGACGTATTTGCGCACAAAAAATAGTTCATAAAGACATAAACAAGTTCTAGTTGACGAAAGCACTTTATTTAATGAATATTATGGTAACAGTCGAAAAAAAAAACTTTTCTTTATACTATAAAATCAATAATTAACTGTTATTCTCGAAACAATTTAACAAAACAATTATATACCACAAAAGTCAAGTAAACAGCGTTAAGCACACTGCACATGTGCAAAACCTTCTTTATACTACAAAACCAACAATCATTTAATATTCTCGAAACAAGTCGACAAAGCATTCATCTGTACTACAAAAAACAAGTAAACAGCGTTAAGCATATCACAGGACAGGAATTTCTCTAATTCAGGAACAATTATCAACCACTCAGTTCGAAATTTGAATAGAATTTGAATTCCTCGAGAGCATTGTCAGCAATTCATAAACTTTTTGAAGTCACTCTGCGCTAGAGAACTATGAATCATTCCAGAACATTCCAAAACTCTGTTCTTATTGAAGTTAGAGCTTCCAAACTTTGACAAAACTATACTACGAATTTTAGTCAGATTTGATCGCCACCATGCCAAATTTGACTCCAAGGCTAAATTCTGCGTTGACGATAATCTTGGCGACCTGAAGAGGTTTTTAAAAAAAATTCCCAGATTCAGTAAGACCTTTTTCAATTTTGACAGAATTTATTTCTTGGTATAATATTCCGTTTTTCACCTTTAATTTTCGCCAAAGAGTACAAAAGTCAGCCATCTACACTCGAATGAAATACACTCTGTCACAAAAAAATATATGCACCCAGAAGAAATCGAACCACATTCACGAAACTCGGTACAAACGTAGTCTGCTAAGAGATATGAAAATGATTAAAATTTCAACGCCAATGAGATAAGGCTAAGCACGTTATGCGCATCTTAACTGCGCAGCTGGGCGAGTTTAAAAGCATGATTTCTCGCGCCGTAGAGCTATTCAAACGAATCTGTCGACTTTGATGGATGGTATTGTGACTTGAGATGCCTCTGAGACGTAACCGGCGGCAGTACCGACAATTGTTGGATAGTGAGAGGGGCCGTATAGTAGGCCTCAGAGAAGCAGTTTGGTCCTTCAGGCATATCAGCCTCCACCTCGTTCGGAGCGATATGGTAGTTATTCGGGATTGGTAACAGTGGGTCACGGAAGGGAGAATTAACCATTGTGGAGGGTCAAGACGTCCCAGGGGCGTAAATAAACACGAGGATCGCGCAATCATAAGAGCGACCCAACCGCACCAACAGCATCATTATCCTCGATTCAATGCCATTTATTACATTCAAGGCATCCAGTAGTATCAAGGGAAACCATTTGCAGACGACTGACCGACGCTGGTATAAACAGCCGATGTCCATTATGACGCCTACCCCTCACCCTATATCAGAAGCAGTGTCGACTGGATTTTTGTC
Organism: Salticus scenicus; assembly: GCA_963930645.1. NCBI lineage: Eukaryota > Metazoa > Arthropoda > Arachnida > Araneae > Salticidae > Salticus > Salticus scenicus. The sequence continues at coordinate 253,410,916 of OZ005650.1, forward strand.
GACCCAAAGCAAGCTGGAGTGTGACCGACCTAACGTGTGATCGTCCGTGGTGAATTACGATTCAGTCTCAGTGCTGATGACCATCGCACACGCATGTGGAATCGGCCATGCCAACGGTCTGATCCGGCATTTGTTGTCGAGCGGCATACTGCTGTTAAACAAGGTGTAACAGTGTGGGGAGCGATCTGTTGGGACACACGATCACCTCAAGTCGTCTTTCAAGGCACTATGATGGGTCGCAGTTACGTGGAAAGCATTTTAACGCCGGTTGTGCTGCCTATTCTATGAAGCCACCCAGGTGCCATTTATCAGCAAGACAACGCTCGTCCATATACTGCTCTACTTTCCCAACAATGTCTTCAAGGATATGACGTAATCCCACGGCCTACCAGGTCATCAGACCTCTCGCCAATAGAGCACAATGGGAAGTGCTAGGAAGTCAACTGCAGCCGTGTTGGAATGCTGGTGAATTAACTGCTCAGTTGCAAACGTTATGGCATAATCTTCCGCAGGGGGATATAGATGACCTAACTAATTCGATGCCACGCCGTATTTCGACTTGTATAGCTGCCAAAGCTGGCTTTACTACTTACTGATTTGGAACCTTTTTCATGCCCTAACTTCTTAATAAAACGATCTTTTGTTCTGAATTTTTAATCATTTGCTTATCTCTTCATACACTACACACATGTTAACTTTCGTGATTGTAGCCCATTTTCTTCTGGGTGCATATATTTTTTTTTGACAGAGTGTATATTCATCTCTAAGCTACGCATTTTCAAATGGCAGATTCTTTAATAAGCTATAGAATATCACCCCTAAGCAAGCGATATTCCTTCTCTTCGGTGTGTATAACTTTATTGTCGCGTGACTTTTATTCTTGGAGTGATAGTTTTCTTGGCTTGTTTGCTGGAATGTTCAGTGACTAAAATCTGCTGTTTATTTATGAACCAGTAACCACACAAAAAAATATATGTATGCCTCAATGAGTGTATGTATAGTCATGTGGTGTCCACATCAGACTTTTTTCTAAATTATACTTCTTTCATTATTTTATTCATTCTTCCAAACCAAGGATAAAAAATTATATTCTTTTTTTCATTAAATCGTTTTAGTCATGGCATCAATTTAGAGCGTTGCTTGTAGAGAATTTGAGGATGCCATATTCTCAAATGTAGATCTTAAATCCTAGATCTTAGATCTTACTAGATCTTAAATATAAACTTGAATACTTAATTGCTTAATTAGCTAGTAATAAGAAGAGCTCGAGACAGAGTTAACAAATAAATAACAAAGTTTATTTAACATTCAATATCAAAGTGGGCGTTGAGCTAACTCAATTATAACTTTTAATAAACCCCAGGAAATAACTTTAACAAAGCATAACTTAAAAATGTCTCACCAATACCGATCTTGTCGATGGTAGCTCTCTGTTATCACTACTCTTCTCACACCAGGATATCAGCCGGATTCCCGAAGCGCGATTGATCCTTTTCTTAACTTACGCCACAATACTACACCTCTCCACCATCATACGCGTAAAGCTATCACCATCAACATTACTCTTAACTCCCCACTAATCAGCTATCAATTCATCACCATTCCATTCCATTTTCTAGCAATTCACTATCCTTCATTTTATACTCCATTCAACAACTTCCCTTCCTTTCATTTCAATCAAAAACTTTTAAAATCACTTCTACTCATCTAACACCGAGATCCTAATTATTTCACTGCTGCACCATGCCGACATAAAACTAACTCGACCTCAACTTTCGCCGAGTTACTGGCGACGAAGTAATTTAACCGTCCATACTTTTGGTGACGGTCTATAGTCTCGACCTCACAGTCCCCCTCCAAGAAAAAAAATTTTGTCGGGAAAATCCCCAATGGGTTTTACGAGTAAATTTAAACACTAATATATCTCATAGGAGTGAGTGCAGCCACAACTTAATTTCTGAAACTTTAAAATAAGTTAGAAAAAAAAATTTTAAAGTGTAATTTGCTGAGCAATGAACTGCTTACAGCTTCAAATACAATGACGATTAAAAAAAAAATTCCATGAGCGAAAAACCGGACCAACCTCAAAAAATAAATTTAAATTTTTAATTAAAAGGAGGACCCTTTACGGCCGGAAACTCCGGGAAAAAAACGCCTCAAATATGTTAGCTCAACGGATATACAACGGTGCTTATAACCATCTTTCTGTTATTCCAGAAAGGAAAACTTAATTTTAAACTTGAGTTGTAGGAGGAAGAAGGTACAGGGGGGTTGCTTAAACATAACCAAGCAACATAAAGAAAATAGTTTATTGAAAAAAAAAAAAATCTTGCAATCCTCTTTGAAGCAAGCCATCTTTCGAAACTTATGATGTGGAATTTCTTCATCCATAAGAGAGCCAGTCTAGGCATAAAAACGTCAGCTATAACTTAGGTCATCAAAAAAAACGAGGCTTTCCATCTTTGGCTTACAGGAGAGTAGGACTGTGGACATCAGATTAGATTGGAAGGACTGGAAATTCCATTTGGAAAGTTTCTAAAATATAAAACTCTTTTTACTGTATAAATCAAAAAATAGACTTGAACTACAACTTGTAGATAGATAAACGAGACAAATTATCTCTGAATACATAAAATAGTTTATATACAACAATTTTTCCCTCCTGGGCTATAGCATACGAAAAGACAAAAAATTAATTTGTTAGTGATTTTAGTTAAAAGTTAAGCGTGATTTATGCATATAGCCAAAAAAAAAATATTTCCCCACCCAAACACACACACACATATATATATATATATATATATATATATATATAGATAACTTTTAGTTGAATACAAAAGTTTTAACAATAAAAAATATTCATTTTATATACTTATCAAATTTCATTTTATATATGCAAATACAATATGTATAGAAATACGAAAAGGGGGGGAATATTTACAAAGGTTAAAAAAAAATTTATAATACCCGCTCTGCAGGTGATGGCTACAAAATAAAAGACCTTAGTACACATACATAAAATATACATTAAGAGAGAACAAAAATGTTGACATTGAAGCAGAAACATGAATTTTGACGTGAAAGTTCATGCACAGATTTTGAATTTTACAGTTTTTAGTTTCAGAAAGTTCATTTCTTTCAGAAGAGGTTCACAGGTCCAAATGGCTTCAATACATGTCGCACATTTTGGTACAACTCTGATAAAAAAATACTTGAGAAAAATTAAAATAAGAAACGATACAACCTGACCAAAAGTTTCCGCTGTAACAGCATTAGTATAAAACCTGCTGGTCATTGCACTGGCCGCCGAAATCACAGGACCGGAGGCTTCTAGAACTGGGTCAGGCGTAGCAAAAGCACCTTCCTGGGCTGGGATCGAACCCGGCACACAGTCGCTGTCTATAGCGTCAGAGGACGATTCAGTTCGCTCTCTACTCATGAATGTTGAGGTCTTGGAGGGCTTACAAGCTTGAAAACAGTTCAAAGAAGTAATGGACATCACATCATTTTCTTTTAACTTTGTAAAGAAATTTTTAGAAGCAGCGTTACTTAATATATCCTTGTCAGTTACCGGATTTTCAGCCAAAATACGCGACTCTGTCAACTTGACAGTTGTAGAACATAAATTTAATGCCTTAACGTAGAAATGTTTTAATCTACCTCTTTTATTCCCTACATTTTTATGTAAATGAGCTAGCAGTTTTTGAGCCGGTTCGCTATTGAACGTTCCACTTTCTTTTACAACATTTTCCGTGGAACTAAAAGGATCTGTCGACTTGACTGTTGTAAAAATTAAACGTAAATTATCAGGAGATGCATGTAAACTAATAGATAAATCTGTTGGTTGAACAGAATGAAAACAAGAGTTTGATGCCTTTAATAAAGATTTAGTACCAACATTAATTTTAACATCATTTTCTGCGGCACATTTTCTTGTTACACGAGATAAATTTCCGGACTCGACCGGTTTAGCATTTGCGTAAGATTTATCATTACAAATAGCAGAATCTGCCGACTTGACAGTTTTAGAATTAAACAGTAATTTATCATGCGATGAATTTAAACTACTAGAAAAGTCTGTTGGCTGAATAGTTTCAAAACATGCATTTGAGCTATTGACGGAAGGATTAGCCGCTACGTTTAATAGGTTTTCATTCTTCTCTAAATTTGAAGGTAACGGAGAGTTTAAATTGGAAACGCATTGAGAAGAATTTAAATGTGGCAAGTTGACTGAAGAAATAGAAAGAGAATTTAAACATATAGATTGAGCTTCGGTATTATGAGAGTGTGTTTGATTTCCTGCAACAGTTTCTGGTTGATTTAAATGACAGTTTCTCCGCTGCGAAAAGTTAGCTTGTTTCGGTCGGTTGAAAGTATCAATTTGGGGGGGGGGCGAAATTTTCTCGCTGTTCATTGTCAACACTGATGGTTTCTTGCCGACGATTAGTGATATTCGCAGGTTTAGGAGTGTGACGTGCTTGATATGTATCCAAAATTTGAAAAAGAGTATCAATAGATGCGGCCGGTTTAAAATCTAGAAAATCTTGAATTTGGACTGGACTGTAAACAGCGGGTTTATAACGTCCAACACTTCAAAAAATAATAACTGTAAGTCAAGTGGCTTAATTAAATCTAGTTTACGCAGGAAAAAGGTTGTCGGTTTATCAAAGACAGACATTTTCTGTGTATAAAGTTCCTGCCTTAATCTTGCTCTATCGGCACTTAAGGAAAAGGTGTTTATAATCTTGATTTTTAAATCTTCATAAGTGGGATTTTGACCCAAGGAATGAGAGGCAATCAGGTCAAGCCATATTTTAGGTTCTCCTTTTGAGGAGTATCTTAACCATTTAAATCTATCAAATCAATTTTACATATTTCAAAATATTTCTCAAGTTCTTCAAAAAATTCAAGTACATTATTTGAGCCAGTAAAATATACCCGAGCGGCGGGGGGGGGGGGTGTCGAACGGATTTGGGCGCCACTGTGGAGAATATGAGGATGCCATATTCTCAAATGTAGATCTTAAATCCTAGATCTTAGATCTTACTAGATCTTAAATATAAACTTGAATACTTAATTGCTTAATTAGCTAGTAATAAGAAGAGCTCGAGACAGAGTTAACAAATAAATAACAAAGTTTATTTAACATTCAATATCAAAGTGGGCGTTGAGCTAACTCAATTATAACTTTTAATAAACCCCAGGAAATAACTTTAACAAAGCATAACTTAAAAATGTCTCACTAATACCGATCTTGTCGATGGTAGCTCTCTGTTATCACTACTCTTCTCACACCAGGATATCGGCCGGATTCCCGAAGCGCGATTGATCCTTTTCTTAACTTACGCCACAATACTACACCTCTCCACCATCATACGCGTAAAGCTATCACCATCAACATTACTCTTAACTCCCCACTAATCAGCTATCAATTCATCACCATTCCATTCCATTTTCTAGCAATTCACTATCCTTCATTTTATACTCCATTCAACAACTTCCCTTCCTTTCATTTCAATCAAAAACTTTTAAAATCACTTCTACTCATCTAACACCGAGATCCTAATTATTTCACTGCTGCACCATGCCGACATAAAACTAACTCGACCTCAACTTTCGCCGAGTTACTGGCGACGAAGTAATTTAACCATCCCAACTTTTGGTGACGGTCTATAGTGTCGACCTCACATGCTTTCTAAAAACTTAGATTCTTAGTATTAATAAGGTAACTAAGTTTAGAAATTATAATTTTTTGAAAAATACATCTAGATTTTTTCTGGTATTGTTTTACATTGAGTGATTGAGAATGCACGTGCCTGATTTTATAGATAATTTTAGCTCTGATTTAATTAAAGATACACCATGGATTACTATTTCAAATGTTACTGAGAGATTATTTACTGTCTACCAATAAGTATTTACACATTTCAGAATTTACGCGTTTTGTTAAATATCTTGAAAAGTTCTTAACCAATTATCTTGAAACTTTGGAAGTACAAAGAACGTACTATTCGTCATATTCAAAAGTTTTGCTCCGTAGAGAAAAAGATGCCCAGTAAAAAATTAAACAGAAATAAAAATGTTTTGGATCACCCTGTTAAAAATAATGCTTGAAATGCGTTTTGGCTGTAAAATGTGAATATAAAGCTTCTTCGTATTATCTGTATAAATTTGTATAATGTTACCACATATATTTATGTGGATATAACAATTTCTTTAAAAAATCACAAAATATTGCCATTTCTTTAATAATAACACGTAGGAGATTAGACCCAGTTTGAAACCATTTTTATTAAAGATGGCATACTACATTAGACGTAGCATACTGCAATCAGAATGCAATAAAGTTAAATATGATCAGTTTCACTAAATAATTTTTAACTACTCAAGTGCAAGCATCAAAAATATTTTATTTGCATAATTTAATAGCCAAAAGTATTGAGCTACTTATATAAAAACCCCAATAAAATATGGTATAAATTCAAAATATTGTCATCGATAGACAGAACTGCATGTTCAGTTCCTCTAAAAATAAAAGCTAAACTATAAGGAGTTTTATTTATACTTTTATTTCGGTTCCGTCAATGGTCATACAGTCTTTGCTGATTGTAAATAAATATTGATAAAATCTCTCATAACATTTCTTTTTTTCTTTTTTATTTCTTTTGAGAGAGAGAGAGAGAGAAAGGAATTTTTTTCCTTCCGTCTGCCATAACGTTTAGAATTTACATGATATTTGTTTGGAGCTTTCACATAAGTAACTCAGTATTTTAAGTTATTAAGTTATACAAATGAATTTTTTTTAAAGCTTGCGCATATGGAATTAAAAATTGCTTAGTAAAAATGTTAATACTTTAAAAGGGCGTGTTTCTTAAAAATGGCTTTACACTGGGTCTAATAACCTTCATGATACATATTAAAAAGTGGCATTTTTTGCAATTTTTTAATGAAAACGGTATATCTCTATAAATGTATGTGGTAGCTTCATAAAAATTTATTTTATTAATTAGAAGCCTCACAAACATATATTACGGACATAATGCAATTCAAGCATTAATTTTTACAAGATGATCCAAAATATTTTGATTTTGATTATTTTTACTGGTCCTCTTTTCCTTTCCGGGCACAAATTTGCTGAAACATGTAAGGTGTAACATGTTCTTTTTATTACTATAGTCTCAAGATGATTCCCAAAGAATTTTTCTACATATTTGACAAAACATCTAAATTCGAAAGTGTCTGAATACATATTGGTAGATTATGTTACAAGGGTTGCCTTTTATGTTTTTGCAAACGACCAATAGAAAGCGCTACTGAAATTTGTCTTCAGAATATTTGTAAAGTTCACATTTTTTTTATCTTGGAGTCAGTGACATCTTAGAAATTGTCTGCGTATTTTCTTTACAGTGAGTGTTTAAAAGAAGTAAGTGAGTGAAAAAAATGGAAGTAATTCGTGAAGGTTTCCTTTTGATGATTTTTGATGATTTTAAGAAATGCCTCACTCGACAAGAATGCATAGTATCGCTTCGTGAAACTTTTGGTAATGAAAAACCATCAGAAAAGACTGTTTACAATTGGTTTGCAAAATTTTATCGTGATCGTTCGTCCGACAGTGAGGAATCTCGTGAAGGACGATCAAAATCGGTAGTGATTCTAAACAACATCGATGATGTGCGCAAGATGATTGAAGAAGATCGGCATGCCACGTATCGTGAGATAGAAGAACCCCTTGGCATATCACAGACTGCAATATATTCGATTTTGCACGAACATTTAGCTGTTGAAGAGATTTGTTCCAGATGGATTCCGCACAATTTTACAAATGATCAAAGAGCGGCTCGTGTAAATTGGTGTAAGGAAATGCTAAAAAAATTCAAATTGGGAACAGCAAAATCCCTATATGAGCGAATCCCTATGTGAGCGAATTTCTATACCGTTTCAATAAATGTCGCTGAAATCCTCTTTTTTTTTTTTTTTTTTTTTTTTTTTTCACTTTATTTTATTTTATTTTTAACTTTTCGAAAATTCATGTATGAAAAAGTTTTTGCAATCCTGACAAAAATACCGCCCTCCCTCCACACACCCACACACATACACACTGAAATTTTTCTGAAATCATTTTTGTCTTTCATGGTGTGTGAAATGTAAAGATATCGCAGTCACACGAAAGTCTGATTTTATTAATATGATTTATTAATTTTTGTTTTCAAGTGGCTGATATTAATAAGCTTATTTATTATGTAAACGCATATTCGAATTTATATGATTTTTATTCTCGAAAAAGTTTTTGAAAAATTAAAAAATTTTATATTTATATTTTAACTTTTTTTTATTCAATTTGTATTGCGGTTAGTGCTAATATACATTTAGGTTAATACATTCCGTTTCCAAAATAATTTACTTATAATTTAATGGAAATTATAAATATAATAAATGACAGGTCATATAAAGAAATATTATAAAATTAATTTAACGCTTTCTTACTCATAAATTTATGTTTTTAAAAACAATTTTTTAATTAAAAAAAGGAAAAATGGAAAGGAAAAGAAAGAAGAAAGAAAGAAAAACTACTTTCACACTATTTAAGAATAATTCAATTTTTTTCTCGCACAATATGCAAATATTTTGCATTCAAAGTTATTTCTTTCTTACTATTGAACATTAAAAATTAAATTTATCGAAATTCAATCATTCTTCTATAAATATGGAAAAATGTTCTTTCCATTATTCAAAGCACTTTTAAAACCAAAATTTCTATCGGATTTTTAAAATTATATTTTACGAAAATGACTTAGCTGATAAGTATATGCGTTGTTACTTTCGCGGAAAAAAAAAAAAAATTAAGTATTATTCAATTTTCTGATTTTTGGTTTAAAGAAGAATAGAAATTGAAAATGCCATAAATGAATAATCGTATTCAAATATGTTTTGTAAATGCTAAGTATAAAATAAAATAGTTATAAATAAATATGCGTATAAAATTAAATTAATTATTTATACTTTTTGAACCGTACATTTTATGAGCGTGGTAAGCAGAAGAATAATTTTTTTTTTTTTCACTCTGTTTATGTATTTATTTTGAACATATATATAGGTCTTTGAATCCAAATGCTCCCAATATTTATTACTTGAATTACAAACAATGCTTTCATTTTCAATTTATGAACAAAATTAATTGAATATATATATATATATATATATATATATATATATATATATTGTTAAAGTATTTGACAAAAAACATTACAATTTTGTGCATTCTTTATCTACCAATAAGTATTTGGACACTTTCGAATTTAGGCATTTTGTCAAACATCTAGAAAAGCTCTTTAAAAAAAATAGCTTGAAACTTTGGGGGTGTAAATAACAGGTTATGCCTTATTTCAGCAAAACTTTTGTCTTGAAGAGGAAAAGGAGACTACTAAAAAATTAAACAAAAATCAAAATGTTTTGGACTACCCTGTACAAAGTAATACTTGAAATGCATTTCTGCTATAACATGTGATTTGGAAGATTCTTCTAATCATCTGCATAAATTCGTATGAAGCTACAACATATATTCATGGAAATATAGCAGTTTCTTTAAAAAAAAATAATAAATAAAAGTAAAAAAAATATTATTAATTTTAAAACGTAAGTTATAAGGTATGTCACCCGTAAAAAGTAGTGGTTTAAATGCGTTTTGGCTGTAGCTTGTGATCATGAGGATTCTTTTAATTATCTCCGTAATTTTTATGAGCCTACCGAAAATATTCATGAAGATATAACTCTTCTTTTTTTAAGAAAGTGAAAAAAATCCGCTTTTTAAATTATACAGTCATTTGCAAAAGTTTAAGACCAGTAGCCGATTTTCAGTATTTTAACACATTGCGTCACTTGCGCAGATTATTGTGTCACCTCATGTGCTGATTGCATCAGATGCATTCTACTGCTATAAATAAAGGGGGCCGGCACGTTTATTGCCAGTTGTTTATTGGATTTTGTCGTAGACAGTGCTGTTGTGTAATTATTGTAATGGGTAAAAAACCTTCCCTTACTGTTACAAAAAGGTCAGAAATATTGACCCTGCATAAAATTGGATTTTTTGAGCGTCAAATAAGTTCGAGGGTAAACGTGGGAAAAACAGCTGTGCATCAAGCTATTGGTAAATTTAAAATTTCGGTAAAATCTGTGGACCTTAAGAGTAGTTTCTTTTACATACTTGGAGTAAGTCGAGGTTTCCTTGCCGGTTTATGGGATGATAAACCAAAATCTTTAGCCAAACGTCTTCAAATAGTACTCAAACTGACGTTGGTGCCTTTTGCAGCCAGAGAATGTCTAATCATATTGTGGGAGGTTCTCGGATCTCGTACGACCATCCTTCTTATCACACGATCATCTCATGCACTCGTTTTTCTAGTGCGCCCTCTTCTCTTAAGCTCCCCAAATTTTCCCGAAATTCTAAATTTACTAATAGCTTGATGCACAGCTGTCTTGATCACATTTATCCTTAAACTTATTTGACGTTCAGAAAATCCAGTTTATGCAGGGTCAATATTTCTGACCATTCTGAGTGCATATTTTCTTTGAGCAAGTGTAGAAAGGAATTTTGAACATACTTGATTCTCGCGTGACTTACCAGGGGTGCTCGAAAAGCATCAAACCTTATTTTTTCTCGCGTAAAGGAATGAAGCAAGTGAGACTTTCTTCCTTGTAGATGTAGATGGAACACTGGTGTGCAATCGTGAATATTTCCACACCCGCCTAAAGTGTCAGTAGCCGGCAGTCGATCAATAAATGAAGACGTGAAGTGAGCGATCGTTGGATTTTAGTTTTTTTTAAATGAGAGAAAAACTTGAGCAGCGATATTGCATCAAATTTTTCCAAACAGTTGACGAAACCCAAGCGGAAACCATTCATAATATTCAACAAGCTTTCGGTACGATGACACCTTACGCATAAATGAGTGGTACAAACGCTTCAAAAATAGCTGCACACCAGTTGGCATGTTGATCGTTGTCGTTGACTTCTGAGGTGTGGTACATCATGAGTACACACCACAAGGCCGAACTATCACAAAGGAGTACAACCAGGCGATCCTTCGTCACCTTCGAGATGCAGTGCTGCGCAAACGACCAGATCTGTGGGCAGCGAAAACCTGGAAGCTCCATCATGATAACGCGTCTGTTAATTCTGCGTATTTTATTCAGACGTTCATCGCCAAACACAACATTTCTTTGGTTCATCAGGCTCCCTACCCACCTGATATGGCCGACTGTGACTTTTGTGACTGCTATTTCCCAAGCTGAAAAATCCGCTAAATGTGTCCCGATTTGAGTCAAGAGAAGACACTATGCCGAATGCGACGACATGATTGCTCACCATTCGAAAAGCTGTGCTCCCCATGTGTTGTCCACAATAAGGCCCACCTCACACTGAAGAGACATGAGACAAAGTTTGATGCGACATGCGACACACGCATGCTCTAAACACTTTTCAGAAGATGAACCTGTAAATAGAGCATGCGCGTGTCGCATGTCACGTTGAACTTTGTCTCATGTCTCGTCAATGTACCGCGTGCCTAACAGAAACGCTGGGCGAAGTGTATGTATTACCAAGGTGACTAACTTGAAGGAGATTAGTGTTTTGGATTTCCAAATCAATAAGTGTATTTTTGCCAACTAAAGGTTCGATACTTTTCGAACCTCGTGCATAAGAAAATTTAGGGCAAGTCGGCATATTATAGGATGTTTTGCTTAATAGAGCTACAATTGAAATGATAAGATAATGAAAAAATTATATTATGTTCTTTAATATTTAATCAGTTATATATTCTTATTGGTTTTTTTTTCAGTATGTGCACGATTGACAAATTTAATGTTAAACAAACTCGTGTAATTGCGGTATGTTCCTCATATATACTGGACGATGCCATCAGTTATGAGTAAAGATGCAATATCATAGTAAATAATAAAATGTAAGACAAACATTATATCATTACCTGTGAATACCTACGTATTAACAATAACTTTGGAGAAATAAACAAATCTTTGAATTGATTTTTTTTTTCAAATTTACTTTGTTAATACTAATAAGGGCACAAGTATTAATATTATCCAGCACAACATTTCATTCAAAATGATCGCCATTGCAGTTGATCACTTTTGAAATCTTCATGCAACCATTTTTTGCATTTAATGCACTTATTTAGTCTCATGGCCTTCCAAGGTATGGTTAAATATGCCACACGTAATATGTTTTATTGCCACAGAGGACCCAAACTTCTAGGATGTATTTTGATGGTTTTTTAGGTATGTATATCGGAATGGATGGTTTCCTATGAAGGAAACTAGCTGTTCATCAACGGTCACATATGCACTGGAATTAAAATGTTTTATCAATATATCACCCATATATTCTATAAGTTGCAAATTGTTGCAAATTTATCCCCTACAGAACATGTTTCTTGATTATCAAATCTCAAAACTCCTGATATACGAAAGAATCATTGCATTATAGTGTGGCTTTGAAAATAGCTTTCCTTTTCTCTGAATCCCACAAACTTTCTGTACTTTTATTGCATGATTTGAATACACCATCAAACAACTGTAAACCTATAGAGGCACTGAATTTAGAAGAATCAATTTGTTTTCACTTAGCGCTGAACACACGTTTCCTTTTGAATTTATGGTGACAATTTTATCGATGTCTTTTATAAAATAAAACCTAAAAGGATAAAATTCGTCATGAATTCTTTGTGTAGCGTATTTATTAGTTCCGGTTGTAAGGTTTGAAATATTCTTCTGTCCACGTTTAACTATTTGCAAATAAGATTCACTTCTACACTGAATTCTACACTGTAAAAAAAATCCCGTAACATTACGGGAAAAGCTCGACAACAGAGATTCCTGACAAAGCCCGTAAAAAAAAAAAAAAAAAAAAAAAAAAAAAAACATTGGTTTTTCGGGCAGTTTTTTTTACAGGCATGTAACGTAATTTAAGGTTATAATACACTTAATTTACGGTCAAAGCGTTTCTTTTTATGGGCTTTGTCTGGAATCTCTGCTGCCGGGCTTTCCCCGTAATCTTACGGGATTTGTTTTTACAGTGTACACTTACATTTGGATAATTTGCTGTCCGTAAATTCACTTTCGGTTAAATTGTCATCTGAAAATAATTCTTACGCTTATAATATATAAAACAATGATTTTAGAAATGAAAAAGAAAATAAAGAAAGAATAAGAAATTAACTTGATGAATTTTTCTTCTTCTTCTTCTTCTTTTTTTTTTTTTTTTTTTGTGTGTGTGTGTGAATATAAACCTATAGGAAATAGTATAAAAATCCTATGTGTAATTTTTTGGTTGCAGACCTGTGCATTTCTTTTACTTTCTTAAAATATTAATCGAGCCTTTAATTACAGTTTAAAATAATGAAAGCTTCTTAATTTAAATTTTAGATGAATCTAACATAAATTTACTACAGAAGGTCGTTCGCACTTTATGGAAAAGATTTTAGTAGTTGAGTTTTTACATAAATGCCATATTTTTGCGAAAATTTGCTTCTATCTCATAGCCATGGTTCTTGGCAATAGCTGTAGCTCGAATTTTTCATAAAAGTAAACATTTTCAATGTCCGTTCAATGTTCTTGGAGACCGTTTTCCTAAAGTTCGTTTTAATAAACCAAACGCGCAAAAGTCCATTGGAGAAATATCAGGTGATTTTACAGATTTTCATTATATGGGATACATTTTATTCCTGATTCTGATTCTTATTTTGCTAAATAAGCGACAGTTGATTTGACGTGTGACTAGAGGCTTTGTCCATATGAAGCTTAACTTTATCAATGTTTTTTCCATATGAGGATAGAATTTCTTCCTCAAAAATTGGTTTTAAAATATTCTGTTGATAGTAGAGTGAATTAATTTTGGCTTCACTTGAGACTTTTTAAATTTTCCGTTGCAATAAAATCCTGCAAATTTCATTTGTTTTTTTGGGAACTCATCTGTACACTGACCAATCTATTTTGTACGGCGATTCCCGTTAGCTGAGAAACAGCAAATTGAAATTTTTTTTATTACAGTCGCTTAAATACGTCCATACTTCATCGAGTGTTACAAAAAATTTCCATTTTTTTAGCAGCTAAGTGTTTTTCATGTAATTTTTTACAATTTGTTTTTCTTTCGGCAAAAGCGAATGAAATTTAGGTTTAAACATATTTTTTAACTTTAAATCTATATGAATGATTTTACTTACAGTGCCAGACGACATTTGATGAACTGGATTTTAGGACATAGATTTCTGAGTCTGCGTATTTTCTTTTAAGATCAGATACTTCACTTTCTTGATGTTCATGTGCGTTCGAACATTTATGATGAAGTTTCGCGAAAGTAGTGTGTAAGTGATGTTTTCATTCTTAATTTTGCTTAGACCTTTTTTTCTTTTCAGATTTAATATATTTTAAATACTTTTATTAGAAATGCAACAGTTTCTACAGTTTGGTGATACGAATATATCACCTCAGAAAGTACAGTTATGTAACTTTTGATTCATATATAAATTTTAAAAGCCAGTTTCAAAATAAATCTTTTATTTTAGCATTCCAATCAAACAAACAACAAAAAAAAAAAAAAAAAAAAAAAAAAAACAGACGATTACTCTAATGTTGCTAAATTTTTAATTCTCACCTCACTGCAAATGAGAAAAATAGATCGCAAAATCTTTTTCATAAAGTGCAACTTTTATATTTTTAACCGCTTCATGTTTTACATTCTAAATCATCCTGTGCATTTAGGAATACACAGTTAAAATTACGATTAATATTTTAAATGAATCTTTAGTAAAAAAATAAATAAATAACTTAATTATTTTTCTAATTCATTACAATCTTCATTTCTGTCTTAATTAATTTACGAGCTCTTCTAAATATATAGAAAGGAATCATAAAAAATAATGAATGAGATGATTCAAAAACTTTTATAAGACATTTTGCATCCCAAAAGTGTTGCGCTTTATTTTTCACGCCTTTGAATGTCACGAAAATTAATGAATGCAACAAGAAAAAATGCGACATTAATTTTTATTTTTCAGAAAACATTTTTATATACTTTTCTTCTGATATTTATGAAGTCATATATATATATATTGAAGATGTATTATTTTGTTCACCAATCCTCTGAAAAACAGATTATCTGCATTTTATATTTAAAAACGTCATGAATAATAATGTTATTTATTATAAAATATTTTTTATGCTCCTTAATCTTAATTATTTTTTCAAAATAACTAGGATCTTATTTAAAAGGAAAGAAAAAACTTTTATACTATCTAAAATTTAATGGAAAAAATTACTTCTTTTCTTTTATATTGCAAACACATATCTTCTTAAAATAAAATGTTAGAGTTAAAAAAAAAAAAAAAAAAAAAAAAAAAAAAGTATTCATGAAGAAGACTTTTAGTAAATTAATTTCCTGATATGTATTATTATTATTATTATTATTATTATTATTTAGTTTAATTGCGAAATAAATGAAAATACGGCATGTTCTGAAAAAAAGAAAGAAAGAAAGAATATTGTCGTTAAAAGAATGTGCAAAATAAATAAATGATATGAAAATAAAATTTTAGCAATAAACTATTTTTATCAATGTGAAACAGAGGACAGAAATATTGCTGCAGAACTCATTGGAAAAAATGACTGGAAACCCAGTTGTATTAATAATGAACTTGCCCGAATAGAATATTATTTTAGATTAAAGTTTTAAAAATAAACATTTGTGTTGTCTTATGTTGATTTCCTTTTTTATGGCATAAATATAAATTTTGTTTCGGAAATAAAATGCTATACATTTTTATCAATGTTGTTATTATTTATTTATTTATTTAATTTTTCTTATCATAATGTATATTAACTTTGTAATGCTATCATAATTCTATATTTATATTGGGAACAAAACCTTGGACATTTCAGGAGAATTTCAGTAACTATTTTACATATTTGGCAAAACCGTTCCGTACAATTATTCCTTATATTAGTTATTGGAATGATTACAGAAAATTTGCGATATAATATGCTTCTTTCCTCCGTTACTTAACGGCCCTCTTCTCTTACCGTCGCCGGAAGCCCGAGCCAATGTTATTCTATGGGGAAATTTTCTTTACTTAAAACTTATTAACTAATACATATTTTTAAATTCTGTTTTCTCATTCAGAAAATTCCCAACTGTTAAATTGATCGACCTTTTTAAAAATGTATTTATTTATTTATTTATTTATTATTATTTTTTTTTTTATATTTTATTTTGAATTTACAAAATGAAAAATTTTCACATATTGAAAATTCATATTTTGCAGCTTCAAAATGAAATGTAAAAAATTTAAAAAATAACTTTTTAAAAAAGGTCCGTCAATTTAACAGCTGGGAATTTTCAGAATGTGAAAACAGAATTTAAAAATATATATTAGTTAATAAGTTATTTGTAAAGAAAAAATTCCCATAGAATAACATAAGCTTCGGCTTCCGGCGGCGGTGAGTGAAGAGGGCCCTTAAGTAATTTTTTACAGTTTTAAAACTTTTTTTAAGCTTGTTTATGGCCAAAATGCTACTAAATTCAGTATTTAAATATGCATTTTCTGTTAGTTTATTAATTTAATTCCTTTACATGCTTCTTTAATTTAATTTATTGTTAAGGCAATAAACCTTAACGTTGCAAAATTTTCCTGTCAAAAGAAAGAATTACTAAAACATAATAAAATTAATCAGTTTTGGCCCTCACACGACTTTGATAAGGTAATGAATGCAGTAAAGCGATAACTGAAATTAATATTTCAACGAACTCTCATAAAAGGTTTTATTTCAAAATTAAAAAGTATGATGTGGTTCTCACACGAATTTCTATTACCCTGCATTTTAATGCTATGGTATAAAAATAGATTACAGATAAAGATGCAAGATAAAAGTTATTGTATATAAACGTATTTTAGGAACAGATCAAGATAGATTTAGAAACAGTTTTATTTCCTCATATATATATTTTCGTAAAGAGAGGGATCTACTATCCACTACAACACTCCGTTTGAATATAAAAAATTACATTTATTGAAAAATATGTTTATAAGTCTGTAATTAAATTTAAAAATAATATTCCAAATTATTCATTTAACTTACTCCCCCATACACTTTATTAAATTTATCAGTCTTGACCAAATTTTTCATGGAGCAAACTTAAATGGTCTTATTAATGTCAAATTTAATTTCCTACAATTTATTGTGTTCATGGTATGCTTATAACAGACATACAGAGAAACCAACAGCTCAAAACTAACTTCAAAACATCATGTTTATGTATGTATATGTATATATATATATACATATTTTCAATGGTCTTCTTAAAATGTAGTAGAGTACTTCCTTCAATAATATAGAAAATAATGTAGTCTCATAATTTTCATAGCCCTGTACATTTTCTATAAATCACATACACACCACATACCTTATTTAAAATTAATACAATATGAGAATCACACAATGAAATTAGAAATTCACTTTCAGCATATTCCAAGTGTAACCTTAATAAATTTCAATTCTTTTAGCTAGCTCTTACAAACTAACGTTTAATGGTTTTCATATTCTATGCGAATCATGCTTTTATGTATATAAGATATAGATGCTTATTTCATTTTGTTTAATGCAGTCTTAAGGGATTCTGACAATTAAACATTTAGCTCCTAGATGTCAAGCATTTGAAATTTCTTAATATTCCTGTAAATATGCTGAATTAACCGCGGTTGCGGGTGAGTTATCCCCTTTGTGTGTCTGGTGCGAGTATGATTTTCTTGAATTTTTGACCCACGATTCTGGTTACATTTTTTTCTTCGATAAACTTTTTATGCTATTTTTTATAATTGAAACTTTTTGAATTAAAAGACTGGATGACATTCTCTTCCTCTCTAATTTAAAATAACCCTGTATTATAATATGAATCTACAATTATTTAAATACAAACAGCTCAAAACTTTTTCGAAAATTATTCGTTTTCCAACGTATATTTCCTTCTTCCATTTATTTTTATATACTGTCAAATTTTTTGCAACTGTGGATTTCTAAAAAATTTTAACCCATTTGAAATTTTGTTATATTATACATTGATGCATTGCTTATAATAAACATACATACACTGTGGGACAAAAAAAATAAATAGAATAAAATAAAATAAACTACTTGAATATTTTTCTTTTCTGTTTCTGCAACGGCCAATTTTATCGTTTAAAAAGCAATTTTTTAAACAGATTTTATTATTTCATCCCCTGAGTACACTTTAGGATTGACCCAGGTTTTAAACACAAATACAATTGTCAGAAAAATTGTAATTTTAGAAAGTGTTTCAAAAATGGCAAGGAAAATGCAATTAACGATACCACAAAAAGTATTTAATTAAAAATCAAAATCAAAAAATATTTTAATACACGAGGGCAAAATAATTAAACGTTAACGAAATATTCGTCAGATGGGTTTTAGCAAGAAAAGTTTTGGTTGTTTAAACTAGAAATTTAGCTTTAGGTTGCGTTGCTCATCCAAGCGAGATGACCACAACTTAGAACCCGACCCGAACACGACAAGTGAATTTTTAATCAACCCGAAACTCCGAACCGAACTCGACAAATAAATTTTAATTGACCCGCAAACCCACTCGAACCCGCACTAAAGGATTTTGACAACCCGATGTCTTTATACCCGAAACCCGATTTCTATTTTTCACCCGAACTTGACCCGAAACCCGAATCTAAATGAAAATTAATATTTTTTCTAAAAATCATGGAAAACATTTTTAATTTAAAAATAAAGTAGGGGAAAGTTGTCCAAAACGGGGACGTTAACATATCTCTGTCCGCAAAATAAAATCTACAAGTAAGAAAAATTCGGCAAAGCATTCCTGATTAGAACATGTCTTGGACTGACAGATGGCAAAGTTATTTTTAAAAAAATATCATTAGTATAGGCAGAAAAAACATTCTTCTGAAAAATGTGCAAAGTCCCCGTTTTGGACAACCGGTTGGGTAAAATGGGGTACTCATAAGAAATAACATATATTCAAGTTCTAATGCGAAATTTTATTAGAAAAACTTAGATTACAAATAAAAGGTGAAGTTAAAGCAAAATCACGATGCAGATAAAGTATTTTTTTATCTTTTCCAACAGTTACTAGAATGACACAAAAAATAATCAAACACAGACGTCTCATATGAAATTGGCATTGCTTTTTTCAACACTTGAACAAACTTCATGTGCCCAACTTCGACAGCTGCTACGTTGAAGCTACCCCTCTTTGTCTTTCGAGTCAATGTAAAGTTCATTACAAAAAATGCAAGCGTCCTCGCTAGTCTGTTCCTCATCAGATGACAATATTGAGACTTACATTTTTTTATTTTCTTCTCTTTTTTAGCTTTTGGATATCCAGGATTAGGTTCGGTCGGTTTCTTGACCAATTTTCTTTTCTGTTTATTCTTCTTTGCATTTTTCTCCTGTTCTGCAGTCTTTCAATTCTGCTTTGTAAGGTGATGAAGTGAGTATGACAGTTTTACCTATCCTCATATCATTCACTTTTTTTGCAACCGTTCAGTTTCTTGTGGTAGCGGCATTATTAGACGAAGTGTTAAAAACTGAACATTTCTGGGTTTCTATATCCTGAGATATTCCAAATGATGAAGTGGAAGGTTGGGGTGTGACATTTTCACACCTTGATGCTAACTGAGGCTCTAAAGAGTTGTAAGCAGGTTTTTCAGCTGTTACTGAAGGCGCAAATAAATGTTCAGGGAACACATCTCTGTTAAAGGGATATGTGCCTGTTTTTTTTTTTTTTTTTTTAATCCATTCATAGCATTTTGCACAGTAGCTGCTCTTGAAAATGCAGTTCCGAAAAGTTTTCAGACCTAGTAAATTGTCACGTAGCGTTCAGGGTGATGTATGAGCCATTTTCGTGTCTCTTATTCATCCTTTCCACATATGTATTACATACATAAATAAGCACTTGTACTCATTTAAAACACTTTAAAAATGAAATAACAATTACAAATTTATCCTACCTCCATGGCGTCCAAAATGGGAACGACCCCGTTTTGGACTACCGTCAATGTCCCCGTTTGAGCCGACCATGACGTGTGCTAAAAACGTGGTGTCCCTTCGCATACGTGTCATACAAAACTATAAAACAATATGTGAAAATGTAAATAAATCTATACGGATCCATAACGTACTTATCAAAATCGAACGTTCAATGGTCACTTGATAAGATCCAATACAGTGTACGGCCACAATCGAAATGAAAATCACAAAAAATTGAAAACTTTGTAGAAAATAACAGAACCGGGTAAATATGTAAACAACTAGATTCAAACTTGCTTATAGCCGAATTAGAATAATCGTAGACTATTTTATTCAAAGAAGACAGCCCTAATCTATGAGAAACTGAACGTCCCCATTTGACCCGACGTCCCCGTTTTAGACAACTCTCCCCTAAATTTTCATTGTTACACTGCTGGTAAATAATTTTAAAAAGAATTAAAAATATAATTACTAACTTATAACTAATACTAAGTTAAAAATCAAAAAATCTGAAAAATGGATTATTAATAATTTTTAAATATTTATGCGTGTTGTGAACTTCAAGCGTACAAAAGTGGGTTTCAATCTTAATATTTGTAGTTTTATTGTTTAATGCTTATCACACACACAATAATATTAAAATAACACAATGTTACAGACGCCAACTAAACGTCCACTAAATTCATCTAAATCTATATTTCTTAACTTCTTAAAAACATCTTCAAGTAAAAAAGTATAAATTATCAGTTTAAATTCACAACCTATTTTAAAAGGACATGAGTAATCAAAATAGATGAATCATGCATGTGGTTACTGTGGGAGAAGTAGCCTGTTTTCAACAGTTTATATTCTAAATAATAATAGCTTCTTCTTTTTTTTTTTTTTTTTTTTCATTACTTTAGTTAGACATGGATGTTAATTTTTTTTACTATGATAATATGGGTAAGCGTATATTCATCATGGGTACATATAGAGCAAACAAATTTCTGCGTTATTAAGATAAAACTTTTTGAAAAATGTTCTAAGTCGACCCGATTCTTTGAAAACTAAACCCAACCCGAACCTGGACCCGACCCGCAGAAAAATAAAACCAGTCAACCCGACCCGAAACCGACTCGCACGAAAAATAAATCAGTCAACCCGACCCGAACCCGGTCCGCAAGAGAAAAAAAAATGTAGTTGACCCCACCCAAAACCGACTCGCGGATCGGGTCGGGTTCGGGTAAAATCAGGTTACCTGACCCGATTCAGGACTCTACCGCAAGTTAAAAAGCAAATGTTTAAAAAGTAGATTTCTATCATGTTTAGAACTTAGAAAAGACTCAAAAAAAGTGTTTAGCAAAATAATTTCTTCAAAAACAATGCAGAAACAATCAAATAAAGCTGGTTAAAAAACAGGAGATTTGAAAAAAAAAAAAAGACAAAAGCCATTATTACAGAAGGTAGTTAAAAGAACAAGACTTCAGTTGACCCCCCCCCCAAAATATATATATATATATATATATATATATATATATATATATATAACAGTTAATTATTGGGTTAAACTGATTTTCTCTGATGTGTCAAGTTTGATTTATTTCGATGTGACGGAAATAAGCTAGCTAGACGACGAAAAGATGACCGATTTAATGAAAATTGCACTCTTAAAACAGTAGTATATTTTCCGTATATTATGATACGAAGGTTCATAACTTTTCAAGGAGTCCGGTATATTTTCATGCTCAAGGGATCAAATAAAAAACGGGCATTATAAAAGTGGTACATGTTTTTGTATACATGCTTTGGTATAAATCATCTTCGATTACAAAAACAAGCATTTGTTTATATTATTCATTATTTTTTACATTAGCATTTACATTTTCTTTCATTCATAATGTCCTCCAAATTCCCATAAAAAATTATACCTCTGGCAGTCACCGACGCGGAAGAGCCATACCTTCCATGGAGGATCAAAATTATGATGGCCAGTCTCCGGATCACATCTAGTGGTGAGTCTCAGATCGTCGCCAATTGCCCATTGCGCAGCACTAGTGCGACGTAAAACCCATGCAACTATCATTCATATATATTATTATTATTATTTTAAGAAACACAAAGTGGTTACGTGAAAGTGACCAGATTGAAATAACTGATCTGTTTTCTTTTATGCTTTTACTGATTGCATTATTTCATTCATGGCAAAAGTGGTAAAATTTAATATTAATTTAAAAGTGCTCCTCGTAACTCCTTATCCTTTTTCAATGCATTGAAAACGGACAAATTAATCTTTCACTTTTTTACCAGTTTCATCTTTTATTTTTCATAATAAAAATAGTGAATATTCGTTCCCATTACTGTAAATGACTAGAGATTAAAACAAAATTCTAAAATTGAAGTATTTTGAAACTAACGAAAACAAAAACTCCTTTTTCGAAATTGGATATATTATCTCATAAGAATAGTAGCGACAATATTATGAATTGAGCATAAAATTTTAGGAACGTTGCGAAGAATATATTTATTCATCAACACAATTTTGTAAATCTAAATACACTGCTTTATTCTGAAATTCTGAAATTAGACAAATAATGTTTAATTTTAAGATCAAACAACAATAGAAATCGCTAAAGCTGTTTGTAAATGAATTACTTTATTCAGACACCATAAAGCAGACTTTTTTATTTATTTTTTATTTTATTTTATTTATTTATTTTAGCAATTCAAATATAATTTGACATTATCTTCAGTTTTCTTTAAAGAACTTTTTAAACAAAACTAAAACATAACAAATTAAATTAGACTGTAAGAAAATTGAAAAATACGTGTAAAAGAAATGTCATAGTAATGTTAGATAAAAGTTTGAAGAAAAAAATGTTTATTTGAGAACCCATATGTAATTATTTTCAAAGCATTGTTTAAATTTAGATATTACATATAGAATATATATATATATATATATATATTAACGATTTATGAATCGAAAAATATTTTTACATGTTCTTGTTTCAAAATGAAAATCAAGTGCATGTACTGTCTCAATGATGAAGTATTCTATACATTCAAGTAGTATAGGAAAAGTCTCAGGAGGCTTAAACCCGCGCCTTAATTGTTATCACAAAACTTACTTTTAATGTCAAATAAAGGAAACATCCATTTAAAACCAAATTTAAGTTTGATAAATATTTATAATTAATGATATTTTAAAATTAATAATA
Source organism: Salticus scenicus (assembly GCA_963930645.1). NCBI lineage: Eukaryota > Metazoa > Arthropoda > Arachnida > Araneae > Salticidae > Salticus > Salticus scenicus. Next base: position 253,434,191 of record OZ005650.1, read on the forward strand.
ATAATTAGTGAATATTGCTAAGTTTTTTAAGTCTCTCTCATGATTTTTGAGTTGCTCTGTCCCTGATTCTATGTATGTCAGTATACCATTCTTCATGGAGTAGCTAAAATCTTAGACAAGATTGTTCAGTAAATTTTCAAATTTATTGACTTTTGAAAATGTCTAATTTATACGCATAGGCTATATACTACTACATAAACCAGACATATATATTTACAAAGCGAAATATTAATTTTGTAAAAAAATAAAAAGCTACATAAAATATAAAGCATGATAGATCACAAAACTCGTATGGGAAACAAAATAATAAAAACTACCAAAACTCGAAAATTCATGATCTGTGATACAAAGCGCGTGGAGCCCAATAGTGTTTTTCAAAACCCTTTTACCTCGGTTTTCTGCACAAGCACTACACAAATTATCTGGAAATTTGCTTATATATACAAAATATATATATAAATATATATATATATATATATATATATATATACAGAGTGATCCAAAAGTCAGGACCAACTTTAAAATTGAATAATTCGAAAACGAATCAAGATACAAAGATACGGTTTGCACCAAACGGATCGAAAAGTAGCCGGGTTTTTTGTGGCAACGAAAAAAAATGGTTCTGTTGGCGACCAACAGATGGCGCTGACGTATTTTTGATGTAGGATTACGCAGAGCAACAAACGATATAAAGAGGAACAACAACAGCAGGTAATGGTAGTCCAAGATACGTAGAATAAAGAGGTAGGTTCATCCGCCGGTCTCCGTGTATTGGTCAATCATAACACACCCTTTTGACGTCAGAGGTGCGGAAAGAGAAAGGAGAAACCTTGTCTTTCTTTAGTTCAGTATACTATTACTTGAGAAATTAAATGAAATTTAGGGTTAATTAAATGGATTATGTGTATATTATATAATGAGAAACTGAAGGATTCTTCCAAATTTAACGCATTATATTATTGACAAAAATTGACAAAAAAATGAGAATTAAAAATAACATTTTCAAAGGTCAAAGCATTCTTCAATATAAAATGTTGACAAAATTGTTTCAATATTGACAATGCATTATTGAATATAAAATGTTGACAATGTTGTGTCAAATGTTGACAAAATTGTTTCAGTATTAACAATGCATTATTGAATATAAAATGTTCTCTTCTTATCAGTTACTTTTAAACAACGTAATTAATTAGCATTTAACATGTAACATTTCCTTTGCCTTTTCTTTTTTCATTTCACTAATAAATTTATGCATTTTGAATTTCACAAGCGCCAAATACATCATATTACGGGAAATCTCTCGAAATATAGGTTTTGCTATTTTTTTTTTTTTTTTTTTTTTTTTTTTTTTTGTTTACAAATGATGTTATATGTATTATTTTCTCATATTACATTTTCGATGCATGTAGTACATATTTATACTCACACACGCATCGGCATTTTAAAGAAAGGAAAATCTTATTAAAATTATGACACAATTAATATTACAATATTTTTTAATTATATAAATTGGTGATTTCTAGAATGGAATACTTTTACATATAGATTTAAAAAGTGTAAATTAATCTATATATTAATACGCAAACATTAAATTTGTCGGACGTTTTTAACAAATTTAATAGAGAATTAAATACAGTGACTGGAATAGAGGATTGAAAATTGTATTATTAGAACGGTATAATTAAAGCGACATCGTGGGGGGAAAAAATCTTCTACATATATAAGAAAAAAGTATAACAAACGGAAAATTTTTCGATTTCCAGTTTTCAATGAATTTACACGTTTTGAAACTTCCTGAAGACAATTTTGCAATTTTTAGAGATTGTGGTTAAATCACTTTTACGTTGAATTAGTGCTATACTATGGGCAATTTGCGATTGTTTAGAGCTCCCCTTTAAAGATGGTTCGAAGATATGCCATCACAAATTTGATCCACCACGGAGAGGATGGCTCCCCCGCTTTGGTGACCCCCAGAGGTATAATTTGAATGGGAACATGGAGGACTTTGCGGCCACGACGGATTTAACGTGCACCAGCCACCATTAGTGTACACGACGGTCTTCGGCCGGGTCAAGTATCGAACCCGCAACCATCCGATTACGAGCTCGGCGTTTTACCGACCAGGCTACCGCGGCCCTCTATTTTTTAGAAAATACCAATCTTTTTGATTTAACAAGACTGTACGAATATTATACTTCAGGAAAAATGAAATTAATTTAATCAAAATTGTCATCTGATTGGACTTTGGCTTGAATTACTACTTATTAGTTTTTTAATCAATTAGCCAATAGGTGGCGCTGCCAGGATGTGATTTTCTCTCGTTACCGGGAAGGCTCAACATCTACAGTATATCAAACAAATATAAGAGACTGTGTATATTATGTAAAACTCTGCTGTTTCAGTAGGAGTGCATATCGACTAAAAGGTGGCAATTTAACCCTAATTTTGAGACTATCTCAGCTTCTTTAGTGTAAAAATATATAAAACTTGGCATGTGACATGGATATTAGGAAAAAAATATGCTGATTCACTTTGGATGCATATCTGACGAGAACTGACGCTGCTATTTTGCAATATTCTCCGTTTGCGAGAAACTATATCTCAGCTTTCATGCTATATAAATACACCAAACTTGATGTGGGAGATATATTATCAAAAATTATTCTTATTAAATTTTTGTGTATATAGACAGAAAAATGGCACTGCTAATATTTTATGGGGTTTCTCAGATGGCTGTATCTCAGCATCTATTGGTGAAATATTGCACCGAACTGCATATTTCATAGGAAAAAAATTCTAAGTGTGATATAATTAAATTAAAGCTTGCTTTTAGCAAATTGTAAATTCTTTTTTTTACATTTTCTTTCATTTGCTAAACTAATGATATTTTCATTTAAGCTTTTTATCCGAATAAATATTCTCAGTCGAGAATATAAGGATAAAATTTTTTCATCAACATTAGGAAAATTTGATTTTAGTACATTAAATAATGAGCGTGTTATGCCTGGCTCATTTTTCAAACTATGACCGTGAACTTGTAAGAAAACATTTTCGAAGTTCATAACGGTATTTAACCATTCTGCAGATGGTTTTGAGAGTCCACCTTTATTCACACAGTTTATCCAAGAGCAATTGTTATGTGCATCATTTGTTTTTAAATGTTCGTCTTTGCTTTTAAATGCTAAATAACCTGCTATGTATTGCACTGCATCTTTTTCTATCGTATTGTATTGATCAACATTCAAGGCTGTATTGCAAGTTATTTTTATTTCCGTAGCTGCTTTTGCAGTTGTTGGAAATAAATCTTCATTAAGTACGTTATGAACTACTCTGTTCTCTTTTTCAATATTGATGAGTCCTTTTACATAAGAAGACGTCAGGACATTACTTTTCTCATATTCTGCAACGTTTGCGTAAGCAGATGGAGATACTAATCTACCACTTAATAGCAATAATCGCAATCTGTATTTAAATTGGCTTGGTGATGGCTGGTCATATCCATGACCCATTCCTCGAATCTGAGAAAAGAAACTTTCGAGACAGTCTTGGTTTAACCTACATGTTAAAATATAGGATATGTGCAAATTTGAAAGGACATGGAATAGATTTTTCAACGATATTATTGACACTATAAATCCAATTTGAAAAAGCAGCATCGATTTTTTCCCCAAAACTCTCAATGTTTGAATTTCTTCATGCAAACTATCAAGCACAGAATTTTGCTGTTCCAACGAAAGTCCATAACCACGTCTTAAAATAACTTTGTCTGTAGGAAATCGTGAATTCAGAACATCAAATGCATCATTTACTAATTTAAAAAAATCTGCAGCTTCTTTCATTGATGGAAAAAAATGCCGAATTGCACAAGAAACACGATGAGAAAAAACCTGAGCTGCAAAAGAAACTTTCATTTTCTGAACTCCTTTGATTTGAATGTGTTTCAAAGAAAGTTTAGGACATAATTTCAGTTCCTGTTTGTTCTTATCTAATAAGCTTATCAAAATATTTTTGTCAAGAGTAATACCCGAAGATAAAGTTATTCCACTATTAAGCAAATGATTTCGGAGAAGTTTCAACAAATGAGGAACATCTGCGAAAACATACACATTTCTACTTTCATCAAAGGGGTTTTGAAAATGAGTGCAGTTGATATTAATATTTAACTCTTTCCATAGAGCTTGATTTCCAGCGCCGAGATCTGAAGTTAAAGCAACTACCTCAAATCCAACTTTTTCGACCTCTTTTATTATTTCAAATAACAGAGCTTTAGTCATTCTGCAGTCGAAATCATAAAATATTGGTTGTTTCCAAGGTGCTAACAGACCTCTGATCATTACGACTTGGGCATTTTTATGTGGTCCTAAGAATGATCTTCAGAATGATCATAATCTATTTTGCCATCGACACTCATTTCATCTATCACAATAACACATAGTTTTTCAAATCTCGTTAAAGTTTTTGAAGCACTTGATAAAAGATGAAACAATTCTTTCAATATTCCCCTAGAAAATGTCATTTCGGATACCCATCTTTTTAATGTACTTAAACTTGGCAATGGAATTTTCATTTCATCTCTAACAAAAGTATATGATCTTTTAGAAAGACCTCTTAGCTGTTACAATATCTTCCAAGGACCATTTCACGCGTTTTGAGGAAATTAAAGCGAGTTGTTGACTTTTTGTAAATGTGCCATTTAAAACCCTTCCAATAATTTGTTCAGTCTTTTTTTTCTCTTCAACTTTATGATGGTAATACAAAGATGAAATTTTTCTAAAAGAATAATAGTTAGATGAGGATTTTTTCTGCAAATATTTATAGCCTTCATTAACTTTCTTTAATTCTTCCTCCAAATGAGAAATTTTTTCTTTCAGATAATCAATTTCCTTATTTTTTTCATTGATTATTTTCATACATGTGTCACAAGTTTCTAAATTCAAACTTCTATCAGTTTCATGAGTTTGTAAGTTCGATATATTTTCAGCGTCAAATGTCAGTTTCGTTTTTTTTGATGGTTTTTCATTTTCGAATATATCTGTCAAATACTGCTTTAATTGTCGTTTATTTGATCTTGCAGTTCTCGCTTCAGATTTTTGTATATCATCAGAATTCTGTTTTGAAGATAATATTGTAGGGATTTCAAGATGAGGAATTGCTCCAGCAATCAAACGACGTCTAGATTGAAAACCAAATTCAGATTTCAAATCATGTTCAAAGTCTTCATTACTAAAATGAGCTGAACAAATTCTAGCTGAATCTACTGAGAAATAGTCTTTTCTCTTGCAAGCTTCAACCCATGCAGTTCTTAGCTTTTTATTTTTTGGAATGCGATGGAAAGAAATACCGACAGTATTTTCATCATTTTTACATTCAGCTACAGCACACCAGGGCATGTTAATTCATAAAAACACAAACAATGCAAACGAAAACAAAGAAGTGGATTATCGTTTTTCTTTCTAAAATGATGCGTACTCAAGCTATGACAGTGACAGGAGGCAGGAGCGATGCCTCGATCGCACCAATGACGTCAGATCCCACATCCCCGTTCGCGCAGATGGACGATTCCTCTCGGACGGACCTACCTTCTCTTCTAGCTATCTTGATGGTAGTCGAAGCTTATATGCATCGAAATATCGCATTCTCAGTCGCTACTTTAATCACGTATGGCCTCCAAGATCTCCCGATCTGACACCCTGTGACTTTTGGCTGTGGGGATTCTTGGAAGTCAAAAGTGTACCGCGACCAACCGGCATCAGTAGCAGCACTGAAAGATGCCATCCGCCAAAATGTGTCTGCCATAACGCAAGAAATGCTACTAAATGCTGTGAACGATGTGGTGAATCATCTCACAGCTGTACTTCTGAATGATGGACATTGAACAGTTACTGTAGTAGTACTAATTAACTGTAAATAAGGTGATTTGTAAGTTGTCAAAATTTTTTTTCATTTGTAAATCATCTTTTTGTGAAATAAAACACTATAGCTCCATCTGTTGGTCGCCAACAGAACTAATTTCTTTCCTTTGCCACACAAAACCCGGTTTCGTTTTCATCCGTTTGGTGCAAACCGTATCTCTGTATCTTGATTCGTTTTCGAATTATTCAATTTTAAAGTTGGTCCTGACTTTTGGATCACCCGGTATATATTGTGTAGATAATTTATATAAATATTTTTTTAACAAAATATTAAGACATATCGGGAAAATTTTAAATTTAAAAAAACATTTTGTGTTAAGAAACCACGTGTGAAGCTAATCTTAATAATAAAAGCCCAAGTTTTCCGAAATTGATGCTGAAAATGATGCCATAGCTAAAATTATTTATTGAAATAAAAATGTAAAATTTTATGCATGGTTCCCATGCGAGTATCTTAATTGAATTAAATAAAAATAGAGGATAATTTAACGGTAAAACTTCCAATGCATTTGCAACAACATATCTAGGTTGAGAAAATAAAATTTTATCCACCGTTTGTTTGGTTTTGTAAGATTTATCATTATGATGTAATTTTTAATTTCTTGGAAAAGTTTAGACTTTAAAACAAATAAATATAATGGTGTAAAAGGTGAAGATATTTATTTTAAATATCATGCAAATCAATGTTCAGTAATCTGAAGTGGCAAGGAGAAATAAAACTGGAAATATATGTATAAAAATCTGGTGTGAATCAACCATACGACTTCCGTTAACCACTATTAAACGTATTATATGCATTTTTTTTTTTTTTTTTTAAGAGGTAATATGATCAGAAGGCATAAAATTGACCTAACGAAGTAGAAACCTAAAATTTTTCTGGTATGAGAAACTTAATACACCTGTAAAGACATGTAAAACAAAAAGTTAAAAAATAAGAAAAAAAATGTTAGAGTTATATTTTGAAACTTTTGAGGTCTAAAACTCACCTACCTAACCAGGATGACAGTTAATTTTCCTGTAATAACCATGTAATATATGAAAAAGGATATATAAAATTGATTTATGTAATGGTTTTCAAGCAAATCGTTAGAGCCGTTTTTGAGATACCAACTTTTGCCAAACCTTGGCATTCTCAATTATTAACCGGAAAAAAAATAATTTCATACAAAAGGATATTTAAAAGAAAGTTAATATGACGAGTTTAAAAATAATCTGTACAGCCGTTTTTAAAGGAATGCACTTGCGAGACCTGAAATTGAGCTATTTATAGAGAACTCCTATCAATTTACCTGAACTAACCAACTATATCATTCGAAAGGACATCTAATAGTGTGCTTCTATAGCAACTTTGAAGAAATTGTTTGAGCCGTTTCTGAGATAGTAACTTACCGTCCCACTTCCTGTTTCCGATGACCCAATTCCAGTTTTTCAATTTTCACCAAAATTTGGAAAATTCCTTTACACACCAGACATGTTTAAATTCTGAAGTTTCGTAGTTCTGTCATTATTAGTTTTGAAAATATAATAGTCAAAAGATTCTCCACATACATACACACATACGTACACACATACACAATGACCAATTGCCAAAAACTACATTTTTGGAATCAGGAAGCCTTAGAACGTGTAAATTAGGTGAAAATTCGATATCGAATTTTTGGACCGAATACAATACTAATAAAAATTGAGCACTTGGCGATCGAAGATCTACTATGTTAAAATGTTACTATTTCTGCTAGAATAACAGTAATTTTTTGGAATCCTGTTAATTGTACTTTTAACCCTTTGTATCCCATCGGGACTTTAAAGTCCCATGAAAAAATTCCTCAATATAGCCTAAATTCCCTATAGTTTAAGCTTTCATTATAGTTAAGCTATAGTTTAAGCTAAATTTAATATGAGATGTTTCTCATGCAGTAAAGAAATATAATAAAAAAGTTTCAAACTATTCTTCCAAAAATAACGTAATTTGGGATATAAAGGGTTAAGTAAATTCACTGTTTGATTTTTTTTATTTTTTTAATGTTTATAATTTGTATTTTAATTAAATATAATATGTATTTCTTCCAAAATTTTGATATTTATATTTATTAAGAAGTTATGATTTTTAATGGCATCAGTGATTACATGAAACATAAATAAACACCTCTCAGTTGCTTTGTTAACTATATTATTTCGTACTCTGCTATTACTCCTATTAAGAAAAATATTTATATACATATTACCTTCGAAATAAATTTATGACTAAATATAAGATTTATTGTTTTATGAAGGGAAAAAATTGTGAATGAAAAGGTTAAGCCACGACTATCAACACTACATGAGTTATTAATATTTGTTAGAAGAATTCTTTCCATTAGAAGAACATCTTAAATTACGTTATATAATTTTTAGTTTAATTTTGTCTTTTGTTTCTCTCTCTCTCAATAGATTAAAAAAAAAAAAAAAAAAAAAAATGCATAAAATCTTTTATCATTCAAAAATCAGATTTTGTAGCTGTCATTAAATGAAAATAAAATACCAATTTTATAGAATTTAATGTAAGTATGAAAATCATGTTTTATTGTATACTCTAAAATATTATTTGGGATTCATAATAGTTCATTGTGCATTAAAGTTTTACCGTTTTCCTTACAAACTTGTAATATATTACAAGCTTATGATATTGATGATGGATAAAAAAAAAAAGGGATGCATACACTTTTATTATTATTATTATTATTATAATTATTATTATTATTATAAAAAAATGAATCGTTAAACGAGAAAGATAATATTTTTATACTTTAAAACTTAGAAAAAACATATTTGTAAATTGTACTTACCGGTATGCAACAATGAATTCAAACAAATTTATCTTGTTAATCTTGAAATATTCTTTTCATTTAAAATATATGTTTTTAAACGAAAATCCAGATTAAACGGAAAATTAGAAACGTACTAAATATGTATATACGATTTTTTAATTATTTTCTAAAACAGGTTGAACAACAATATACCACATAATTTAAATGTTGTATTTTCATCTAGATTCCAGAAAACACTTCGCTGCATCTTTGTTCTATCTCTTCGAAATCTATCACTAAAGTAAAATAAACAAAATACATACTCCCACGTCGTTACGTTAATTTGATAAGTACTATTATATCTCCTTTTTTAAGTATCTTCTTTCTACACTTGCGTATTTTTTCCTAATGACTTAAAGATTAAATGCAAAAGAAAGTATCGTGGTATATACCATAATAGGAATTTTTGCCGATAATGTGCATGAAACGCGTGTATATTTATACTAAAATAGAATCATAGAAAAAAAGGTTTTTTCTAGAACGTAACAGAGATTTCATGACGAAAAAAAAAAATTATTTTTCTGTTTAAAGTTAGATTCATAAGCATGTAAGTGTATAGTAGAAATTATCATTACAGTGTTGCTTTTAAATGTTGATTTTATTATTATTATTTATTAATGTTCGTTTAAAAAACTTTATTTCTAGGCATTTTTTAACTTTCCATATTCCACAGACGAGTTCAAAATTTAATAATCTAGCGTGTCACTCACACGACTTTCTCTTGACCTGCAATGTAATACTATAAAGACAGATTGCATATTAAGTCTTAAGATTAACAAGGTAAGTTAATAAAGTTCAATGAACTTTTAAAATAATCAAAATTAGGTTTAGGAACACTTTTGACATAAAATTCTGTGTGAGGAGACTACCATCCCCTTCAGTCCCTGTTCAATTATAGTGACTACATTTATTTATATAAAAAAAAAAAAAAAATCGTCAAGGTTGTTATTAATCTGCCTTTACTTTTGGCAATCTGGATAAAAAAAATTTAAGTGACAATCTTCAAAATACCAAGTTTGAATTTTCCGCAGTAATTTGTTTTTATGTTATGCTGATAACCGATATACATACAGATCAAATATTAAACACTGGACTTTCATATTCAGGGAAGCTCAAAACGTGATATTATACAACAAAAAAAAATAACATCAAGGCTGTTATTAATCTGCCTTTACTTTTGGCAATCTGGATAAAAAAATTTAAGTGACAATCTTCAAAATACCAAGTTTTAATTTTTCGCAAAAGGAACCTCAGCAAAAGGAATGCTAAGGGAACCTCAAAACGTGATATTATACAAAAAAAAAAAAAAAAAAAAAAAAAAAAAATCGTCAAGGCTGTTATTAATCTGTCTTTACTTTTGGCAATCTGGATAGAAAAATTTAAGTGACAATCTTCAAAATACCAAGTTTAAATAGTAATTTGTTTTTATGTTATGCTGATAACCGATATACATACAGATCAAATGCTAAACACTGGACTTTCATATTCAGGGAACCTCAAAACCTGGTATTATACACAAGAAAAAAAAAAAAAAAAAAAAAAAAACAGAAATGAAAATAGAATTTCAAAAAATATTTTGTTTGCAGCATAGGTATGAAAAAGTAATTTTTCTTCCTGGGCAGTGTTCTTCGACATAGTAAAATGCATCAAAACACTTCCATCAATTACATTCAATAGAAAAGAACGCTGAGCTCAATTTTGGGTAGCCCTGCATATTGTATATAAACAGTATGTACTATAAACAATATGGTGTACTTAAAAATAGTCTTACATGAAAAAAATCAAACAAAAAACAAGTAATATAAAAGAAATTTTTTTTAAGTCAATTCCTACTTACAAACACTATCGATTTTTTTTTTAATAATTTTTAATTAGGATATTAAAAGCGCGCCTGCAAAATGAAATAAAAATAATCTGGTGTGTCACTCACACGACTTTCTCTTACCCTGAAATATAATACTATAAATACAGCTTGGAGATTAAGAGGTAAAATAACGATGTTATGTAAACCTCTGTTAAACAATTCAAATTAGGCTTCGGGAGAGTTTTATATGATAATTAGTTGTGTGTGTGTGAGGGGGCTACCGCCCCCCTCAATCCCCCGTTTCATTAATGCACCTACATTTATATACAATTTAATTCGGTCATTAAAAAATAATTCTGTTTTTAAAAAATAATTTATTAAAATTATTATTTAAAAAAATTATCTTTTTTGATAATACGAAGATTTCCATATTAGAGAAGTAGTATAACACCAAATATTCAAAAACAGTCCATTTTATTATCAATATTTAAAAAAAATAAATAAATAAATAAATACGATTTTTTACTTTCTCTTACCATAAGGTAGAGAAAGTATTGTTTTTGGGTCAAATTTTCGAACGCGAGATTTTGTTGTATTTACACGTTTTGAGATCCCCTGAATACGAAAATCATGTTTTTAGCAAATGGTATGCGTGTATGTCTGTGTGTCTGTGGGTGTGTCTGTCGGTTATCAGCATATCTCAAGAACAAATAGTAGCAGACGTTCCAAACTTGGTATTCTAAATGTGTATCATATATATAGATGCGACAGTAAGCTTTTCGTTAAGATCAAGCAAATGGTTCGTGTACAGGGACAATCAAGAGAATTCTATTTTATAATATTTAGTGTTATACTACTTCTCTAATATGGAAATCGTCTGAATTATCATAAAAGATAATTTTTTTTAAATAATAATTTTAATAAATTATTTTTTAAAAACAGATTTATTTTTTAATAACCGAATTAAATTTTATATAAATCTAGGTGCATTAATGAAACGGGGGGTTGAACAGAATTAACTATGATATAAAACTCTTCCGAAGCCTAATTTGAATTATTTAACATAGGTTTACATAACCGCGTTATCTTACCTCTTAATCTCCAACCTGTATTTATAGTATTAAATTTCAGGGTAAGAGAAAGTCATGTGAGTGACACACCAGATTATTATTATTATTTTTTTTTTTTTTTCGTTAAAAGTAAAAAAAATAACTTTGTTTTAAATTATCGCAGATCGATGGTCAAACCATTCTTTTTAAAGCTATTGGCGAGCTCTTTTGAAAGGTACTCATCATGGAAATTTTCTTCCCTTTAGGGGGGGACTTCCCCCCCAGAGGGGGGAGGCGAGGCTCCTACATGCACAATTGTTTTCCCCCTGTTGACTATCTCTACTACAAAAATTATATATTCGTTTCATTTGGTTTAGTGCAGTCTATAGACGTTAAACTCTACTTACCTGCAATTTCCCCCATAGACGTAATGTATTTGAATATTTTTGAGTGTCCATGTACACGAACCATTTGCTTGATCTTAACGAAAAGTTTAGTGTAGCATCCTTAGATGATACACATTTAGAATACCAAGTTTGAACTTTCTGCCATAATTTGTTTTTGAGATATGCTGATAACAGACAGACACACACACAGACACACAGACACACAGACATACACACAGACCATTTGCTAAAAACATGATTTTCGTATTCAGGGGACCTCAGAATATGTAAATATTACAAAAACTCACGTTTGAAAATTTGACCCAAACACAATACTTTCTCTACCTTATGGGTAAGAGAAAGTAATAATTATAAGATAAATAAAAAAATAATCTGGTGCGTCACTCACACGACTTCCTCTTACCCTGAAATTTAATACTACAAATACAGGTTGGAGATTAAGGGGTAAGATAACGATGTTATGTAAACCTATGCTAAACAATTCAAATTAGGCTTCCGAAGAGCTTTATATGATAATTAATTCTGTGTGAGGGGGCTACCACCCCCCTCAACCCCCCGTTTCATTAATGCACCTAGATTTATATAAAATTTAATTCGGTTATTAAAAAATAATTTATTAAAATTATCATTGAAAAAAATTATCTTTTATGATTATGTAGACGATTTCCATATTAGAGAAGTAGTATAACACTAAATATCCAAAAAAGTCCATTTTATTCTCAATATTAAAAAAAAAAATAAAAAAATACGATTTTTTTTTTTTTTGTTTTTTTGTTAAAAATAAAAAAAAATCGATAACTTTGTTTTAAATTATTGCAGATCGATGGTTCAACCATTCGTTTTAAAGGTACTGGCGAGCTTTTTTGAAAGATACCCATCATGAAAATTTACTCCCCTCGAGGGGAGACTTCCTCCCCCCAGGGGGGAGGTGAGGCTCCTACATACCCAATTTTTTTTTCCCAGTTTACTATCTCTATTACAAAATATATATATTCGTTTCATTTGGTTTAGTGCAGTCTATAGACGTTAAACTCTACTTACCTGCAATTTCCCCCATAGACGTAATGTATTAGAATTCTCTTGATTGTCTCTGTACACGAACCATTTGCTTGATCTTAACGAAAAGCTTACTGTTGCATCTATATATGATACACACTTAGAATACCAAGTTTGGAATGTCTGCTATTATTTGTTCTTGAGATATGCTGATAACAGACAGACACACACACAGACACACAGACATAAACACAGACCATTTGCTAAAAACATGATTTTAGTATTCAGGGGACCTCAGAACGTGTAAATATAACAAAATCTCGCGTTCGAAAATTTGACCCAAAAACAATACTTTTTCTACCTTATGGGTAAGAGAAAGTAAAAAATAAACTTTTTATACACGTTTTAAATTTTCTGATGAATCATAGAGCTCTTACCAATGTGCATAAAATTTTTAAAGTGATAATGACGTCTATTTATGTGAGATGCGTAATTTAACTTTTTATAATTTTCAATGTTCGCGTTTAATTAAATGTATCTATTTTTATGTCGAAAGAAAATAAACTCTTTTTTTTTTTTTTTGGCAACAATTAAATTATAGCTAATATTTTAATGGCTATTTTAACGCTATTAGGATGTTATTTTTTCAGATTTTAATTAATTATAAGAAAACTAATAAAAAATTCAAAAATCGGACTTCGAAGTATTGTGTTGTCACCGTATTCTGAGCAAACCTGAAAGTTTCAAATTTCTAGCTAGTCGGAAAGTAGTTAAAAATCGATTGCAAGATTTGTACAAGATGTATATAGGGAGAATGTGAAATAATAGTAGGAATTGAAAAATGAATTACAATTTCAAAAATTTCAAGTATAGCCCGAATATATTCAAATAGTTTTGGGTAGCCCTGTAAACGAATGATGAATAATTTAAAAAGCACAATGTACAGAGTGATTATAAAAAAAAAAAACTGTCCCGATATATGAGACCGTGACTACCATAAGGTTTACGGAAAATTAATAAAAGTTTGGTGCAAGGTATTATGAGGTACGCGTTCAAGAACGTATATAAAACAACAATTAAACTCTAACAGTTACGGTTACAGTGACAAAATTTCAAATGTCAACACATACTTTTATTTATTTATTTATTTATTTTTTATTTTTTTTTTATTTTTTTTTTTTAATGTGATCTCCATTTCAAAAAACCGTAAATAGTGTTGAAAAGGTATACATAGCATTAAAATCGCCAGCATTAGGCAGACTAAGAAGAAAAGAGAAAGCAACTGCGATGTGCCTACTAGAGCACGACTTTCATTTTTAATGACGTCAGATTTCATACTGAATTTTCGGCTCTGACTAAAGTCTACTGATTCTGCTTCGAAACTAGAATAAGACAACTTTATCAAAATTGGACAACTTTTATCAAAAGTGCATTTGAATAGAATAAAAATTAAGTGAATTGTACGAAAAAGAACGAGCTAGATTTTAGATATTTTCCAAAAGTTGAAATTTCTTAAGGGGTTTTTAACATGCCGTGTAATTAATTTGTAGATCCAATTATTTCAACCGCTTTCCAAAGGTTGTTTTTTAGGAAAAACCCCTTATGATCTCACAAATCATAGTAAATAAACAAAAATATGTTAGAGTTACAAGCTTATAAGGGATTTTTCACAAAAAAGTACATTTGGAGGGTGGTTGAAATAATTGGATCTTCAAATTAATTACGCTGCATGTGAAAAAACCCTTAAGAAATTTCAACTTTTGAAAAATATCTAAAATCTGGATCGTTCTTTTTCATACAATTCACTTAATTTTTATTCTATTCAAATGCACTTTTGATAAAAGTTGCCCAATACATCTAGCTTTCAATTTATGCAATAAAATTTTTTTTATCTTTCGCACATGCGCAGTAAAAACGTTTTTCATAGAAATGTTCATATTTCATGAGATATTTAAAATATTTGTATTCCGATTGCAGTTTATTGTTTTAAAAGTGTTTTTCCAACTTATCTGAAAGTGGGAGTAATTTTCGTTAAAATGTCTGTATATTATAAATAAAAAAATGTTGATTTTTTTTGGAGTTTTAAAATAAATGCTTATATCTCCCTTATTTAACATGCTATCATCACACAAATTCATCCACAAATTGAACTGGGTCTATATTAAGATATCCTAAAGTTACACCTCATTTCGTTTACTTAACGATACAGAATGATCACAAACATTATTAATTTTGCTCAATTTGTTACCGGCTCCCTAATTGTTGTCCTAAACCAATATTCACTAAAAAACATACAGAAGATCCGGTTCTTTAAATACCCAATGTTTGAAAACATTTCACTGAGAGATAAGTTTTTAATTTGAAGAAAACTGATCGTTTGCAAATCTTGCTAAACTTTTAAACAGGGGTGTGTATATTTATACGCTAATGTCCTTTTACATGTAGTGCTCATAATTAAAGATAAAACAAGAAAATAAGTAAATTACCTTTACATACGCCAGATTTTTAAAGCTAGAAACATTTAGCTGAAATATTTTATTATAAAATTTTTTTAACCATATATATATTTAAAATTTTGTGCACGTAAGACCGCAACAACAATATTAAATATGTTAGATTTATACATATTAAAGTCTCCTGAATCTAAAAATTTTGTTTTTAGCGGTTAATCTCTGTGTGTTTGTGTATGTGTGTGTCTGTGTGTCTGTTATCAAAATAACTCAATAACAAATAATAACAGGAAGCCCTGACCCTATATTTTAACTATTTATCATATGGGGATGTTGCATGAAACTTTCATTAAAATAAATGTAATTGTTTGCAGACAGAAATGTTCAAAAGTATTCAAATACATAACGCCTTAGAACAAAATTAATTATTAGTATGTTTTAACATATTTATGCTACACTAAACAAAATAAACATTTAATCATTTTGAGTACAAAAGCTTGTTTCATATAGAATAAAAAACAAAAGTCATTCACCATTCGTTTACAGGGTTATACAAAAGAATTCGGATTTATTAAGTTTTGCATCTGGAAGTCAAATGGAAGTATATAAGAAGTGGTGTCACATATTTCTCTTATTATTCTAAAGTTAAGAAAATTGTGTGATGTATATAAAATTTAGAGAGAATATACAGGTTCATTCAAAATTAAGCCTTTTTATTTCTTTTCTTTTGGTTATAATTGAGAAAAGTGCTTTAGCAAATAGCTCGTCCACGGAAATTATTTAGAAATGCTAATTGCTTTCTGTTACTCATTTCTTAAACAAAATATTGTTTGAACTTTAATTTTTGACGCTGAATTGTTCTTACTACGCGTTTTCAAGCCACCTGAATACGGAAACGATATTATTTATTGAAAAAAGATTATTACTTCGTTTTACATGATTTATATACATAATTTTCCCCCTTTTATGGAAATTTCAAACATCCATTTTTTCATTAATTCAAATTATAAGTATTTATCTGTAATAAGTCATAAATTAACTCCATGGGCAGTGCATTAAGCATTTATGCAATTAAATCCGCATCAAGAAAAGCTTATCACTTCGTAACTTTTATCATTAAAGCAATTCTCATTAAGTACTGTCACTGCTATAGTCATTAATCATAAAAAAAATATTAAATTAATGGCTTTTGATTATTTGCATGTAAAATAAGTATTAATTGCTATAGTATTTAAGTAATCGTATTAGATTATATAAAATGCTGATCAGTTTTAACTACATTTTGCATTACGGGTGTTTTCAGTATAGAAATGTAAAGTAGTAAAGTAGTAGAGTATCAAATATATTTCGGAATTATCTCATTCAGATTAGTTGGCATGGAAGTTTCGATTATCGTCGGAAATACCTTTCAAAGAAAACATTTGTGGAACAGCAATAAATAATCGCATCATATTTTTATATTTACTTATCATATGGTATGCGTTTAAGTATGTGTGTGTGTAAGCTAATATGTTGTAGTTCTTAATATCTTAAACTGTTGCTTCCTTGGAACTTATCCAGTAATTTCAGATTAATATTGATATTTTTTATCTTTACAAACACGTTATATGTATTAATAAAAATAATTAAATAAAATTTTAATGCTTTCATTTTAACATTAGTATTTTAAATAGATAAAAATGAAAAGAAATTGCAACTGAAATTAAAACTTTCTCAAGTCAGATATATTTTATAGATACCACAATGGCAATAATTTTGATACAAAATAAACAAGACTGTGCATTTTAACTGTATGAAACAGTTTATATAAGCCTCTATCTAAGATTCATTAGTCTTTTATTTATTTATTTATTTATTTTATAAACCAGAGGGTTCTGCCCCTGCTCGCTTCGCTCACCAACCCAACGACTCGCTTTGATTGTTAACCCCTTGCGGCGGTACGGCACGCTCTCCGCCTATTCGCTACATTGCCTTTCGCTGAATAGGAATATTAATTGTGCATAACTCAATACAAAAACAGAAAAATGTTAGAGACATCCCATATTCAATGTCAACTTGATGATGATATTCAATACCATTTATTTATTTTATATTTATTTATTCGTATTTATTTTATTTATTTATTTATTTTAATGAAATTAAGGGTTTTTTCCCTCTGCTCGCTCCGCTCACCAACCCCTGACTCGCTTCGGTTATTAATTTTAGTGGGGCTCTACCCACATATTCACTGCTTTGCCTTTCACTGAATAGAAATTTTAATAGTGCATAACGCAAGACAAAAGCAAAACAATTTTATAGAAATCCTCATATACAATGTCAAACATAAATGCATAATTTTTAATACCACATTTTTTTTTAATGAAACATTATGCTAAAAATCAGTATTTTTATTTATTTATTTACTTATTTTTAATTGAAAGAAAATCGTAATATCTAGATCACTTTGCGTTACAGCTTTAGTATATACGCCCTTGACGAATTCTAAATTTTCGTCACGATTTGACGATGAATATTTTTGGTTTAATTGCTTGTTTAAAAAAATTATAAACTTTTTTTTTTTACTTAATTTAAGACAAAATTTAATACTCTCTATATATTTCTAATATACAACTAGGTTTTAAAAGGCCTTTGCAGCACTATTTTTTTTTCCCTACGATATGGTCTAATGAGACACATTGAAAATAAGTAATTTATGTGAATATTGTAATATTTCGATATTATTATTATTATTATTATTATTATTTGCAGTGTTTAATAATTTAATTACATTTTTAGTACAAGATTAGAGTTAAAATGGCTATCGTGGTCACGGAAATGAAAACTTTGGGTACTGCACCATTAACTCGTAAAATTCGTCAAATGAGTCCTATACTTAAGCTGTTCCCATTTCGGCAACAAAATAAGAGATTGCCTGCAAGAAAATTAATTTTGTAAGAGTAGGACAAAAAAAGATATCTTTAGACAACAAATTACAATCCTAAATTTATTTCTTAATTAACAAACCTGGAGAGACGTACTCAATATTTTGAATCGAAAAGGAAATGTTGATTTCCTTTGCTGTTATTTATTGTGTTAAGCGCTTTTATATATATATATATATATATATGTATATATATATTACATGACCTATATATTTATAGTATACAGAAATACATGTCTGCTTCTAGTACGTTAATATATATATATATATATTTCCCCACAATTTTTTTTAAATAGTACACCCCGCGACAAAAAGATAGGTACAAAGGGTTTTTTCTTTGATTTTTCATAAAAAAAACATTATCTAAACTGTGCTATTATCATAAAACAACGCTATTCCCGGACTAACTTTTGTTTTAAGACTAATTTCGAAAAGTTTTAAGACTAAAATTTTTCTAATTTAAGACTACACACCGCGACAAAAAGATAGGAACAAAGGGTTTTTTTTTAATTTTTGAATATGATTATTTTGAATATGAATATTTTGAAAATGATTCAGATATTTAATATGTTTTTGATATGATAATATTTTGTTATGATAATAAATGATCAGCACAATTTATTTAATGTTATTTTATGAAAAATTAAAAAAAAAAAAAAAAAAAAAAAAAAAAAAACCTTTGTTCCTATCTTTTTGTCGCGGAGTGTAGTTTTAAATTAGAAAAATTTTAGTCTTAAAACTTTTCGAAATTTGTCTTAAAACAAAAATTAGTCCGGGAATAGTGTTATTTTATGATAATAATAAATGATAAGCACAATTTAGATAATGTTATTTTATGAAAAAATCAAAGAAAAAACCCTTTGTACCTATCTTTTTGTCGCGGGGTGTAGATGATTTTTCATTATTTTAATAACAGATTAACAATGACAGAACATTCGAAAAAATAAAAGCTCTTCGTATATGAGATTCTAGCTAATGCAGTTTAATTTTCACAAACGTTAATTTTAAAATATTTATATTGTGGGTAACCTTTAGCATGAATTAACACGTGTGCATTTGTACTTTATTTATTTATTTATATTTTTTATAATACATTTAAATTTGATTAGATTATAAAAAAAGTAATCATATTATTCGTTATAATATTCGTTTCCAATGTCCATGTATTTTTGATTAAATGAAGAAGAAATAATTTTGATAGATTATAGGCATCAAAATTAAAATATTTATGAATTTTTAATATGTCCTACAAATTTCTGTATGGGATCGGAAATCCCTTTTAAAGAGCTGATGCAGTTAACAAAATTATAAAACTCTTCATGTTCAAGTCAATAAATAAATAAACCTCTCAATATATCAAAGTTTTTATTATTATTTTTACTTTTGTGGCAATTTTGTAGCTGTTATAATATTTAGAAGCTTTTTTATTTAAAAATATCAAAGATAATTATGTAAATTACTTAAAATTTTACAAATTCTTAACTTTGTTTATAATAATGTTTATAAGTTTTCTGCATTTTAAAAACCTCTAATGGAGAAAATTGTACAAAGTTTATCTCTTATACTTCCTTGAAGTCGAGAAAGATTTAACTTTTAAAATATATATGCTTCTTCAGCAGGAACTATTTTTCTCTCTTCTATCAAATGGTCTTCAAGTTTAATCATTATATTTCTGTTGTGTGTTTTCTTCATTCTGTTTTTCTTCCTGTTGAAAATATAAAAATTAATATTAAGAATTTACTTTAAAAATTAAATAAATAAAATAAAATAAAAAGAAATTTATCATTTTAAAGTTTTGGGGTGACCGATAAAATGTTGTGAAAATGTGATAAATACAGAATCTGATTAAGATCGGGGCACACTGTCACCATTATTTTTTAACAATTACTTTTGTCTTATAATAAACAGAAAATCTCGTTAAAATAAAGAGAAAATTAATTTTAAAAAAATAGCTCGTTTCTAATTGATGATGAGCAAATTCGATTCTCTGACAGTGTTAATTTCTTATATAAATAATGTTTTAATTGAAACGTGAAATTTGTATCATCAATAAATGAAAAATTATTGTCAAAAACTGTGGAGTATGTGTGCCGCAAACTTAATCAGGTTCTGAGCAAGCACACACACACACACACACAGTATGAAATATAATTAAAAGCCCCTTTAAAATTAAAGCTTCATTTCTAAAGCTTAAATGATTCTGCCTCTCACTGGTCCACTGATGGCGCCTTAATTAATTCTTTATTAATTTATCTTCAAAATATTTCACTAGTTCCAGATTTATTAACTTGTTCTCAGTTCTTGAGCCTATTTTATTTCATTTTCCAATGAAACAATGCTGTTAAGTTCGAAGGTAAATTTAATCCTGTTAATAATTTCAAGAATGATATAAAAAAAAAATAGACCAATAGGAATTTTAATTATGGTATAAAAACAATCATAGTACTTAATGCAATATCCATTGAATAAATTCGAATAAAGAATACCATTGAATAATCAGACAATATTACATTGACATGAAGGATCTTTTGAAGAATATAATAATGAATTTGCAAAAGGAAAAATCATCTGGGATTCTCATGTTACATATTTAAGAGATATATTTAAGAAATAGAAAGTGAAAATCATATTTTTATTTAAACAAAAAGTGAAAAACCTTAGTTCCACACCTTCACAACAACTTAACAGAATCTCAAACACAGAGCATTTAAACATCTTTGCCGAAACCCTAATTTCCCTTATTCAAGCGGCCGCAAATTCCTCCTTTCGATTGAAAAAAGTGAGACACCACTCTACTCCCTCCTTCTGGTCTCCTCAGTTAAGGTCACTGCATAATAAATAAACGGCAATAAGACGTAAGCTGAAAGATCTAGAAGAACCTGAACGTCAACAAGTACAGATACAACAGAAACTAGCAGCGACCTATAGAAAATAACTCAACAACGCAAAACACGCAGCGTGGAAATCTTTCTGTTCTTCTCGGACAGAAAACTTTGGCACTGCTCACAAAATTTTCTCCAGCAAATTCTTCACACCTCATGAGCTAAGACTACAGAGACCACCAATCCTTTCTTAAAAAAAATTAAACTTAGAATATTTAACTGAATCCCTATTCGGCCCTTCTTCTCTCCATCCACGACACCTCATCCAGTGTTGCCAGATTGGGGACTTTGTTTATTCAACTACCGCCAATAGTTTTGAGAAATGATATTTGATATGCATATGCATAAAAGACAATTAATCTTCGAAGTGATTAGGCAAAAGTTACAATTAAAATTTGTTGGTGGATTTTGAATAAAAAAGTCCCCAATCTGGCAACACTGGCTTCATTCCTTCCTCTTTACAGCCCAGTCGGACAAAGCTTTTACGAAAGCAGAGATCCGAACTGCACTCTCAGGATTTAACAATAAAAAAGCTCCAGGTCCGGATGGGATAGATGCTTACTTGTTGAACGGCCTCCTTCCGTCTTTGAATCTTTGAATTGGAATATCTGTTGTACATACTTCTATACACGATTAATTTAAGACTTCAGTAAATGTAACTTTTAAACTTATTTTTCGTAGTTAGCTACAATAAAATGTATATGTTTGATAAAGTTTTTAATAATTTTAAATGCTTATACCCAAAATTCAAAATTAAAAGGTCAGACTCGAAATATAAGATTAATTTTGCGAACTTGAATTCTACATTACAAACAATAATTATTAAAGAAAAATTAGTAATGTGAATAATAAATTCAAACACAAATAAGGAAATAACATTAGTAATCAAAATAAATAAAAATATGAAGTAATAATGAAATAACATTACAAATTAGAACATATTGACCATGTGTATCATTATGCATAATATTATGAGTATGTGAAATTCAGGTAATACACAATTCCATGAACTTATATCAGTTGAGTGGGTTTTATATCGCACTAGTGCTATTATACGAGGATTTAGAGATGGTTTGACACTCACACCCATATATGGTCCGGAGACAAACGATCACAATTTTCACCCATCATTAAGTGGATGGTTTACCAGACCGCAAACTTCCATGATTTGGAGAGCCCCGAAGGAATAATTTGGATGGGAACCTGGAGGACATTGCGGCCACGACGGATTTTATGTGCACTAGCCACCATTAGTGTAAATTACGGTCTTTGACCGTCTCGAGTATCGAACCCGCAATCTTCTAGTTACGAATTCAGTGCTCTACCGACTAAGCTACCGCGTACCCTTAATTTATATCGGAACCATTTTAAAAGAAAATTATGATGAAAAATTGGCAATGATCAATTAATTAAACTTTTGCTGAGCTTTTACTTCTACGTCACTTACACTGGTAATTTTGGACACAAACACAAGCGCGCAACCAACAACATCATCTTCATTTGAACAGCACCGGACAAATCCCCCCCAACAAGCAGATAGCATAAGACCAATCACTCTAGCTAGCAAAGCCTATGACATCATTCATAGCGCAAAATCTGTAATGACATTACGCCTTTTCAGGGAGTTCAGGCCTTTTCACTTTGCCCAGAGTAGCACACAGTGTCAACAGCCTGGTAACAACTACATCAAAACACGAGTGCATATCACTTGTACTACGATGCACTCATATGAACGGACTGCCGTATCGGAGCCATCTCACAACAAATTAAAATGACATTGTTTGATTCTGGCTCAACGTTTTTTTTTTTTTTGCTTTTTTTTTTTATCGCGATTACTTCCTCAATTTAGTACCACCTACTTGCTTGTAATCTACAATCTGTAAGAAGTTAAAATTCAGAAAGCTTGAATGTGTTGAAATGAAAAAATTTCGTGAGACCTTCACGAAGTGATTAATTTTGATATCGTAAGTTGTTCACTAATTACTTTAACGTTTCTGTTCTCGACAATTAAAACTGTGAAAATTAAATAGAAAAGTAAGAAAAAAAATCCGTGTATAAATAAATAACTCTACATAAAAAAAAAAAAAAAAAAAAAATAATAATAATAATAATAATAATAATTTTCTTTGATGAAAAAGATCATATAAAATTGCACTGTTAGTCATGAAAATAAAATAATGTAAATACACGTTACCTGATAATTTCGTAAATTTTGAAACTTCTTTAAATGTGTACAAAAATTCTATTCACATATTAATCACATTGTTTTCACAACTATATCAGAAAATGATTTTTTTTTCTTTAAATCTAGAAATATTTTCATTAATTTACTTAGGTTAGAGAACATGTTTTTGTATATAAAGCAAACATATTATTTTAACTAAATTTATCATTTTTGTGAAAAATAAGTTTATATGTTACAATTAAAACGACAGAACAAAATAATAAAAAATAAAACACTTTGTAAACGTCCGGGAGTTACAAAAATCCCTAACAGATGTTTATGCTCATCTGATAAAGGATATACTATCATTTTAAACCGGAACAACTGTATTAATTTTTTACAAGTTTTTAATTTGTTTTATAACTAGAAACTAATAATGTAACTAATAAAAAATACGCTTATTCAAAAAATTTAAAAGTGCCAGATTTTACTTATTTCTTCAATAATAATAATTACTGTTATCATTACTTTTTTTATTATTATTGTTTTAAATAACAATTTTAATATTTTTAGAATTTTTGTACATCATAGTCTGTAATATTTATTTATTTATTTACTTACTTACTTAACAAAGTAATGAAACAGGAACAAATAATAATAATAATAATAATAATAATAATAATGAATAATCATGCGGTTTACGTAGATTATTAACACTTTCCAACTGTACGTAACCATTTCATCGTTTAACTTTCAATACGTAACCAGTCAACGGGCAGACAGAATGACACAAAGATAGACAAATATTTTAATTAAATTCATAATTTCGCTTAAGCATTGCTGGAAAGTGTTACAAATGTATAGCATAAACGGAAATGCTATCTCCAATTGTGATTTTAATGTACCTGAATATCTTAGTTTAGCCCTGTAAATATTAACGCTAAACATATCATATTCTACAGGAAAGAGTTTTTTAGCGTATGAGTAATAAATGCAAATATTACTAGGAAATTTTCAATACAAAGTTATTTAAACATTATTTTTAAAAATGTCTCGCATAGAACGCAATACATTGGCATTCTTTTTTCGGTGTCCCTGTACACAAACTAGTAGTACTATTTATACAGTTTTAAATAGGAAACATGCCATAGTGAACACATGAATAACATATATTATTTTGAAGAAATTCTAAAAATATTTACGGACCTTAAAGGCGAACAGACAAAAAGACAGACAAAGAGATTAATTTAAATTACAATCACTCTTAACCATTGTTAGAAAGTGTTATAAACACTGAATAAGAATGAAAATGCTAATGCAGCAATTGCAGCCCAACAAACACAAAGCTATCGGTACGCAGTCGACTGGCCGTTTCAGGCGGTTACGGACCAATGCCGCCTGCCGAGCCGGACACATATCTTTTGTGGTCGTTCTGGCGGCAGCCGCCCGATTGCCTGGTACACAATCGGTCCGTTGCCGGTAAAACCGACAAGACAGCCGGCATGGCACCGTTCAGCCATCAAACTGTTTCCCAACCAAACATATACCGGTAATGGAACGGTGTCGGCAACAGTGTTGCCAGATGGTCCAAAGTGAATTTCTCCAAAACAAGGGTTTTTTCCAAAAAAATCCCCAACTCAATTCATACTAAAAATGTAATTTTTTTGAAAAAAGTTAAAAAATATTTAATAAATTTAAGCTCACATTTTCCCCCAAATCAAGCTCTTTATAGAAAAAAAAATCCCCATTTACAAAAATAAATTTCAATACGCTAGTTTTTGGAAAATTTTAAAATTGTGTAACTTTTGTCTATTTATCTAACTTTCTCAGATTCCTCATCTCTAATCATTTGTACTTAACCCATAAGTATATAAAAACAGTTTTTTTTTTTTTTTTTTTTAAATGCATGAAAAACAAGGTATACCCAGGGTCCCAGGGAGCTTAAAGAGCTTTCGTCAAACTGAACATTCCATCCCTGCAAGTTTAATTCAAGCTAGCTAAGACAAAGCATCCAAATTTATGCTAGTTCAGCTTACTATAAGTTTGATTATTCAAGTGAAGCAGTAATCAATAAGTATTTAGCATTCACTATACTTGCTACAACACATATAAACCAAATAATTCCTGGAATCAGAGATTATAAGTGGGGGAAAAAAAAGCAAAAAAAAAAAAAAAAAAACAGAATACATTTTATAATCAAAAAGATGAAAAAGTTGCTTTTCTATTTCTGAAATACGAAAAGCATCCAGAATTGCCTTTTTTTTTTTTTTTTTTTTTTTTTTAATTATTATTGAGTTTTTGGAAAATGTCATCTTTTACTAATCTTTTAAGAAAATCTCCGTGTATTTCCCCAAAATTTTTCTTTTCCCCAATTCTATTTCAATTTCTATTCCCCACTAAAACTCTGTCCCCAAATATTTCCCCTGAAGCTTCAAAACTCCCCAAAATGGGGAGAAATCCCCAAGTCTGGCAACACTGGTCGGCAAATAGAAAAGTGCCGTAAAAAAAGCAGTTTCCTCCCCGCCTGATCTTATCTTCAGTGCTGCCATCTAGTAAAGGGATCATGAACTTTTATGTTTTCATCTTCCGCTTTATCTACCCGAGGAGAACAAAACCTCCCAAACTTTCCAACTTGTGGTTTCTACTTGCACTGTGCATGCGTTTTACCATTCGACTATCTGCGCTTATAAAATTGCATCTTGATAAAGGATAGTTTCGCTATTAATTATTTTAGATATACATTTGATACTTTTATGAGATGTTATAACAAAATTAAAAATTTAAAAATAAATATGATCAAGATAAATATAATTAAATTTGTTTTAAGTTGGGGTTTAGATCAAACAATTTTTTTAATAAAATTAGAATAGCAAATAGTTACTTATATATATATATATATATATTATTATTATTATTATTATTATTATTATTATTATTATTATTATTATCGTTGCTGTTATTATCTGTGTATTGTTTAATGAAATATTTTAGCCCATAGAACATATTACAATCTTAATAACTTCTACGGACTTTAATATTTCAGTAAACAATACATACTATACATATATATTAAAAAGTTGTTTAATATTCAAATTATACTCAAAATATACATTTTATAACATTTCTGTTTATTTATTATTATTATTATTATTAGTTTATTTAAAAAAAAAAAAAAAAAAAAAAAGAATGAAAAATTATGCATTCTTTTTTTGGCACTTCAAAGAAATGAATTACTTAGTACTGTTTATTTATTTTGTTTTAATTAATTAATTTGTTTTATATTTAATAGCATTATTGTTATTATTAATAATATTATTATTATGACAAATATATGCATCTGTTATACAAAAAATATTCAACATTTCTGACAAACGTGAACCTTAAAAAAGAATAAAAAAAAGAAACTTCTTTTTTAAATATTAAATTTAAAAATTCGATCTTGAAGCAAACTGTCCTAAATTCGGACCGATATTGGCACATTTCTTTTCTTTTTTTTTTGGGGGGGGGGCGGAAGGGGCACTACTGGATATCAGATATCGGCCCAGTATCGTATGCCGATAGAAATGGTTTGCCAATTTTTAGCCGTAAGCGGTCCGGTAATAGAAACCGACATTGTTTTCTGCTGACAGTTGCCGGCATTCTACTGACTACTCGCCGACAGTAGTGTGCCTTTGCCGATAATAAACCGACATTGTCGACTGCGGGCCGACTCTATACCGAAAGGCTTGTGTTTGCTGGACATTTATAGTGCTTAATAATCTGAAAATTCTTGGGTAGTCCTGTAAATTTCAATGCTAATCATACTATATTCTATTAAAAAACTCTTCTTTTTTTTTGTGCATATGGATAATGAGTGACAATTTTATTATGATTTGTGCAAAAAACAAGTATTAAAATACGATTTATAAACATAGCTCTCATAGAATGCAATGCTTTGAAGTTCTGTCATAGGTGTCTCAGTACACAAACCAATGGTGGTTTGTTTGTAGTATTTAAAACACAGAATTTACTTCATTTTTAATAGGGAACATCCCATAGTGAACTTTAATAACATGTATTAGTTTCAAGGAATTCTATGAATATTTACGGGAATTACAGCACAGACAGACAGAAAGACAAAAAATGACTTACCGAAATCATGAACACTTTTCATCTTTTTTCGAAAAGCGTTAAAAGAGGAAAATACTTTATTATTATATTATGGTGATGATGATGATGATTATTGATGTTGTTATTGTTGATACTATTATTACTATTATTAATTAAGAACATTACATTTTTTTAAGTTTTCGTATCTTGTCTACATTTTTAAGACTTCCCACTTAATGAAAAAAATATCCTAATAAAGTCATTTTTTATCTTATATCATTATCCTGATCGTAAAACATTATCAAATAATCCCCAAGTTTTAAAACATATATTGTAGCGTTTCTGCTGATAAGCACAATTTAATGATACACTTTTCATTTTTTAAATGAGTTAAGAGACTTTAACTTACTTGGAAAACTGCACAGCTTCTTCCATAGTATCTGGTACGGTCCAATTTCTAGTATCTGGCAATAGAACTACAAGAAATCCACAGGAAATTGCTAGCACACCGTACATGAGCTGAGGAAATATTGGATGAGTAGCGTCACCCTGAAAAAAAAAATAGTAATAAAATCATTTTATCAACATAAAGTATTATTTTTAAGTAAATTTTTCATAATTCAGATATTTTTATGTTTGCACCTGCACCTTTTGAGGCTACCTGAATTGGAAAAAAAGGAATTTAGTACTTAGTCTGCGTGTATTCCTGTGTATCTCCATGTGTATGATTCTGTTATCAGCATATCTCAAGATCAAATATTAACAGGAATCGAAACTGAGTGTTCTAGTTCTGTATATCATAGAAATGCTATTCTAAATTTTTTCTTCGGACCGGAAAAATGGTCGTGTACAAGAACATCCAAGCTTACATATTATGTGTATGCGCGAAGCTTCTGGTACGTACAGTTTAACACCTTTTCACAACACTAAATAAAATTATATATGCATATATTTTTTCGTGCCTAGAAACATTTTTGTATTAAATATGAAAATCATTTACAAATCGTTCACTTGGCCACACAAAAGAATTACGATATCTTAAGGCTATACTCGAAAAAGGCTGTAAGTTCATTTTAAGTTGCGTTAAGTGTTTTCCATTATTTGTTAGACTTGAACATACTATGTGGTGTATACATATTTTCTTGATAACATACAAAGTTAAGTAAATATATAAAATTAAGCGCAAGCATTCTTCTCTATTAGACGCTATTCATAATGCACTTCATTATTACATTTTATGAACAAGCAAACATTCAGAAAGTGTCGTCTTCAAAAAATATTGAAAAAAATATATGTGATTCTACTCTTCATAAAACACCAGGAAGTAAGAAAAATATCGGCTGAAATGAATTACATCGACAACAAAAAAATTTCAGAATTAAGCATATTTGGCGAATTAAGCATATTTGGCGCTGTTAGGCGTTCAGTTCGCCAGCTCCGAGATTGCCGTGTACGAAAAAAACCGTGTTTTGTTTCTCCGTCAAGTACTCAAAATCAATCGCCTGACAATGTGAAATTGCCAAATATGCTTAATTTTGATAGTTTTTTGTGGTCGCTGTAATTCATTTCAGCCGATAACTTTTTCACTTTCTGGTGTTTTAGGAAGAGTAGAATCACCCACATATATATATATATATATATATTCAATATTTTTTTTAACACGACGCCTTTTGAATGTTTCCTTGTAAGTCCTTAAAAACTCTGTAAAGGTTCCTTCTACATCCACGGCAGGTAAAATATTGTTTAAAGTCCAAGTTTCAAAACTGATTTTTTGTTAAAAGTAAGCGTTTTGAGGTTTAAGAAATACAAATATCAACGAATATCATACGTATATACGGTTCATTTGTGTTTATCTCTGTTATTACCATAACTTGATCACAAATAAATGAAGGAAATTCAAAAATGGGGTATTTTGAAGGTCAGATCAGGTTGCCAATTGAAAAAGTCGATTAAGATAAGAAATTTTAAGTAAAAATTTAGTTAAATTTGTTCGAATAATTTGGAATAAAACTTTAAATTTAATAACAACTTTCTTTTAATATATATATATATATATATATATATATATAGAGAGAGAGAGAGAGAGAGAGAGAAAGAGAGATACTTTGTCCAAACGGGTGTTGTGGGGAGCAGTAGTTACCTTCACACAGAAATATATGTCAAATAAAACTGTTTCTAGATTTATGTTGAATAACTTTTAAAGTATATTCATATAAAGTACTTGTTATTTTACCTCTTATTCTATATTCTGTCTTTATAATATTCAAATGCAGAGTAAGAGAATGCTGGGAGGGAACCACACTAGATTATTTAGTTTTGAACATTTTTTTTTTTTTTTTCAAATAGAAAATATAATTGTTATAATTACTTTTCAATTACTCATCTATCATTTACGTGTTATTAAATTAATACTGCCAAAAAAATATCAATATTGCATATGTGAAAAGATATAGAAAACTTAAAATTTAACAATTTTCCTTATTCTATATTTATTTTAAAAATATTTTATTAACACTGCAATGTTACAAAGATATACATACAAGGTGATTACAATTAAAGTGCTGCCATGAACAACATCCAACAGATAAACCAAGGATACAAATTTCCCCCAAATTGTATAAGTAGGCGATTCGTATCATACGTTCAACGATTTACAAGTGCTTTTTTAGATCAAAAATTTGTATTAGGTAACCTTTGCATGGGAAAATGACAAATTTAAAAAAGAAATGACTGACATGAGATTAAAAACTTACCAATTAATGTGCAACTTTTTCAACATTCCATATAAGCCGTTTTCCTTTAATATTTTTCATGTTTTTTCCATGCAAAGCTTTACTTAGTGCAGAGGTTGCCCCCCTTTTCTATACCTCGGAATATTAAATTCATATTTACTTTCGTAATTACTGCATGACAGCAATTATTTTACTTTAGCGTGTACTAGCATGCAATTATACGAAATGAAGTATAGTGTGTTTATATGTGTGTGTGTTTGTCATAATATTTAAAATAAATTTAACAATGTTTGTACAGTTAAATTTTTATAACGCTTATACTAAAAGTTTATAATAAGTGTAAGTTCATTACTTATTACAAAATTATATGATAAACTTAAGTTTATAATAAATTTATAAATGTATTTAAGCTTATTTATATAATTTATCAATGATATAATGGAGTTTAATTGCTGCATGCGGTTAATACGAAAATACCCATCCATAATACAAAATACCTCGGAACAGCTACTATGATAGATTAAGAAATACAGATATATTTGCATCAGAATTTTTTTTTTCTTTCTTTCTTTCTTTTTTTTTATAAAAAACTGATGTATTTAATATAAAATGGTTCTTTTCTTTCTTATTTATTTTTTTTTACGAGAAAATAGCATATACTTATTTATTTGTTGGAAAATATTAAAGGTTCTTTACTTGTTATGAAATATTAAAAACTAATTTACTTTGTTCGGACATGTAATCGACAAATTACGTCACGTATACACGTGTACGTTGTGTTGCTATATTTTGATTTTCATGCTTTTTCTCAAAGATTTTACTACGAATTTATTTCAGTGGGAAGAAGATAAAAATTATCCCAAAAACTCATAATCCTAAAGATCTTAATTATCATCCTAAATTTAATTAAAATTCTCATTTATACTTAATATTATTTTAATTGACTTTTTGCTTTATTTCGTCGTTTTTCCTAGGGGTTCATAGACTCATGCGAATGGAAGATCCGCCAGGGAAAAAATGGCTTGTTTCAAAGCTTTGTATAACGAAAAATAAGATATATGTAATTTTATTACATAACTGTTGTCCAACAAAGGGCCCAACAAAAGAAACAGTTGTTTCAATGTTGTCCCATATAAATTTTGTTCCTACCAGCTTCTCAATAATAATTTTTTGCACACCAAGGCTCACCACATAAGGACCAATGGCTTACAGTGGATTCCAAACCACTACAATTATACATTCACTTAATCTAGATTAGAACTCTAGATTTATTTAAATCTAGATTAGAACCTAGAAAATAAAAGCTAGAGCTCACCTACCAGATGAGCATTAATCTTACAGATAAAAAACCTACATCGTTCAATATATTCAAAAATATCAAAAATGTATAATAAATATTTTTTTTTTTTTTTTTTTTTTATCAAGCAACCAAATTCCCATCTTTTACAATATCACAATAATATTTAGCATTTCATCCATTAAACAGTTTATTTCTACATCATTTTGTCCTTTTATTCTTACATAAATTTTTGAACATATTTAATAGTTTAATTATGTCAGTCAAGCATATAAATATTTTTTATTATTTTCAGTTCGAATTTCCTAAAATTTTGTTATTCATTCTCGAACGTGTTTAAAGTAAAGAATCCGCGTTTGTAATGATCGATAGATGGCGCTTTCCCAACTGCAGTTGTTAGTAAATTTAATAGCCACACGTGTATTTATTATTATTCTTTCTTGTTGTTCTATCATTGTTTCAGCGTGAAAGCTATCAGTGGTGTGATAATTTCACCTTAGCCCACCAGAGGGCGAGCATTTCATTACAATCGCGGATAGAACTGACTAAGAGATTAATTAGAATTATCAGTTCTCAAACCAAATTTTATGCGAGTCTTTAACAAATGAAAAAGGTGCTTATCTTTTTATAAGCCTAGGAATTGTTAAAAATAAAAATTACGTGGCATCCCCCAAAAATAAAAATATTGGTAATGTCTTTGCAAATCACCGATTTTACGTATTTATATAAATATGTTTTAAAAGTAAAATTTTGTAATATTCATGGAATGTTAGAATTTGTTAATTTTTCAATTTAAAAACTTATCTCTCGATGAAATGTTTTCAAGCACTGAGTATTTAAAAAACTGGGTCTTCCTCATATTTTTCAGTGGAGATTATTTAAGTCAACATTTAGGGGGCTGGTAACAAATTGAGCAAAATGAATAATATTTGTGATCAACCTGTATCATTAAATGAACGAAATGAACTGTAACTTCAGAATATGTTAATTTCCCAGCATAATTTCCCAGAACAATTTGTGTGACGATAGCATGTTAAATAACGGAGATATAAGCATTTATTTTAAAACTCAAAAAAAAAAAAAAAAAAAAAAAAAATCGGCATGTTCTTTTTTTGCAGTATACAAAGCTTTAAACGAAAATTATTCCCAATTTCAGGTAAAATGATAAAACACTTTTGAAACAATATACTGCAATCAGAATACAAATGTCTTAAATATCTCATGAAATATGAGCATTTTCATAAAAAAATGTTTTCACTGCGCAAGCATGAAGGACTTTCTTTACATAGATTGAAAGCTAGATATACTGGACAAACAAGTTTCATCAAAAGTTCATTTGAATGAAGTAGAAATTAAGCAAACTGTCGGCAAAAGAACGAGTTACATTTTAGGTATTTTGATGCGATTTTCAGAGGTCCAATAAATACTTGAGAGTAGACATTAACGATATTTACCGTGGATGAACACATGACAAAATATACACGAGATTAAGAAAGATCATATATAAATGAAAATAATATATCTCCCATACATCTTGTCTGGGAACCACACAGGTTACTGCCAGACAGGTCTCAGCGCACACAGCGATCTTTTTTTCCTCTCCTGGCGTTCGCATACGGAGCGTACAGGAGGCGTGCATGCGTAGTTAATTAGTAGCACACGTTTTAAAATGAATCGCTCGCCTCCAACATATTTTCTAAGAGTTGAAATTTCTTAAGGTGTTTTTCACATCCCGCGTAATTAATTTTAAGATCCAATTATTTCAACCACGCTCCAAAAGTACTACTTTTGTGAAACACCCCTTATAACCTTCGAACTCTAACACATTTTTGTTTATTTACTAAGTTTTGTGAGATCATTAGGAATTTTTAACAAAAAAGAACTTTTGGAAAATGGTTAAAATAATTAGATCTACAAATCAATTCCGCGGTATGTGAAAATCCCCGTATGACATTTCAACTCTTGAAAAATACCTAAAATCTAGCTCATTCTTTTGTCGACAAATTGTTTAATTTTCACTCTATTCATGTGAATTTTTGACAAAAGCTGCCCAATATATCTAGCTTTCAACCTATGCAATAAAAAATCATTTGCGCATGTGCTGTGAAAACGCTTAATATAAAATGTTCATATTTCATAAGATATTTAAGGTATTGGCTATTCCGATTGCAGTATATTGTTTCAAAAATATTTTTTCAATTTATCTGGAAATGGGAATAATTTTCTTTTAAAACTCTGAATATTATAAATAAAAAACATGTTTATATATATATATATATAAACGCTTATAGCTCCATTATTTAAAATGCTATCATCACACAAATTCATCCACAAATTGTACTGGGTCTATATTAACATATCTTAAACCAATCTTCACTGAAAAACATGATGAAGACACAATACTTTAAATTTAAATTCTTAATGTTTGAAAAATTTAATCGAGACATAAATTCTTCCTCTACACCCTCTTTTATCAAAAGGCACCTAAAGCAATTAATACAACAGGAATGGCAGGAACTGTGGGATAATTCTTCAAAAGGGCGACATACATTTCACCTGATTCCCAAAGTGTCTTTAACATCATAGGAACTCAACATCATAGGAACTTTTGCGGTAACTGCCTTCCTAACAGGCCATGGCCTTTTCGCATAGTCCCTTTTTCGATTTCGTTGCAAACGGTCACCCTTGTGTCCCTGTGGTGAAGAGGAAACCCGTACACATTCCTGCAGTCTGAAGCAAAATTATTCGAGAGCAAGCAAAAATTCCTATATATAAAAAATACACTTAATATTGTTTTGAGTAAGAACATGATTCGACAAGGATTTATTTAAAAAAAAACAGTATTGAGTGCACTTTTTTACTTCCTTATACAAAGTATAAGGAAGTATAGTAATCTCGATTTGGGAAATGGATTTTGCATTACGCATAGCTCAAAAACGAATGATCGTAGAATGTTACAAATTTATATGTGTGACTGTCATGATGTCTAGGTTCTTTACCTGCAACTTTGGTGTTAATAGGAGCTCCCGTTTCAGAGATGTCAACGAATTTACCCACATTTTCTTGATATCTGTATGTAAGTATGTGTGTGTGTGTATCTCCCGTATCTCAAAAATGGTTGGACGTAGAACGTTGTAAATTGGTATATAGGTCTGTTAAAACCTCTTGTTGCTCATCTACTTTTTTGGATTTCTGTGATTTTATTTTTGGAGATATTCAGAAA
The DNA here is from genome assembly GCA_963930645.1 of Salticus scenicus. Taxonomy (NCBI): domain Eukaryota; kingdom Metazoa; phylum Arthropoda; class Arachnida; order Araneae; family Salticidae; genus Salticus; species Salticus scenicus. Next base: position 253,468,962 of record OZ005650.1, read on the forward strand.
AATTATATTCATAGTGATCAAAAATAAAAAGGTTTCGGCAATTATATATGACCTACCATCATAGAAATTTCAAAAGAAGCTAATGATAGAGAAGATTTGCATTAAAATTTGAAGACATTTTGTGTGTAGAAAGTTATGTTTAAACACATAAGAAGGTTCTAGTCAACGAATAAATTTCATTTAATGAATATTCAGCCCGTAAACAAACCCCGTAATGTTAGTGTTATGAAAGTTGACGACATTTTTTCCGTATAGAAAGTAATTTCTTAAAAACATAAGCTGGTTCTTGTTCACGAATGCATTTTATTTAATGAATATTTATCCCGTTGATAGAGCCCGTAATGTTATTGTTGTGACAGTTTTCGACATTTTAGCGTGTAGAAATTCATTCTTTAAAGCAAAAGTAAGTTCTAGTTGACGAATGCACTTCATTTAATAAATACTCAGCCCGTAGATACAGCTTGTAATGATATTGATTAAAAATATTTGAATTCATCGAGAGTATTGTCAGTGGCTTATGGAATTTTCAAGGTAGTTCTGCGCGAGAAACCAATGCGTCATTACAAAATTTCCAGAACTAGACTCCTATTGAGGTTAGAGCTTCCAAATTTTTTGAATCCCTAACCACCATTTTTCACCACTTTGAATGCCAAATTTGACGCCAAGTCAAAGTCCACCATCGTGGAAATGAAAAACTTTCATATGTTTCTACGTTTACTGTAATACCGTATAGAAAGAGACGCGTGAAGATATAGGTAAATTCTAGTCTGCAATCATGAGCAATAACTCTTATTCTGATATATATATATAAACAGTCTTCTGAATCATATATAGAAGTTTTGAAAAATTTAGTTCTGCGCCGTAAACCAATGAATTTTTCAGGAATATTCCAGAAATATGTTCTTATTGAAGTTAGAGCTTCCAAACTTTGACAACCCTTAACTACAAATCTTCACCAAATTCGGTGACCAAGTTGCCAAATTCGATGCCAGGCCAAAAAAAAAAAAAAAAAAAAACTACGCTAGCTACTAATTTGCGGCTTCGCGAGATTAGCGATAAAATTTTGCGCCAAATATTGTTTCAGGATAGCCAGAAATACTTTCTCAATTTTTAATGAGTTAATTATTTTGGTAAAAGTTTTCGTTTCCGTCAATAATTTTTGCCAAAAAGAACAAAACTGAGCCATGTATACTCGAATCATTTTCATTGTTCTCTAAACTGTACATTTCTAATGAGAGACTCTGTAATAAGCTGCAAAGTACTACACCTGAAAAAACTACTATATTTGTCTCGGTGGTCTGTATAATCGTATTTTTTGGCTGGAGTAGCTGTTTTTCTTCTTGTTTTGTTTTTCTTTTAATGAATGTTTATGGACTTGAACTTGCCTGTTTATTTATAAATCTGGTATCTTATACAAAAAATGTCAATGTTTTCAAAACAAAATGTATTGTCCTTTGGTTGTATAAGGAAGTCATGTAGTGTCCACATCAGATTTTTTATACAGGAATTTTTGCTAGCGCTCGAATACTTTCGCTGCCGACTGTGTTATTTCAGCCAGTTAACCTCTGAATGACACATACGAAACCCTCAACCTAGACCCAATAAATGGTTAGAGAATATATTAACAAGCCCTTTTCTTAGACAAAAATTGTCAAAAATCTACGATTTACTGTAAGAAATCTGAAAATCACCTAATAGACCATATTATCAATAAAAGTCCTTAATAAATAATTTAATCTTTTTTATAGCGAATGCTTTTTTCCTTCAAACGGCCACTTAAACTAATTTTCAAGCTAATCATATTAACCTTCTTGCACCATCCAATACACATCTTAACCTCCAATACACCATCCACCATCATAGCAACAAATTCTTAATATGAATTCAACATGGTCGTCTGTTTGGATGACACTGCTATATGCTTAACATCAAGACACTGCACCCATTGTCACAAGGGACTTTTTCCCGGCGCAGTACCATTCACAAGCCCAGAGGTTTAAACAGTAAAATTAATAAAGTAACAGCAATACGAACTGCCAAAAACAAATTACTGTTTTTCAATTGCCCTTTGACGAGTAGGATTTTTGTCCAGCAGAATTTGTATTTTTTTTTCTCTTTTTTTTATGTTTATGCACTAAACAAAGGAGAAGGCTTAACCATTAGAAACGGGCTCTTTCAAATTCCAATTACCGTCAGAGCCCCTCTCTCTGGGGGTTAAAAGCATTAAAAACAGTTGCATAGTGGTGAGCAGTCTCCTTCCGTCTTTCAAATTTTTCAAATCGAATCATAAGTTTTTAAATTGAGAAAAACTGTTCGTTTACAAATCTTGCCACGTTTCTGAGCAGGTGTGTAGCATTTCTTCTATTTAAGAGGACTCGCTACCACTATGGTTGCCACTGTTAATACCGTTGAAGTAGGTTTCTTATAAAAGTTTTCATTTCATCTCATATTCATAAATTGTACTATAATTTGTTTGTTCGATAAAATATATATTCAAACAATATTTGTTATGCTTTTTGAAATATATTTTTTACAGATTTGAAACCTTGAAATTGCTTTTTCTCAGTTTGCATTCCTTCATGAATTCATGATCATCAAAATGCTAAAACTCATATAGATATGTAAGAAAAGATTTAATATTTTTTGGATGTTTAATAAAACTTACTTTAAAAAATTAGGGATGGCTTTTTGCAATACCTTTAAAAGAAAAAAATATATAAAGTATAAATGAAACAAAAAGCATATTTTATTTCCAAATTTTTACCTAGACATGAATTTTTTAATTTTTTTTTTCTCGTAAATTTATTAAATAAATTTCGAAACCCATCCCCAATTCCTTTAAGTACATTCTATTAAACATATTACAGTATGTCCATAAAATAATTTCCCAGTTATAAATTTTAATAGTATAAACTATAAGCGTTCTAGAGTGTTGGTTCAAGGTCACAATTAAAAAGTAACTCAAACAGTTTTAAATAAGCGCATGCGCGAATACTGCTTTGTTGTTTTCTCGCTTGCAGTGCTACATACGCAAAATGGCGACTCCTAAGCGTAAAGCGTTTTGTGTTCTTCAATTTGCTAAAAGTCAATTTGTAATTTCAGTTCAACGTTCGTTCCATTGTAAGTTTAAATGTGATCCCACATGTGGCAAAAACATCCGCCTATGATATGGGCAATTCGAAACGACCGGATGTGTTTGCAAAGGAATAAGCACGTGACAACCAAAGAGTGGAAAGAATTGTACTATAGGTTGGATGTGTGCCATATAACTAGAGGTGCACATATTGAACATTTGTAAGAAAAACTAGGTTAGTTTACCTCCAATTTGATGTACGATTTGTTGTGAATAGTCTAAATTAAACTGTTATAATATACCATTGAAACTGGGACAATCTTTTATGAACACCCTGTATATATATTAAGTTTTTTCTTAAATATCTGTTTTACCATCTTGAATATTATAAACAGTGTTGCCAGATCTGACAGATTGTTTTTTTAATAATAATCACCAATAATTCTGAGATGCGATATTTGATATACATAATAGACTATCAGTCTTCGAAGTGATTAGGCAAACTTTACAATTAAAAATTAATGGTGATTATTGAATAAAAAATCCGGCAGATCTGGCACCACTGACCATGAATTCATGAAAAATTGCAAACTCAGAAAACGCAATATAAAGGTTTTAAATCTGTAAAAAGAATATATATATATATATATATATATATATATATCAAAAACCATGAGAATTGGTGCTTGAATATATATTTTATTGAAGGAACCTAATATAATTCAATTTATGAATTTTAAATGGAAATGTAAGCTTTAACATGAAACCTATTCAGTGGTGCCGTCAAAGGTGCCAAGTCCCCGAAAAATTTTTCTGAAGTTGGTACTGTTTAGGGTTGCTTGTGTTATGGAGTTTTTGCAACCGCAATATTTTTTCAGTAATATTCTTGATGATTTTCTAGTAATATTCAGAAATTAATTGTAATGGAAATTATAATTTTTAATTGATGATGAAAAAAAAAATCCTGAATAGAAATATTCCTACATTGTTGATCAATACAGTGTACAAATGTAAAGACAGGTATATTACAAAAAAAGAGAATTACATAAGCAAATATTTTTTTATTTTTTTTTAGTCACAAAGTTTCACCTATTGGCATTCTTGGCAGTCCAAGAGTTACTAAATCATTTTTTTCTTACTATTTATTTTTATTAACACCACCTAAAGTAGATTTTGTATGTCGCATTACTTTTCAAAATGCACAATATTCGAACTGATTCAAAGAGTACGAAACATGTACCGATTAGAAAGTCTATAGTTATTAAGTGTACTCTTCTCATATAAACATTAAACACTTTTTGTTTAAAATGCCAATATTGAGTAGCTACGCCCAAATTATTTTCCTGTAAAAAAATAACCAAAAATACCCTATATTGAAAAGTTCACGTCGAGGTTTTCTGTGTAATTTTCAGTTCTTTTAATATTCCCTATCTGCATTAATTGGACATTAGTATAAATAATTAATATTGACTCTCTGGAGGCTATGAGATACAAATGATTAAAAAAAGAAAATGCTCTGAAACTTACTAATTCTCTCGTAAATGGAGCTAGGAATGATGCAATTCTTGCCGAAAGAGATGAGGATCCTAAAGCAATATTTCTTACAACTGTTGGGAATACTTCACTTGAATATACATAAATAATTCCGAATGAAATAGTTATGAAGAATTTTCCAATCATAGATACTGCAACGCTTAACCACGAAGGATCTGAAAAGTGATAAATATGAAAAGAATTTACTAAACATTTGAAAAACTTTCCTTAAAAATTAATTCCTTAAAAATTAAACCTGAGATGCATTATAAACTAAGTAGTCTTTTATCGTTTTGCTTGTACGCTATACTTAAACTTGAATTAAACAAATAATTATCATAATAATAAATAAAAAAGAATCATTTCATTTTAATATCACTTAAGGGGGGATAGTACCTTTGAATGTTGGAGAAACACTTTTAAAAAATACTTTTAAAAAATAATGAAGAATTTTTGGAACATTTTAACTCAAACCACATTGAATTCGGATGAAAATTACGTCAGTTGCAATAAAAAATGTAACACATTAGAGTCAGAAGGAAATGTAAAATATGTAATGTATATAGACGATGGAGATGTCAAAACTTTTCCGGAGCTTCCAGAAACGCTATCATACTATATAGTGATTGCAGAATGTGTTGGCCACATACAGAAGTATATGGGTACCAGACTCTGAAGATTGAAAGCAGCGAATCAAGGCAAGAAACTCTCAGATGGCAAAAGTATCAGAAAAAAAAACTGTTTAACTGATAAGTTAATAGATACCGTTACTACTTATTATGATAAAGCAAATTTCCAACATCACAATTCTCTGAAAAAAAAAAATGCGTACGGCCATATGGGCCATTTATTGTCATTATCGCTCTACTCATGATGAACCTCTACATCCCCTCTGTCTAGTCGGTGTTAGCTCGTGTTGCAAATACTTATAACCAATAACTGCAGATAATGTACCTACATTCAAGCATACATACAATGTACCAGTAGCCATAATGGATAAAATTAAGCCAGTATTCGTCGATGAAACTGTTGAAAAATTGTCTCGGTTGAAAGACTCAGAATGCAAATGAAAAATGGATGGTTCAATGCTACCATTTTGAAGTATTGTCCGAAAATGTTGTCATCTTCCAAAGCAGCTATAGATACTATTGCTGTAAACGAAGCAGTAGTAATGTTTTATGAGGTAATGATTGGCCGAACAAATATTATGAAAGCTCTTGGACTTAAACTACGTCATTTTTCTGTAACTTCAGCATTTCAAACCAACTATGTATACATATAAGAAAAGCAAAAATTAAATCGAGATCTTGCATGCTAGAGGCCAGTAAGGCTAACAGGTTGTTAGCCTTGTAACAGGATGCAAAAAAAGCCACGAATGAACATTTTACTGATCTAGAAGGGCCAACTTATGAAAGCAGAAACATTTTAAGCTTTTTTTCTGTTTTGTATTATCATTCATGTTAAAAATTAAATCTTCATACGTGATTGTCTCTGTTTCTAGATTTTACACTTTCCCGCAAGATTAGAAAAAACGTTATGATTCTAGAGATACAAAACTTTGTATGAATATTCTATTCATAGATCTTTATTCGGTAAAGATCAATTATGTTAAATAGGTCGTTACATTTTAATGGACAGCAAACAAAAATCTGAAATTTGAAGAAAACAATTGTATGTATTTTTAATTTAAAAAGTACTGAAATATTATAACCGATAAACTGTGAGGATTACAGTATAAAGGTTTTATTTAGCTTCAATTTCATGTAAAAGTTTAGATTCTAAAATATATATTTAAGAAAATATTAAGCGGAAACTGAAGGGAGGGGAAATAAATAATTTTCATTTTTTGTATTTATACTTCTTGTTATTTAAAAAAACGTATGCATTCAAATGTTTTTATTGAATCATTTTTAATGGTAGTAATTTATACTAGATATCATAAAAAAATCACTTTAAAATATATCATATGTATCGGCTTATAAAGAATTGTAAAAAATATGTTATAATGGTACTATCCCCTTTTAAAAAATAAATACTAATTCCATGAAAACCTCGTTTCGGATCTCCGCTCTTTTCGGCAGCGTCTTCCTCGTCCGCATTATGTCCAGATTTCATGAACAAAAAATAATGATAATAGTAATAAGGAAAAGAAAAAGAAAACTTAAAGAGATGTTACTGTGGTTCTAAAAAAGGAAAAAAAGGAAACAATTCTCTGCATTCTGGAACATAAAAACATACAATGAAAATTAATTAAGAGAATTTAGTATAAAAGTGATTATATTTTGGATATTGTCTGTTTCACTTCCACATAAAACAAAAGCGTTGTAGCTAAAAGAATAAAATTAATTAAAATTGAAATCAGGTATTATGTAAATTTAAAATTCTAAGATATATCTATATAATTTAACAGAAATTTACATTTTTCGCATACGACATCCCATAAAAGCGCCTCAAGATGTATTGTATGTTGTAAGACTACATTTTAAGGATTCTCAATAATTATTTCTTCTTTTTCAAATTTTTCTCCACGTGTTCTTCTTGTGCAATATTTGAATAAGTACATACACACACACACACACACACACACACACATATATACATATATATCTGTACTGATAAGTATAAAGGATTTAAGTCCATATTCTTGATTTTTCAGGAGACGAAAAATAAAGTTTAACAAGCTAAAAACAAATCAGAAGAATCGATTAGGAAAAAGGTATTTCGTTGATTTATACCCTTTATACCATTCAGTGGTTGTCAACCTTCATTTAATAACAAGAAAAATTGAATTAAATATTTTATACCATACATGAATGGTAAATTTCTGAATTGGTCCTTTTTTTACCAATGGATTTTCTCAAAGACTAAATGACATAGAATTAAATCCTTTATACCAATCGATAGAGAATTTTTTTCTGAGTCTGACTATGTACTTAACTCAAAATCGACATTTTTGGACTTAAATCCTTTATACTTATCAGTACAGATATATTCTGCAGAATAATCGCAATAGTTTACAGTTCTTAAAATTATTTATTATATATATAGTATTAAAGTTAGTATTTAAAAAATATTTTACTTAAAATTAATATGCAATTGTTTTTCCCTTTAATACATTCTATTTATATAATTAAAAATATTTTTTAAATATAAATGTTAATAAAGGTTTTAAATATATTATATATAGATATATTATTTTTAATATAACTGAACTTTTATACAGATATTTAAGTACTTTAATGATTATTAAATGGTTTTTAAAAAAAAAATCATATAGTTTTTCGTTGATATTTATGTAGTGTATGTAAGTAATTTTAATATGTCAATAATTTTAACATTCAAAAAAATTTTAATGCCCATTGGATACCTACCAGATGGAAGCATATAGGAGGCAAAGCAAACTATTCCACCCATGACCATGCTGCCAGCAAGAAGGTTTCTTTTGCCTATTGTCTGAATAGTAAATATAGCAATTAAATATGCAGGGATCTCTACAATCCCGGCTAAAGCAAAATTAACGAAAGGATCGCCTGCCAATTCATTTGTGTTGTAGGAAAGCCCATAGTAAACAAATGAATTCACAAACCTGAAATTAAGAAAATAAATAACAAATTAAAAATATATTTATAAAAATAATAATGTATTTTTTTTTTTATTGGCTATTCTTTTTCACCTTTGGTAAGGCTATATCAATATTCGGAAAAAATAAAAAAATCTGAATTTTTGCTATTTTCATATTAAAAGCACATTTCACATTATTCGGTTCCTGCTAAGTAAATCTGTGTGTAAACAACCCGTCACAGGAAGTGTTTTGTACATTACATCAATAACACAGGCCTACAAAATTGAAGTTGACAAAATTTGATTTGATGATTTTAGCTGAACTTTATGTTTTTTGATGAGGTGAAACGAAACATGCAACCCATTTTTCTCTATCACGTATAGATTTTTACCAATACAGGGTGCTTACCGACTCAGTTTCTTACATATACCATCATAACAATAGGTTGGTTAGTTGGTTGGTATGGTTATACATCGCACTAGCGCTGCGCTATCACAACAGTAGGTATCCGTAATTAATTAATCATGAAAACATGCTATAAAACATACCATATAATAATAATGGTGGAAGAGTAATGGAAGAAATTATATAGGCAGGCACCCTGTATTGACAAAAATCTATACGTGATAGAGAAAAACTGACTTCATTTTCAGTTTCAGCACACCAAAAAATATAAAGATCAATCAAAATTATAAAATCAAAATTTTATATGTCGACCTGTGTAATATATACTACACTCCGAATTTTTCACAAAATAACATTATCTAAATTGTGCTGATCATTTATTATTATCAAAAGCGTACTAAATATTTGTATCATATTCGAAAATTTAAAAAAAAAAAAAAAAAAAAAAAAAACTTTGTACCTATCATTTTGTCGCGGAGTGTAGTCTTAAATTAGAAAAATTTTAGTCTTAAAAATTTTCTAAATTAGTCTTATAAAAAAATCAGTTTTAAATTAGTGTCATCTTATGATAATAATAAATAATCAGCACAATTTAGATAATGTTATTTTATAAAAAAATAATTTAAAAAAAACCTTTGTACCTATCTTTTTGTAGCGGAGTGTAGGTGTAATAACAAATCACCGAGGAAGAACAGCCTAAAACTTTTAGTTAATAATTTTTTAAAAGGGAGAGAAAGAAAGAATTTAAAAAATATATATATCGGTAGTTATTGTTTTATTGATTTTGACAATGTACTCAACTCATTTGTTGATTATTGTAAAAATAATAAATTGTAAGATATTGATTTCGATTTGAATATACTACAAGTGTTAAAATTTTATATTATCTGTAGAAATTCATAAATAAAGTATTTTGTATATTTGAATGTGTGAAAAGATACATTGTATCATATACATGTTATAAAGATTAAATTTACTGTTTCTTGTCCTAGAGAATGTTTAAAAACTTAAAGGAACTAAGCAAGAAAACAAAAATGAAAAACAAATTTGAAAACTTTTAATGTGGAACCCATTTTTGATACTGATTTATTTGTGGAAATTTCATAAATTATCGCATATGCATACGAATATATTAAATCAAAATTTTTGTCAAAAACTAGGCGAGTTAAAGAGAATACTGTATAACAAAAGAAGTCATGTGATTCTGTTAAATAAAAAAAAAAATTGCTTGTCAGTTCATTAATATAGCAAAATATTATTATTAAGGGGACTTGGTGCATTTGACAGCTCTACTGAAGTAGGTTTCATATTAAAGTTTACATTTTTATTTAATATTTATAAATTGAACTATATTTGGTTTGTTCAATGAAATATATAATCACGGAACAATTCTTATGGTTTTTGATACATTTTTATAGATTTGAAATTTTTAAATTGTTTTTTCTATGTTTGCATTTTTTCATGCATTCGTAATCATCAAAATGCTAAAACTTCTAGAGATATTAAAGAAAACACCTTTTTTTTTTTTTTTTATGTTTAATGGAACCTACTTAAAAGAATTGGGAATGGATTCTGCAATATCGTCAAAATAATAATAATAATAACAACAATAACATTAAAAATAAAAATAGATTAAAAAGCATGTTTATTTATTTATTTATTTATTTTTCAAAATTTTTATTTAGTTATGCACTTTTTAAATTTTTTTCTGGATTCTAATTAAGAAATTTCAAAACTCATCCCTAATTCTTTTACTTAGGTTCCATTAAACATACACACACAAAAAAAAAAAAAAAAAAAATTGTCTTTCCTTAAATATCTGTAGAAGTTTTAGCATTTTGAAATCCATGCATTCATGAAAAAATGCAAACTGAGAAAATGCAATTGCAAGATTTCATATTTGTAAAATATGTATCAAAAACCATTAGAAATGTACCCTAAATATATATTTTATTGAAGAAGTAGTTCAGTTCATAAATACTAAGTGGAAATACAAGTTTTTATATGAAACCTGCTTCAGTGTACCATGAAAAGTACCCATAAAGGGGAAAAAAATTACAATATAAAAAAAAAAAAAAATTAAAGAAAAAGAAACTTGAAAAACATTGATGTTACAGTCTGCAGCAAAATTATTCGAGCGCTAGCAATAATACCCATGTAAAACAATACACTTAATACTGCTTTTTTAAATAAATCTTTGTCCAGTCATGTTCTTAGTCAGTCTAAGAACATGATTCGACAAGGATTTATTTAACAAAACAGTATTAACTGTACTTTTTTACTTTCTCTTACCCATAAGGTAGAGAAAGTATTGTTTTAGGCTCAAATTTTCGAACGCGAGATTTTGTTATATTTACACGTTTTGAGGTCCCCTGAATACGAAAATCATGTTTTTAGCAAATGGTCTGTGTGTCTGTGTGTCTGTGTGTGTGTGTGTCTGTGTGTGTGTGTGTCTGTGTGTGTGTGTGTCTGTGTGTGTGTGTGTCTGTGTGTCTGTGTGTCTGTCTGTTATCAGCATATCTCAAAAACAAATCATGGCAGAAAGTTCAAACTTGATATTCTAAATGTGTATCATATAGAGATGCTAAAGTAAGCTTTTCGTTAAGATCAAGCAAATGGTTCGTGTACAGGGACAATCAAGAGAATTCTAATACATTACGTCTATGGGGGAAATTGCAGGAAAATAGAGTTTAACGTCTATAGACTGCACTAAACCAAATGAAACAAATATATATTTTTTGTAATAGAGACAGTTAACTGGAAAATTTTTTTTGTGTATGTAGGAGCCTCGCCTCCCCCCCCCCCTGGGGGGGAAGTCCCCCCTCGAGGGGAGTAAATTTTCATGATGGGTATCTTTTAAAAGAGCTTGAAAATACCTTTAAAACGAATGGTTGAACCATCGATCTGCGATAATTTAAAACAAAGTTATCGATTTTTTTTTACTTTTAACGAAAAAAAAAACTTAGAAATTTTTTTTTTTTTTTTTGAGAATAAAATGGACTTTTTTTGGATATTTGGTGTTAAACTACTTCTCTAATATGGAAATCGTCTGCCTTATCATAAAAGATAATTTTTTTAAATAATAATTTTAATAAATTATTTTTTAAAAAGAGAAATATTTTTTAATAACCGAATTAAATTCTATATAAATGTAGGTGCATGTTTTACTTAAACTAATTAACCTGACTTTAAAGGTAAACAATGAAACGGGGGGTTGAGGGGGGCGGTAGCCTCCCTCACACAGAACTAATTATCATATAAAACTCTTCAGAAGCCTAATATGAATTGTTTAACATAGGTTTACATAAGAGTACTCGTTATCTTACCTCTTAATCTCCAACCTGTATTTATAGCATTAAATTTCAGGGTAAGAGAAAGTCGTGTGAGTGACACACCAGATTATTTATAAAGGAATTGTTGCTAGCGCTCGAATAATTTTGCTGCCGACTGTATTTTACAATACCTCTAAATTAGTCAGTAGTATTCCCCACGAAACTCTTTCCATGGAGTACATAAAATATTAATTCATGCAGAACACATTATTTATTAAAATTATTATTTATTAACATTATTTTCCGTGATGAATGTAAATTATTTTCACCTCAGAGAATTGTAACACCAAATGTCAAAAGAAAGAAAAAAAAAACTGTTTTGTACCAAAATCTGATTTTTTTTTTTTTTTTTTTTTTACATTTTGTCGAATATCTTAAAAAATTCTTACCATGTTGATGTTGTTCTTCGATTTTGGGAATAAGGAAAACCTGTCCATATTTTTCTAAAAATTAAACAAGAATCAAAATATTTTGGATCATCCTGTAAAAAGTAATACTTTAAATGCGTTTTGTCTGTAGCGTGTAATTAAGAGGATTTTTCTCATTATCTGTATAAATCTATCTCGAAAAAAAGAGAAAGATATTAGGGGGTTTATTAATATTAATTTACAATCAGCCAAAACGATGTTTTATCATTGGGCTTTCATTGAATCAAGATAAAAATGTGAGTAAATCCCCTTATACTTTAACTTTCATTTTGAGAGAACTTAAATTATGTTCTTTCTATCGTAGTCGTAACGTTTCGAATTTACATGATATTTGTTTGGGGTTTTCATATAAGCTGTTCAATACCTTTGACTATTAAATTATGCAAATGAATTTTTTATATAACTTGCGCATGCGTAGTTATAAATTATTTATTAAAAGTTCTCGAATTTCGTAAGATATTTAACATTTTTGCGTTCTAATTGCTGTAAGCTGTGTCTAATTTGGTATATTTGTGTCTAATTTGGCTTTGCGCTGGGTCCAATACGTGCTATAATTAAAAAGGGGGAAAATCTTTTTGCAGTTTTTTTAAAGGAGCTGTTATATCTCACCATGAATATATATCGTAGCCTCCTAAAATTTTATACAGATAATGAGAAATATCCTCTTAATCACACGCTATAGCCAAAACACATTTAAAGCATTACTTTTTACAGGGTGATCCAAAACATTTTGATTTTGTTCAATTTTTTACTGGTCCCTTTTTCCTTTTCAGGACACAACTTTTGCTGAAAAATATGAGAAAAGACATGTTTTCCTTATTCCCAAAATCTAAGAACAGGGTGGTAAGTATTTTTCAAGATATTCGACAAAGTGTTAAAAAAAAGCGAAAGCGTTCACATTATTTTGTCCAACACCTGTACCTATTGAAACGTCCCGCCCCCGTTGTGGGAGAGGACTCATACCTCTATAATTATAAAAGAAACTTCGTGGTTGTGAATTACTATCATAAATATTAATCTTTTAATTGCACATTGAAATGTTAAAAATATTTTTCATGATGTACATTTACGCGAAATTTTCTTTTATAGCGCCATGTTAAAAATTAAGAAATATGCGATGACAGGGTAAACTCTTAAGTGATTGATTCCGAAATTTAATCAACACCGATTTAAGTCAAGATCCAACTAAGTATTAAGTTGTGTTGCATTTCGTCCATTAGTTCGTGAGAAATAATGTTTATAACTTTTTTATACGCATATACTAAATAACAGACACACAGACTTTTTTTTTTTTTTGGGGGGGGGAATAGCCAAATCGAGTTCAAGACTAACCAAAACGTGTAAATATATCGAAAACCAAAGATTTTCACAAATTTACAACTTTCTACATAGATATATACATATAAATAGATATATACATATATACACCAACCTTCATTTTTTGTAAAATAAATTAAAACTAATAAGATAAAAAATATGAGGCTAATTTTGAGATTTTTTTTTAAGAAAAAATTCTCTGTTATGGCTTTTTTAATTTCTTCTTCTCATGAGATGGTAATAAAGTTTTAATTCTCTACGTATATATCGAATTATTAAAACATATTTTTCATCGTATAACGGTAAAATTTCTTACCAATTATAATAAACATTTATTGTAATCTTCCACAATCCACTCGTCTTTAATAAATCCAATACATTCAATTTATCATCACCAGCTGAGAATGTCTGCAAAATGAATGAGTTACATTAATATTTTATCGAAGCATTTTACGATCTGTTTTGCATATCTTTCTGACTGATAAACAAATTATACATTTAAAATTTTTAACGAATATTTAGTTGATGAAATCTCGAATAAAAGGTTTGTCAAAATTTGCATTATCTTATAAAGAAATTTTCACTTTGTAACACATGCTCATGCATTTATAATTCCTCGTTTCAAAATATTCAGGAAGCCAATATATTCTAATTATTAATTTTTCGAATGTATTTGCAGTCATCTCAATGATTTCTTAATTTTCTTTTTTTTAGTTTATATATTGATATTATCTTTAAACGGATTATTTTAAGAGTACTTTTTGCCCTTTGAGGGACAAAGTAATTCAGCTCATTCAATATCAAAAGCCACCGGAATTTACAAACAAGATTAGAAAATAATGTAATAAAGGATTTTTTTTCTCGCGAAGTTATAAAAGTAAAATTTTCAAAAAAATTTCCAGAATGAATTTTTGGAGTTGGAAATTAAAATTAGAGGATGCGTATATGTATAGGTGCAAATTCTCCGTCATTTTTAACGGAGACTTCATGCCGGAAATTTTTTTATAAATGTTTTAAGTTTATTTAATCTTATTTACTCATCAAAAATATATGTGACAGACTTCTTTTTAAAAATACTGGTATTAAAATCTGATTTAAAAATTCATAATATTGGCAGCTATGATATAGGCATACATTAAAACTTACAAATTAACCCCTTGAACTAAAATGAAAAGTCCAGCTTGTCATGAACTTTCTTGAGCAAACTAATCATGACGAGCTGCACTCGTGATGTGTGAAACAATAAATGTGTGAAACAAATATTTTTTTTAATAATAACAAATTATTTGAGCAACAAAACCCGCAAGTTTCTATATCAATCCCTCTTCTTAAAACTAAGAAAATTAAATTGTCTGCATGACAGTGCTGACTGAAAATAAATTGCAGTTCAAGGGGTTGATATTTAGTAAGACTGTTAGAACCGACCCATTTTTCCACAACACTTTATTTTTAGAGAAATTTTCATCAAATACTAATGTGATCATATACGAGAAAAAAAATCTCTTAAAAAAATCTGGTGTCAAGGTAATGTTAATGTTACTAACAATTATCCCGAATATTCATTAGTGACTTGGCAGGTATGGTATGGCATTACCGCTTTTCAAAATGTTAAATTAGGAAATAGTATAAAAATGACTGTTTTATAACTAGCATTTTAAAAATTTAAATTTAAATGCCTTAGCATATTTGATAGTAGTCATTCTAGTATTCAAAAAATTTTATTTGGACACCACATGACTTCCTCATACAACCATAGGAATACACATTATGTTTTGAAAACATTGACATGTTTGTATGAGGTACCAGATTTATAAATAAGTAGGCAGGTTTTTGTCAACGAACATTCATTAAAACAAACAAAAAAGAAACTGCTACTCTAACCAAAAAATTCACGATAATACGATTAAATATACCGCCGATACAAATATAGTAGTTTTTTCAGGTATAGTACTTTACGGCTTATTACAGAATCTCTCATTAGCAAATGTACAGTTTAGAGAACAATGGAAATGATTCGAGTATACATAGTCCAGTTTTGTTCTCTTTGGAAAAAAAATAGTGACGGAAACGATGAATTTTACCAAAATAATTAACTCAATTAAAATTGAGAAAGGGTTTCTGGCTATCCTGAAACTGTTAAGATGGATTTCGGTTTCCTACAAAAACTGTATTTCTTAAATGTTAATATTTTAAATTTTTGCTAATATTTTAAATTTTAATATTTTATTTTCATCTTTTGTAATATTTTATTTTCATTTTTATTCAAAACTTTTATATTATTACAAGAATTTAAATTTCAATGGAACTGTTTCCTTTTTTTTTACTTTATTCAGAAACTTGTTTATTTTTACAAAAACTATATTTTTCAGACCCTTTTCTCAGAAAACTATATTATTTAAAATTTATCAATTATAAAAGAAAAAGTTAAATGGTACACGAACGGTTTAAATTTTTATTTAAAAACTTATATATACTCTTTTAAAAGTTTATAAAAACTCAAGTTTTTCCTGCCTTGGCTGTAGGTAGCGGCACTTAAGAATTTTCTCATTTTTTTTTCTTCTTCTCGGAAAACAAGATGTTTTGGGGTAGACTGACTTTTCCAGGTGTTGTTGAGTGATTGTTTATTAGGCTTCTCTCTAACTTTCTGGAAAAACACTTTGTGTGTTCTCTTTTACCGGGAAACTGAGCGGTTGACGACTCAAAAAAATGCTATCTGGCCTGTGAAAGGCCGAAGTTCATGTGTGGAGAGGAGTAACTTTAAACTTTTTATGTTTCTGAGGATGACATAAATTCGTATCTATGACAAGGGTATGTCTGAAAATCTGGCGAGTTCAAACAAGGTTCAAGACTGGAATTTTGGGAGATTGGCCATATGTCCTTTCCCTCCGCGACTCGGGGGATCGGAGAAAATGTTTTTTTTATTTCTTCAGTGTGGGGTGAATTTAGATACGCCCCAAGCAGGGGCCTGCCTCTAACCAATGGGGCACGTTACGAATTTCGAGACTAGGAGGGGTTTAGACTATATTATTTCTCATTGGGCAACGAATAATTGTAGAAAGGCGGGTTGGCAACACTCGAGATCTAGTTCTACGCTTTTTGAGAAAAAAAATAGAGGCAATTGGAGGCAAGACCAAGCTAGCATAAAGAGCTACGGCTCGGGGGGCTCCGGGACAGAGGGGCCCCTTCGGCCAGTGGAAATTGACAGAACGGTTGGGGTGAGAAAGGAAGCAACATCATCGAATCGTCCTCTCCTCTATTAGGAAGAAAAGAATGAACGGTGCCGGGAGAACCTACAGGTGCGCGGAACACTAACCGGTACAGCTTCTCGGCTAACCCCGAAGTCTGGAGTCGACGGGAAGTATTCAGGGATCCAGGGGGTCTATTCTCCGATCCGACTATAGCTCAATTCTGACTGTCAAAGTCGTTATTTTAATCACGTGACGTGACATTCCGACCTTTTGCTATTCTCCCCTCTCAGTCATAGAAGTTTGCGGTGAAGATTCGGTTTGTTTCAGTCCTTATGATAACGACTGCATGAGGGAGTCGTTATAATGCTGACTCGTCCCTATTTTCTTCAATTCTCGTGAATGATTTTTTGGGAAAGATAAGTTTATCAATATATAAATTGCTATTGTGAGATTCGTTTATCCTCCTTCCCCCCCCCCCCCCAATATTATTTTTGAAAAAGCAGACCTATACAATTAAAGAAATTTTTAATAATAATATAAAATAATAAGCTTTTCAAAATTAAAAAGTAACCGAACAGAATGCTACATTTTAATCCTAACTGAAGTGATAACATGAAAATGTGATTTTCCAACTGTGCAATGTGGATATATGCTTATATATAATTATAATAGTTTTAACTAATAGTTTAATAGTTTTTCAAAAAAAACATTTTTTTTCGCCATTTATAGCACAAATTAAGCATTATCGGAAAATCAGAAAAAAATTTCCTTTTTTATGATTATTGTTTAAAAAATGTGTACTTTATTCATTCAATTTCTTTTTTTCTTTGTTTTAATAGCTTTTAAACAAAAATTACATTATTTTTTAAAAGTATTTTTGCTGAAAAGTTCTTGAATTTTACTGTTTTTCGGAATGTTATTTTCAAAAAATGCAAATGTTTTATGCAATTTCTTGTAATGATTTTTATTAGTTATTAAGGATAAATATTTTTCAATTGTAATAATTATGTACCAGTATTCTGTATTTTGTTGGTTGAAGAAGAGTTATTTCCCGGTGTATTCAACATAATAAAAAAAAAAAATAAAAAAAAAAGCATAAAATCTTTTAAACAAATACGCATTATATTCAGTTAGAATTTATTTATTAATCATAGATAGAGGTTCAAATTAACAACCTTTCAGATTTTTAACAAAGTTGATTTTGGAGTAAGATGATATTTCCAATATGGGAATAGTTAAAACAAATAATAATTATAAAGGTGCTTTTATGTTATGAATAAAATAAAACTTGATATAAAGTTAAAAAAAAAAAAAAAAAAAAAAAAAAAAACGGATTGCCATTTTGTTTAATTTTTCCTCTCTCTCTAAATATATTTTAGACACATATTAAACATTTTCGGAAAATCAGAAAAACTTTTCCTTTTAAAATGATCATTGTTTAAAAAATATGTAATTTATTCATTCGATTTTTTTTTCTTTCAAAGTAACTGTTAAACTGAAGTTACATATAGTTTATTTACTCACTCTTTATATATATATATATATTAAATATTTCTAATGAAAAGTTTTTGAACTTTACTGGTTTTCAGAATGTTATTAAAAAAAAAAAAAAAAAAAATCGATTTTTTAATGCTTCTTATTACTTATTATTTAACGCTAAATATTTTTTGAACTATAATAATTACCTATATTAGTCTGTAGTTTGTTTATGTAAAAATTATTCTCCTTGCGTATTCAATATAATTCGAAAATCTTTGTATTCTTAATCCTATGAAAAACATATTACTTTTTAAATAAAAATGTATAAAATCTCCTAAGTAAAAACGCAGTATTTATTTCTAATATATTTATTAAGCACAGATAGAGAGAGGTTCGAATTAACAAATTTTCAGATTTTTTTAAAAAGTCAGTTTTGAAGTAATGAAGCTCCCAATAGGAGATGTTTAAAAAATAATATTATTAATTCTAAAAGTGCATTTATAGTACGCATAAAATGAAATTTCATATAAAGTTAAAATAAAAAAATTTCAGATTTCTATCATGTTTAGTTTCGATATATAACATAAATAAATAAATAAATAATAATAATAATAAACTAAATTTAAATTCAGTTTACCAGCTATGTGTGAATAAAATAAAATGATTAAATCAGTTAAATAGTTTTATAATAGTGTTGATTTGAATATAAGGAGTATGAAAAATTAATTTAATTTTGCTTCAAAATAATCTTCTTCTATTTTACTCGTATTGTGTGCAAAACATTTCATTTCTACATCTTATTTCCATGTTGAATTTTATTTTTTATTTAACAGATATCTTAATATATAGTAGATTTTATTAATAAATTAAGCGAATATTTATATTATGAAACAAGTAGGTTAACACAAATAACAAAAATATATATATAAATAATTGCATTATATATAGATTTGAGTTGAGTTACATTTTCTAATAAGTAATCTTACTTCTGCAGATGAAAACATTTTTTAAATAAACAAACTTATCAAAATAATTTAAACCGCCAAAAGAATAAATAAAAAATAAATAAAAATAAGAGAGAGAGAGAGTTAAGAAATAGAAGAAAGCCATATTAAAAAAAGAACTTTGTGGTACTTTATTTTTCTCCTATTAAACTTGTACACTCCAACAGCTTTATCCCCTCATATTAGTAAAGATAAAATTTTAACGTATAATAATTCTTGTAATGAAATTTCTTACAGAGTATTGATAATAAAGGAACGCAAACTCTGAAAATGAATTTTTTTAGAACGCGCATTTCTGAATTTGCGATCCTCATATTGCCTTGCAATGTTGTTTTTCTTACACGACGACGCCTATTCACAGGTGTAGCGTCAACTTCAACACGCCATTGGCTGAAAATCACTGACATCCTTAGCCTCGGAAGAAGACTGCTTCGATTACTACCTTAGATAACAACCTTGGGGGGAGAATTGCTCTTTAGCAGTGGGAGGAAAGAAAGTCGGTAAAAGTGGAATTTAACGACTGTCGTTGTTTAAGGACGGTCGGTATGGCGGTCCGATCGGAGAATAGATCCCCAGATTCCTTTTCGCCGGTGGAAGCCAGCCACCCCCCAGCGGGTATCAAGTAATATTTTATATGGAATTACCTAGCCGACTACCCCATCAATGAAGACCTTTTTTGAGGTGGGAGATGGGGCGGCTTTAAAACCATCGTCAGCATGTTAGTAGCCTTCGCACTAGGTTGCCGTAAGCCCCAGCCGATAATCAACTGCGTGAAGGAGCACTGCTTCCGTCAGCATATTCACTAGGTTGCCGTAAGCCCCAGCCGATAATCAACTGCGTGAAGGAGCACTGCTTCGGTCAGCATATTCACTAGGTTGCCGTAAGCCCCAGCCGATAATCAACTGCGTGAAGGAGCACTGCTTCGGTCAGCAAATCACTAGGTCGCCGAAAGCCCCAGCCGATAATCAACTGCGTGAAGGAGCCCTTCGCTCTTCAGCATACTCACCAAGTCGCCTACAAATCCTTGTTCGTATCAAGTCAAGCCCCAGCGTTGAGTTACTAAAGCCCTTAGTCCTGATAGCCAGACGCCTGTTTCGTCAAAGGACCGACAGCCACAACCTGTGAAGGTCTTCGTAAGTTATTTAACCCTTTTATGATTTATTCACTGAGTGTATTTAACTAAAAAATGTATAATACTCTAGGATTTTTACATTTATATGGTGTATTAATTGCTTAAAAGGAAAGAGAAGGGAAAGCTGTTTATCAGCCATTGTAAAAGATCGTAATATATTTCCAAATTTTCATATGTTTCTGTCTTGTGGAGGATATTATGATTAAATAAATATTATTTTTTTTTATTTTAAGAGAATTTGTTTTTTTTTATATAGATTCTATTGTCGTGTATTTGTAACTATTTTAGATTATATAATAATACGCGTGATTTGGAGTTTCAAAGATTAAGTCATCTTTTAACTACATATTTTTAATTATTGAAAGTAGGTTTTTAATTCATTAGAGAATTCTTAGGTTAGAAATTTTTATGTTATTTAGCCGAAAGGAAAGATAACCAATAGGAGATAATCTAATTGTTTAGAAAGTATGTAAGATGATAATATTTGGGCAAAAATTAAAGTCTCCAATGATGTACAGTGATGACAGTATACCTCTATTATTCTGGAGTAGGATGAATTTGTTAATGAGAATTTATAGGTACACATATTGAGTTAGAGCTGGTTAACTCTGTTATAACTTTTTAATAGAAAGGTTTTAATATAGAATAAATGTAGCTAGTATTGATTTGTCTTCAAAAAAAAAAAAAAAAAATGATTGAATTTTATGGTTGGGAAAGTTTAACGACAAGGATTATATACATATATTAAAGGTTATAGGAACATTCTTTTCAAATGAAATCATTAAATAAAATCGTAACTGGACATCTTCAGTTAGCGACTTTAACCTTCTGATTGGGAATTGTGAAAAAAAAAAAAAAAAAAAGAAGAATATATATAGATTGAAGTTAAATAAGTTGTATAGTCAAATCTTGTGACTTAGATAGTAGGATTTAAAATCTGGTCAATAAACGATTCCCAAAGAAGGTTGAGATGGTAAGTTTTTCCTTTTCAGGTGCCGTCGGAAAGAAGAAATAAATTTTTTTTTTATTCTTGTTTATGTATTTGTGGTGTCTGTGTACTGAAGGGTCCAGTTGTATTGGAAGATTTAGGTATAAAATTTGTTTACATTGAGGTCTATGATTTAATAATATAGTAACATAAAAGTAACAACGCTGTCATCATTGTCCTTCATTTTTACTTGGGTTTCTTATGGGTACACAACGCAAGTTTTTATTTTGTTTAAAGTAACTTATATTTTATTTGTGAGAGCTAAATCGAAAGGTGAAGTAACGATTTTAAATCTTCTTTTGACACTATACGATACTGGCCAATTTTGTTTTATTTTTTATTAAAGAAAAAGTCTGGTGCTTTCTTGTAATTTTTTAGTAAACAATTCTAACAGGATATCAAAAATTTGATTGTTATAAAAGTTGCATTTAGCAGTGTATGAGAAAACCAGGGAAAACTCTGGATTTTTTTTTTTATCTTTTGGCCTTATTTTAGAAACTTGATATATATATATAAGAAGTTACTGGTAAAGATAATAGGTTCAAATTAAATTTAGACATGAGTTTTTTTTTTGTTTATTTCTTTATTTTATTTTATAGTCTTTTATACACAAAAAAAAAATCTGTAAATTATAGAATCTTAATATTTATTAATTTAATATATTTTATTTGAAGTTAGATTTATTATCAATAGAGTTAAAATTCCAGGCAGAGTTGAATTTACTAATTTAGAAGCAAATTGATAGTTTATATCATTCATAAAGTGTAAATAGTTTTGTTTAAAGAAAGCATCAACTTTAAGAAGGGTAAAAGAGAAAGAGCCATTATAATTGATTAAAGCAACTTAGTAATATGAGGAAAATCTATGTATGCAAAGGATAGAAAGATTAAATTTAAAAATAATGGTGAGAAAAACTATTTAACTTTTCACACCATAATATCTGGCGCCGTGAGACCAGGATCTCAGATAATAGTTATTGCGGGATAGAAAAGATTCTTTTTAATTGTGATGCTTAATATTATTAATTTGCAGTATAGTATGTATCAAAATTATATATAAAAATCCTCTTTGGGGAAAATAACCTTTTTTTCATTGTTCTATTCGTTGAAATTATTTTTCTTTTATTATTGTGTTTTGTGCTTTTAGTGATTTTTTTATAGAAGTATATTTATACCCAATGTATTAATTCTTTCTAACAATATAATTAATTTTGGTATTGCCCTCTCCGTGCATTTGAAGTTTCCCCTCAAGGGAAGGATATATTTTTTTTTCTTTTTCTCTCTCTCGTTATATTTTTTTATTTACTTAGCCCCCCCTATATATATATAATTTGATCCAAAATTAATGATAACAAAATATTTTTTTTTTCAGTCTGTTTTTATTTAAAAATTTTACAAAAAAAAGGGGGTAAACACGATTTGATAATTTATACTCAGTAAGCTGTTTAAATGCTAAGCTTTTACTAAACTATCTTTAATTATATGCGTCATTTAGAAATTTTCTAGACTTTTATTTCAAAAAAAAAAAAAAAAAAAGAATTAAAGGGGGTAGATAATTTTTTTTTTTGATAACATCTGGCTAAAATAAAATTAGAATAAATAGATTGTACTGATAAATTACTAAAATGACAGGGTCCAGTAGTAAAGAAACGCAAGTGGATTCAGAGCTGGGAGGTAGTGTACTCCAAAATGAGTCCCTCTTTTCGCAAGGTCAAAATTCGAGTGCTGCACTGGCAGTGGGGGGGGGGGGGGAAACGCGCAGTGCCAGAGAAGAGAACTCCTCTTGGATAATCTCTCATTCATCCCAGTTTTTACAGGGAGAGATCCCTCTTTTTCTGTCGGCGAATTCTTTTCAAAATTTCACGAGTTTGCTCGTTTCCTAGGATGGAAACAGGAAGAGCTTTTCTTCGCTGCTACTCAACGCTTGGCAGGGACAGCACAGCAGCTGTACAGGGACCACAAGATGCATGTTAAAGATTTCGGCGATTTAGAAAAATTATTGAGAGATAGGTTCGGGGCAAAGGAGGATTTGCACAAAATGATACACGATTTTTGGTCCTTTGTACAGTTACCCGACATATCGGTGGCAGATTTTATGGCTAAGGCAAAAGTTAGGGCTAGAAGGGCTCTAGAGGCGCAGAAAATCCCCCCCGAAAATTTAGCGCAAACCGAAAGAGAGTGGCTTCTTGCTCTTTTACTAAAGAACCTGAGGCCAGAAATAAGAAAAGGAGTTATAGCTAGGTCCCCTACTACGGTTGAAGAAGTCGAACGCATTGCGCTCGCAGAAGAGGAAGCTTTTATTTCGGTTAGCCCCCAGCAAGTCTCTAGCTCAAGCGGCTATGGGGTTGAGATGGCCTGTGCGGCCCAAGTAGCGACCCAGGATAGGTCAGCAGCTCCCCACCAGACGCTAGCGAATCTTATTGCTGATTTATCAGTACAAGTTTCGCATCTTTCCTCAAAAGTCCAAAGCCTCGAGAGTAGGAGAGATGAGCGACCACCTCCGAAATCTAAAAAAGACATTGTGTGTTATTATTGTGGTAAGGCCGGGCATTACAAGAGCGAATGTTTAAAGAGACAGAAAGATGTTCAACAGAGTAGGAACTCAGCCCAAAATTCTCAAAATTATACTTTCAGAAGCGGATATCGTTCCCAGGGTAGGGGAGGTGCTCAGGTAGGCACTGAAAGATTGCCAAATAGTGCCCACAATGAAAACAAACCTTTAAACTAGAGGGGATCTCACCTAGGGAGGTAGAGGCTTGGGATCTGGCACCTTCAACACAAATACCTCAAAATACTGAATATTTCTATTCAGGTTGGAACAAATCTTTTGTAAATAAACTGCCTATATTATCATTTTTCTATAAAGGTGAACATCATAATGTGTTAATTGATTCTGGGTGTTCCTGCAATTTGATAGCTAGTAATATTGTAAAAAAAATTAGGGGAATAAGTAAACAGATTTGTTCAACAAATCTCAGAACACTTTTAGGCGGTGAAGTTACCTTAAGAAATAAGGCAGAGCTACAGTTTAAATTAGGAAAAACGGAATTTTCTGACATTTTTGCTATATGTGATGGCTCTCTATCTCCAAGTTTTCAAGTTATTTTAGGGATACCTTGGCTTAATAAATACAATATTAAGTAGATTTCAAAAACAAAACACTTACTGGAGATAATTTTGAAATTTTGTTTGGGTCTCAACAAGACCAGTCTGTTAATTTTGGCACTGCAATGCTCAACCCTATCCCTATATATGCAAAAACAAAAAAAATTATTCCTTCTCTCTCAGAATCAGTAATACCTGTAAAAGTAAGAAACATGAACAATTCTAGTTCCAAAAATGTGTTTATTTACCCTCATAAATTTATCTCTGATTCCATTGTCATTAGTCATACAGTTTGCCTAAATAACCCTAATAAGTTGTATGTAAAGGTTTTAAATTTAACAGAACAACCTTTTCATTTAAATAAAAATTGTCAACTTGGTTTCTTAGAGGAAATTGGGGAGGAAGAGCCAAAGCCCCAAGTAAACTTTGGGGAAGTGACAGAAATTGGAGCGTTGGAAAATATAAATTTGCAATGGGACACCGAGTTTAAATTAGATCACTTAGATGAAAATTTAAAAGAGGAGGTACAGAAATTTTTACAAAAGAACTCGGATGTTTTTGCTGCCTCAGTACTTGATTTACCAGGGTGTGACACTGTTATGCACCACATAAATTTAAGTGATGACACCCCTGTTAGGAGTTCTCCCTATAGAGTTCCCTACAACTTAAGAGAGGAGATGAATAAACAAATAAATACACTCATCGAAGCAAAAATTCTTGTGCCATCTAATTCCCCGTATGCATCCCCTATTATTTTAGTTAAGAAGGCGGACGGTTCATTTAGGCTAGCATGTGATTTCAGGAAATTAAATAAGAAAATAGTTAGCGACAATTACCCCATTCCTAACATCTCGGAAACGATAGACTCGTTGGCAGGCGCCAAATATTTTACCACTTTAGACCTTACTAGTGGATTTTTTCAACAAAAGATACCTGAAAATCAGCAGCATATTACGGCAATTGTGACGCACGATAAGCTATTACAATGGACCAGAAGTCCATTCGGTTTAAAATCTTCCCCCGCAGCATTCCAAAGATTAATGAATTTTATTCTAAGTGACTTACAGCATTTAAACATTCTAATTTATATAGATGACATCTGCGTCGCTTCTAAAGACATAAAATCCCATTTTGAAAAATTAAATTTAGTTTTTGATAGGTTAAGAACCCATAATTTACGTTTAAAGCCCTCCAAATGCCATTTTTTTAAATCTCAAATAACATTTCTTGGGTTTAACATTAAAAATGGTGAAATTTTTCCTGCTAACAAAAATGTTGAGGTAATAAGTAAAATTAAGCGGCCTGTAAACAGAAAACAAGTTAGATCTTTTCTGGGATCTGTGGGATTTTACAGAAGGCATATAAGTGATTATTCGAAAAGAACAATAAACTTAACTAATTTGACAAAAGAAAAGACTAAATTTCAATGGACAGACAAAGCTGAACGAGAATTTTTAGATATGAAAAATGAAATTGCTAAAATTCCTTCTTTGTTACTTCCCGACATGAAAAAAGATTTTATTTTGTATACAGACAGTTCAGCAGAAGCCATGGGGGCAGTTTTATGTCAGTATGACAACTCAGGTTTTCCACACCCTGTAGCATTTGCTAG
This sequence comes from Salticus scenicus, assembly GCA_963930645.1. Classification (NCBI taxonomy): domain Eukaryota; kingdom Metazoa; phylum Arthropoda; class Arachnida; order Araneae; family Salticidae; genus Salticus; species Salticus scenicus. The sequence goes on from OZ005650.1 coordinate 253,495,119, forward strand.
TAGAAAATTAAAAGAGGTTGAGAAAAAGTATTCGGCCACTGAGAGAGAACTGTTGGCCCTAGTTTGGGCAACTCAGTATTTCAAATGTTACATTTTCCATCGAAAATTCATTATTTACACTGACCACGCGGCCCTCACGTATGCTTTAAAACTTAGAGACCCCACATCTCGAATTGCTAGATGGTTATGTGCTTTAAGCGAATTTGAATTTGTCGCCAAACATGTAAAAGGAAAGTGTAATTCCGTAGCAGACTTTTGTCGAGGTTTATTGACCATGATCTACAAGTTGAGAATAACCCTACCATAGACTGTAATGCACTGGAAAATGTCAATCGAGAAATTCACACCTTAAGTAATGTAGAGTTTTTAGAGGAAATCAGGCGCGCTCAAAGTCAAGATAATTTTTGTAAATATGTTAGTGCTAGATTGTGTAAAGGCTTACCTATTGCGCCTAAAAATTATACATTTTCAGTAAATAATGAAGTTATTGTGTGCGAAAAAATTAACCCAATTCACAAAAAGGAAAAAGGAGAAAGAATTGTTTTGCCTAAAGCGCTTGTGCCAAAGGTTTTTCATATGACACACGAATCTCCAGTAGCATGTCATGCTGGTTTTTACAAAACATTTTTTAGAATAAAAAATAATTATTTCTGGAAAGGGATGTATTCAGACGTTAAAAGACTAGTGGCTTCCTGTCAATCTTGCTTAGAGTTTAGAGCACACAAACCTAAAAAATTAGCTGAGCTCCAGAGATTAGAAATTCCAAATAAACCGTTTGATACCATACACTCTGATATCTGTGGTCCTTATCCCATTACTGAAAAGGGAAATAAATATATTGTAAGTTATGTTGACAGTTTTAGTAAATGGCCAGAAGCCTATGCAGTACAAAACATCACCTCTGATACGTTGGCAGAAACCTTGGCCGACTTTATCTCAAGACATGGGGCACCCACAAAAATAATTACTGATAAAGGTAAAAATTACATGAGCGAAGCAATATCACAGGTATACAGTAAATTGCAAATTACTCACCGACACACTTCCAGTTACCACCCACAGAGCAATTCTAAAGTTGAACGCCAGCATGCAACTATGAATAATGCACTCGCTCACTTAGTAAATAATAATCACAATGACTGGGATGAAAAATTAAAATTTGTACTTTTAGCTATGAGGTCAGGTATACATTCCACAATTAATGAAACACCCTTTTTTGTTACATACGGCAGAGATATTCAACTTCCTTATAATATTTTCTGTCAAAAAGAACCTATTAATTATAATGACTGCTCTTCATACTGTGAACAACTAATTCCCTCTCTAAAACATACATTCTTACAAACCAAACAATTAATAGAAAAATCTGCTGAAAGGCAAGAAAGTTATAGGAAAAAGTTTGCTGTTGATAAACATTTAAAGGTAGGAGATCTTGTGATGCTGTATACTCCAGCAATTAAACCAGGCCTTTGTAAAAAATTTAACAAGAAGAACTCAGGTCCTTTTCGTGTTATTAGAAAACTAGGTTTTGTAAATTATGAGATACAGGAAGTGAAAAATCCAAACAATGTTCAAATTGTGCATGTTGACAGATTATCGAAAATAGAAATTAAACCCGTATTCCCTGTCTTAGATAGTATAGAGAATGAACTGACAGAAAACATTACAACACCACAGGTACAAGTTAATGGAGACCTACATCCAGTAGTGGAGGATATTTGGGAAAGGTATAGGTTGGCGAGAAAAGAAAAGAGAAGAAAACGATTTCTCATAGATTTTGTTGGTCCACCAGAAAGTGATTCTCAGGTTATTCACAGTTCTCAGGGTCAGCCAGGTTTTAACACTGTTTTCGAGTTAAATTCCCCTCATAGGACACTGGATGGGCAGGTGACAGGTACGATTCCCAGTCATACTCTACCTTCCCAGGTGTTTAGGCCTCTAGACTTCTCGCCTACGGTTAGTGAATCGGAAAATGAGGAAGTGACAGGTTCGATTCCCAGCCATACCCAACCTTCCCAGATGTTTAAACAAAAATCTGTCTCGCCTACAGTTAGTGAAGCGGAAAATGAGGAAGTGCCGGGTTCAAATCCCTTATATCCTTTACCCTCCCAAGAGATTAAACAAAGGTCGGTCTCTCCAACTGTCAGCCAAGCCGAACTAGATTTCTCGCATATGCCAGACCAGTCAAAAGTGAAAAGGTCTAGAGTTAATTTAAAAACTGCGTCAAAAATCCCCACACACCAATACTCACTTAGGAAGCGAAAGTGAATTTTGTATATAAAATTTTTGTAAATAATTTTTTTTTTATATAACCTTTATTTTGATATGTTATGTGTTAGTATATGTAAACACTCTTATATTAGTCTTATATTAGTATTTTTTTTTTAAATGCCAGAAATGTTGAAGGAAACTGTCATTTTTATTTTTCTCGCATTTATATACTTACAAAAAAAAATGTAAGAAAAACTTTTTATTTTATTTGTTTTGGTTTTGTCAGGATAGCAAAAAGCTAAGTTAGGGCAAATTATGATACTGTTTATTGTATTCTTTGGATGCGAAGTGAAAAACTTAGCAGTTTTCGATGGAGTTTCTTAGGGAAAATGTAAGCATTTTTATGCAAACCTGTCCTGTTTGAGCCATTGTTTATATTTAACTATTTCATTCTATGTGGGTTTCAAAAAAAAAAAAGAAAAGGGGCGGTGAGAATAAATTTTTTTTCTTTTCATTGCTCTGCAGTATAATGCAGGAACTACATGATTATAAATGTTAAATGCTATAAAATGTTAAAATGGACTTATTTACTTGTCCACACTCAGTTAGAGTGAGAAAGAGAGAGTGAGAGAGAAAATTCTTACCTCAGACGGTTTTTTATCATATATACAATGGACTTTTTCTTGTTATATTGGTTTTGCGGGTGTAATCCCATTGCAAGGAGAGGTTAACCAACCGCCCTGGTTTATTTGAAATTTTTTTTTTGTTGTTTTTGGATGTCACTAAGTATTTATTTATATTTCACTACTAATATGTGTTACTTATTTCTGTGTATCTATATACCTACCAACTTATATCGTCTATTATTCCTTATATTTTATCATTTATTATTTTTATATTAATTTTATGTTTATATTTAATTATATGTAAACTTATGCCCACCGGTGGGCCAAAACAAATCTATGTAGCATCATTATACATGCATATATAGTGTATTACTTATTGTGATGTCCATTTATTTTCTTATTCATATTATGGTTATTTAACGCATAATCTGTAAAAGGCTTTTCCTGTTGTGGCTCAGTCCGATAAATTAGATTACTAACCCTTATTTGTCTAGGAAAAGTTCAATCCCAAAAAGGTCTAGCCCTTTTTTTTTTTGTAAAGCGGGTAATTTAGTTTTTTTTTTTTTTTGGAAATGTTTACATCACCGCTTCAGCAAGAGTTGGAGTGAGAGGACTCATCAACTGGAGGGAAAAACGTTCTCATCGGTTCGTCAGACGGAGTGATTGACAGCCGTTGGCTCAGTAGAGGAGAAACTTAGTAGGGTTCTTCGCGGTTTTATTCGTTGGGACCGGGGAAGGATGAGGAGAGAAAAAACTCGTCTGAGATAGATCTCCCAGAGAGGAAGGGATAAACAGCTGTTCTTTTGTTTACATCGCTACGGGGTAGATATAGTGGCTTTCGCTTCTTGTTTTTCGTTCCGGATTACTTTATATATCACTCAAAAACTAATTTAGACATTATGTGAGGAATATACTTATTAAAAGAGGCTACTTGTAGTATATTGAATGCAATTATAATTTCGGGAACTTAGCCTTTTGTAGAGAAGGACTAGAATCTCAGGTACCCGGCCGGATTTGAGTTTTCTAGTAAGATGAGTGTTCGTTTGCTCCAGGCGGCGTAGGGATCGGCGTTTGATTTATACTTTCGTCTGGGACACTTTAACATTCTCTTCTTTTCCTTCAGAAAAATTTATGGATTTTTGCACACTTACAAAAAAAAAAAAAAAAAAAAAATTATTTTTTTTTTTTAACATAAAAAGGAGGGTGATTGTTAAGATGGATTTCGGTTTCCTACAAAAACTGTATTTCTTAAATGTTAATATTTTAAATTTTTGCTAATATTTTAAATTTTAATATTTTATTTTCATCTTTTGTAATATTTTATTTTCATTTTTATTCAAAACTTTTATATTATTACAAGAATTTAAATTTCAATGGAACTGTTTCCTTTTTTTTTTACTTTATTCAGAAACTTGTTTATTTTTACAAAAACTATATTTTTCAGACCCTTTTCTCAGAAAACTATATTATTTAAAATTTATCAATTATAAAAGAAAAAGTTAAATGTTACACGAACGGTTTAAATTTTTATTTAAAAACTTATATATACTCTTTTAAAAGTTTATAAAAACTCAAGTTTTTCCTGCCTTGGCTGTAGGTAGCGGCACTTAAGAATTTTCTCATTTTTTTTCTTCTTCTCGGAAAACAAGATGTTTTGGGGTAGACTGACTTTTCCAGGTGTTGTTGAGTGATTGTTTATTAGGCTTCTCTCTAACTTTCTGGAAAAACACTTTGTGTGTTCTCTTTTACCGGGACGAGCGGTTGACGACACAAAAAAATGCTATCTGGCCTGTGAAAGGCCGAAGTTCATGTGTGGAGAGGAGTAACTTTAAACTTTTTATGTTTCTGAGGATGACATAAATTCGTATCTATGACAAGGGTATGTCTGAAAATCTGGCGAGTTCAAACAAGGTTCAAGACTGGAAATTTGGGAGATTGGCCATATGTCCTTTCCCTCCGCGACTCGGGGGATCGGAGAAAATGTTTTTTTTATTTCTTCAGTGTGGGGTGAATTTAGATACGCCCCAAGCAGGGGCCTGCCTCTAACCAATGGGGCACGTTACGAATTTCGAGACTAGGAGGGGTTTAGACTATATTATTTCTCATTGGGCAACGAATAATTGTAGAAAGGCGGGTTGGCAACACTCGAGATCTAGTTCTACGCTTTTTGAGAAAAAAAATAGAGGCAATTGGAGGCAAGACCAAGCTAGCATAAAGAGCTACGGCTCGGGGGGCTCCGGGACAGAGGGGCCCCTTCGGCCAGTGGAAATTGACAGAACGGTTGGGGTGAGAAAGGAAGCAACATCATCGAATCGTCCTCTCCTCTATTAGGAAGAAAAGAATGAACGGTGCCGGGAGAACCTACAGGTGCGCGGAACACTAACCGGTACAGCTTCTCGGCTAACCCCGAAGTCTGGAGTCGACGGGAAGTATTCAAGGATCCAGATTCCTTTTCGCCGGTGGAAGCCAGCCACCCCCCAGCGGGTATCAAGTAATATTTTATATGGAATTACCTAGCCGACTACCCCATCAATGAAGACCTTTTTTGAGGTGGGAGATGGGGCGGCTTTAAAACCATCGTCAGCATGTTAGTAGCCTTCGCACTAGGTTGCCGTAAGCCCCAGCCGATAATCAACTGCGTGAAGGAGCACTGCTTCGGTCAGCATATTCACTAGGTTGCCGTAAGCCCCAGCCGATAATCAACTGCGTGAAGGAGCACTGCTTCGGTCAGCAAATCACTAGGTCGCCGAAAGCCCCAGCCGATAATCAACTGCGTGAAGGAGCCCTTCGCTCTTCAGCATACTCACCAAGTCGCCTACAAATCCTTGTTCGTATCAAGTCAAGCCCCAACGTTGAGTTACTAAAGCCCTTAGTCCTGATAGCCAGACGCCTGTTTCGTCAAAGGACCGACAGCCACAACCTGTGAAGGTCTTCGTAAGTTATTTAACCCTTTTATGATTTATTCACTGAGTGTATTTAACTAAAAAATGTATAATACTCTAGGATTTTTACATTTATATGGTGTATTAATTGCTTAAAAGGAAAGAGAAGGGAAAGCTGTTTATCAGCCATTGTAAAAGATCGTAATATATTTCCAAATTTTCATATGTTTCTGTCTTGTGGAGGATATTATGATTAAATAAATATTATTTTTTCTTATTTTAAGAGAATTTGTTTTTTTTTTTATATAGATTCTATTGTCGTGTATTTGTAACTATTTTAGATTATATAATAATACGCGTGATTTGGAGTTTCAAAGATTAAGTCATCTTTTAACTACATATTTTTAATTATTGAAAGTAGGTTTTTAATTCATTAGAGAATTCTTAGGTTAGAAATTTTTATGTTATTTAGCCGAAAGGAAAGATAACCAATAGGAGATAATCTAATTGTTTAGAAAGTATGTAAGATGATAATATTTGGGCAAAAATTAAAGTCTCCAATGATGTACAGTGATGACAGTATACCTCTATTATTATGGAGTAGGATGAATTTGTTAATGAGAATTTATAGGTACACATGTTGAGTTAGAGCTGGTTAACTCTGTTATAACTTTTTAATAGAAAGGTTTTAATATAGAATAAATGTAGCTAGTATTGATTTGTCTTCAAAAAAAAAAAAAAAAAAAAAAAAAAAAAAAGATTGAATTTTATGGTTGGGAAAGTTTAACGACAAGGATTATATACATATATTAAAGGTTGTAGGAACATTCTTTTCAAATGAAATCATTAAATAAAATCGTAACTGGACATCTTCAGTTAGCGACTTTAACCTTCTGATTGGGAATTGTGAAAAAAAAAAAAAAGAAGAATATATATAGATTGAAGTTAAATAAGTTGTATAGTCAAATCTTGTGACTTAGATAGTAGGATTTAAAATCTGGTCAATAAACGATTCCCAAAGAAGGTTGAGATGGTAAGTTTTTCCTTTTCAGGTGCCGTCGGAAAGAAGAAATAAAATTTTTTTTTATTCTTGTTTATGTATTTGTGGTGTCTGTGTACTGAAGGGTCCAGTTGTATTGGAAGATTTAGGTATAAAATTTGTTTACATTGAGGTCTATGATTTAATAATATAGTAACATAAAAGTAACAACGCTGTCATCATTGTCCTTCATTTTTACTTGGGTTTCTTATGGGTACACAACGCAAGTTTTTATTTTGTTTAAAGTAACTTATATTTTATTTGTGAGAGCTAAATCGAAAGGTGAAGTAACGATTTTAAATCTTCTTTTGACACTATACGATACTGGCCAATTTTGTTTTATTTTTTATTAAAGAAAAAGTCTGGTGCTTTCTTGTAATTTTTTAGTAAACAATTCTAACAGGATATCAAAAATTTGATTGTTATAAAAGTTGCATTTAGCAGTGTATGAGAAAACCAGGGAAAACTCTGGATTTTTTTTTTATCTTTTGGCCTTATTTTAGAAACTTCATATATATATATAAGAAGTTACTGGTAAAGATAATAGGTTCAAATTAAATTTAGACATGAGTTTTTTTTTGTTTATTTCTTTATTTTATTTTATAGTCTTTTATACACAAAAAAAAAAAAAAAAAAAAAATCTGTAAATTATAGAATCTTAATATTTATTAATTTAATATATTTTATTTGAAGTTAGATTTATTATCAATGGAGTTAAAATTCCAGGCAGAGTTGAATTTACTAATTTAGAAGCAAATTGATAGTTTATATCATTCATAAAGTGTAAATAGTTTTGTTTAAAGAAAGCATCAACTTTAAGAAGGGTAAAAGAGAAAGAGCCATTATAATTGATTAAAGCAACTTAGTAATATGAGGAAAATCTATGTATGTAAAGGATAGAAAGATTAAATTTAAAAATAATGGTGAAAAAAACTATTTAACTTTTCACACCATAATAAAACAATATTTGTCGCAAAATTTTAGCGCTAAACTCACCAAGCCGCAAATTAGTAGAGGGCGTAGATTTTCTGTCCTGGCATCAAATTTGGTAACTTCGTCACCGAATTTGGTGAAGGTTTGTAGTTTAGGGCTGTCAAAATTTGGAAGCTCTAACTTCAATAAGAACAGATTTCTGGAATATTCCTGAAAAATCCATTGGTTCACACCGCAGAACTAAATTCTTCGAAAGTTTTATGTATAACTTAGAACACTATAAAAAAAAAAAGATGAGAGATTGCTCATGATTGTAGACTAGGATTTGTCTATATCTTTACGGGCTACTTTCTATACAGTATTACAGTAAACAGGGAAACAGATGAAAATTTTTCATTTCCACGAATGTAGGCTTTCACTTAGCGTCAAATTTGGCATTCAAATGTGGTGAAAAATGGTGGTTAGGGATTCACAAAATCTGGAAACTCTATCCGCAATAGGAGTCTAGTTCTGGAAATATTGTAATGATGCATTAGTTTCTCGCGTACCTTGAAAATTCCATAAACTACTGACAATAATCTCGATGAATTCAAATTGCATTCAAACTTCGAAATATATGTTTGTTCCTTATTTAGCGAAATTTATACTCTTTAGTGTTTTTAAATATGTTTAATTTGATTTCTGTAGTAAAAATGACCGTTTCATTGGATTGTTTCAATAATATTAATTTTTGTAGCACAAAAAAGAGATTTCTTCAACTATTTACTGAATATTAATTAAATAAAGTGCATTTGTCGACTAGAACCTGCCTCTATCTTTAAGAATTACATTTTACACGCTAGCATGTCGACAGCTTTTTTTTTTTTTTTTTTTTTTTTAATCAATATCCTTACAAGCTCTATCTACGGGCTGAGTATTCGTTAAATGAAGTGCATTCGTTTACTAGAACCTATTTCTGTCTTAAAGAATGAAATTCTACACGCTAAAATGTCGACAACTTTCACATTTACATTACGGGCTCTATCTACAGGATGAATATTTATTATATAAAATGCATTTGTCAACAAGAACCAGCTTATGTCTTTAAGAAATTACTCTCTATACTGAAAAATGTCAACAACTTTCATAACTCTAGCATTACGAGTTTTTTTTTACGGGCTGATTATTCATTAAATAAATTGTATTCGTTGACTAGAACCTGTGTTTAAACTAAACTTTCTACATGCAGATATGTCTTCAAATTTCAAAACAATATCAATACTGACTCTATCATTAGCTTCGTTTGAAATCTCTATGATGGTAGGTCATATATAATTGCCGAAATCATTGTATTTCGGATCATTATGAATATAATTTTCCTTAACCCTCCAAGTGCTGATCGTTCCCCTTAACGTCCCTCTTCACTTACCGTCGCCGGAAGCCCAAGCCAATGTTATTGTATGGACAAATTTTCTTTACAAATAACTTATTAACTAATACATATTTTTAAATTATGTTTTCACATTCAGAAAGTCCCCAACTGTTAAATTGACAGGCCTTTTTCAAAAATGCATATTTTTAATTTTTAATATTTTATTTTGAAATTGCAAAATGAAAAAAATTCACATATTGAAAATTCGTATTTTGCAGCTTCAAAATAAAATAAAAAAAAATAAATAAATGATTTTTAAAAAAAAGTCCGTCAATTTAACAGCTGGGAATTTTCAGAATGTGAAAACAGAATTTAAAAATATGTATTAGTTAATAAGTTTTTTGTAAAGAAAAATTTCACATAGAATAACAATAGCTTGGACTTCCGGCGGCGGTGAGTAAAGAGGGCCCTTAAGTGCTAAGCATTTTTAAGGCACCGTGCAGATATATTTTTCGTGCAGATATATAAAATCGATTGATATCTTGATTTTACGAGTTGTTATATACATTTTGCGAATCGCCTCACTGCGAGACGATAGCACTTTGAGGGTTAATATCTCCAAAAATAAAAATCACAGAAATTCCAGAAAAAAAGAGTCACAACTAGATGTTTTAACAGGCATATATACCAATTTTCAACGTTCTAGGTCCAACTGTTTTTGAGTTATGCGAGATACACACACACACACACACGCATACTTACATACAGATGTCACGTAAGTCGTCGATATCTATGAAACAGGAGCTTCTATTAACACCGAAGCTGCACGTGTACAACTAGATATCATGACAGTCACACATATAAATTTCCAACATTCTATGATCATTCGTTTTTGAGCTATGTGAAATACAAAATCCATTTCAGAAATAGCGATTACTATACTTCCTTATACGCTGTATAAGGAAGTAAAAAAAAAAAAATAAGCTTTATGCTTATTTCTTTCTTTCTTTTTTATTGTTTTTGGAGTCACATTAATTATGTAGATCAGAATCATAAAAATATATAGTATTTAATTGTCCTTTGCCTTAATGAAATTTCTTATTTTTATTCATTTTGAATGTCATTTTACTTCCTTATACAAAGAATAAGGAAGTATAGTAATCCCGATTTGCGAAAATGATTTTTATTTTGCGTAACTCAAAAACAAATCATCGAAGAATGTTACAAATTTATATGCGTGACTGTCACGATGGCTAGTTGTACACTTGCAACTTTGGTTTCAATACGAGCTCCCATTTCAGATATATCAACGACTTTACAAGATTTTTCGTGACGTCTGTATTTAAGTACGTATGTGTGTATGTTGTACGTGTACCTCGCATAACGCAAAAATGGTTGGACGTAGAACGTTGGAAATAGGTACATGGGTTTACTATAACATCTAGCTGTGCATCTCCTTTTTTGGACTTTGTGATTTTCCGTTTTGGAGATATTTAGGAAAATTATATTCAGAATGACCAAAAATACAAAGGTTTTGGCCATTATATATGAACTACCATCTTAGAGATTTCGAGATAACCTAACGATAGAGCCAGTAATGATATTGTTATGAAAGTTGAAGACATTTTTGTGTGTAGAAAGTTATGCTTAAAGCAAGTTCTAGTCGACGAATGCATTTTATTTAATGAATATTCAGCCCGTAGGTAGAACCTGTAATGTTATTGTTGTGAAAGTTGTCGACATTTTAGCGTGTAGAAATTCATTCTTTAAGACAGAAGTATGTTCTAGTCGACGAATGCACTTTAATTAATATTCAGTAAACAGTTGAATTAAGCTCTTTTTTTTTTTTGCTACAAAAATTAAAATTCTTGAAACAATCCAATGAAATGGTCATTTTTCCTACAGAAATCAAATAAACATTATTAAATGCATTACAGAGCATAAATTTCGCTAAATCAAAAACAACCATATATTTCGATAGAGGTTTGAACGGGCCGGGATCGGGTTAAAATTTTTTTGTAGGCTCGGTCCGGGCCGGGCTCGGGCTCAATATTTTTATGTGCACTCGGGCCGGGCCGGGCCGGGCCTGGAGAAAATTTTAAGCCCGAGCCCGGCCCGGCCCGAATCTTTTTCTAGAGTCCTCGTTAATCAACGAAAAAGGAAAATTATAAAATACTTTTTCAGTCATTTATTATACATAATTTTACAGTCTGGTATGTCACATAAAATTTTATTTTGTTAAAAGATGTCTGTAACTTGAATTTAATTGTCTATCAGCTTGTCTGTCCGTGATATGATTTTCCGAAAATATTTTAAACATGTCTCGAAATTAATATATTTTATTTAAAGTAATATTAGATGGTTTCCATTTAAAAATAATACACTGTAAATACAAGTGTCTGAAATTCAGACGAAATTGTGTCTGAAACGGGTGTTTAATTTTAAGATGCTAAAAAGTGTCTTAAAAGGCACGTCGTTTCACACTCGAAACGTCTGAAATTCCGCCATCTTTGATCCTGTCTGAAGTGAACATTTTTCATGAATAAAAAGATGCGTTTTTTACCTGTGAGAAACAGATTTTAGAATCTCCTAGAGAATAGAATGTATGTATTAATAATTTTTACAATAAAAGTCACCGTTGCCCCCGGCGGGTATCGAACCGACAACCTATGGATTCAAAGTCGAGTGTCTTCCCAATCAAGCCATTGGTGCTCACGCTACACTCTGCTTGTATAACGAAATATATTATAGTATCCGTAAAACTAATTGAAGTTTTATGTCTTTGCAATAAAACTGTTCATAAGAAGTAAAGCTTATTGCAGATTATCTTAAATTTCATGTGTAGAGGTTTAGAGTTTTTTTTTTTTTTTTTTTTTTTTTGTAAAATGCGTAATAAATATGAAAAAATAGTAGCCTATGGATTTTAAACGATTTTTTTTTTTTTTTTAACTGGTATTTGCAAGAAAACAAACTATATACATGAAACCAAAAAAAAAAAATGCTCTTTTACATTTTGAAGTGTAGGGAAACATAAAATAATTTTTAAAACGCGAAGAAAAAAATCAATTATGCACAAATTGTTTAAGATTGTTTAGCTACGAATTCGCTTTCTTAGCTACAAGTTAGATGCTTCGTTTATCTTAATATTTTTTTTATTTATTACATGTGAGAATTTTAAATAAAAATTAACTTTGTTTTTTAATTTTTAACAGAATAAGATCAGTGTCTAAGCATTTTAAATAAGTTAACTACTTATATTGCATAAAATAATGTCAAATGTATTTGTTTAAAAAAGTGTTAAAACAGGATATGCATGCTGCTTAAAGTATATTCCCTATGGAAAATTTGTTAAGTAATACAAATGTCTGAATTTCTAAGTGTCTGAAATTTGTAATGTCTGAATTTTTAAGTGTATAAATTGTAAAATGTCTGAAATTTTATGTGTCTGAAAATGTTATATGTCTTAATTTCAGACATATGAACCTTATTCCGACACTTATCTGAGCTCATTTATAAAAAAGACACTTACGTGTCTTAATTTAAGACAGCACATGCGTCTGAAATTTTGCATGCGTAAGTGTTTCAGACATTTATGTGTCTGAATTGACATTTCAGACACACTTCTGTCTGAATTTAAGACGCTTCTATTTACAGTGTATGCATGTTACTACCAGTTTGCGTACATATAACAAACAAAAGAAATTAGATACGTTACTGTATATAAGGCTTTGTTTTCTATGGTCTGTAGTGTTTAGGTGGTATGAAGGCTATAAAAATCCTTCCGCTGTAACGTTTTCTCTAAGGCTTCTTTTCTTTTCTCCAGGGCATTGGATGGAAGTAGATGCTCGTGCAAAAGCATCTTTTCTATTGAATATGGTTGGATTAGTATTAAAGGTTTTTTTTACCGGATCACATGAAAGATTTGGATACATTACGGTATATAACAGGAAGTGGTTGAAAGTGTATTTTTAGTACTATTAACCATTTTAGATATCTTCCTATATTGTTTGAGAATGGTAATATTTTCAATTTGACTTTCTCTCTGTCTTTGTGCCTTCTGTACGTCTGTAATAATGAAATACTGTTTACATAAATATCTTGTAAACATTCAGCAGTTTTGTTAAAGAACATTCTATTGCTTAGTAAAACCTCTGCAAAACACATACTAAAAATCTTTTTTGTAGAAAGGCTTTTTTTTTTTTTTTTTTTTTTTTTTTGTAATTTTACAAATTTTTGAATCGGGCCTGAATTTATCGTTTTTTGTCCGGGCCGGGCCGGGCCTGGGCCGAATTTTTCGATTTCATACCGGGCCGGGCCGAGCCCGGGCCTGAAAATTTCTGCCCGTGCAGACCTCTATTTCGAAGTCTGAATGGAATTTGAGTTTATCTACAGTATTGTCAGTGGTTTATGGACTTTTTAAGGTAGATCTTCGTGAGAAACAAATGCATCATTACAAAATTTCCAGAACTAGACTTGGGTTACAATTTCCAAATTTTGTGAGTCCTTACTACCATTTTTCGCCGCATTTGAATGCCTAATTTTGCCTCTAAGTCAAATTCCACCTTTGTGGAAATGAAAAACTTTCATCTGTTTCCGCTTTTACTGTAATACCATATACAAAGTAGCAGGTAAAGTTATAGTCTACAATCATCAACAACCATTCTTCCTTTTTTCATAATCTTGTCAGTCATGTATAGAACTTTCGAAAAATTTAGTTCTGCGCTATAAACCAATAAATTTTTTTGGAATATTCCTGAACTCTGTTTTTATTGAAGTTAGAGCTTCCGAACTTTGGCAACCCTAAACTACACTTTTTCGCCAAATTCGATTGAAAAGTCGACAAATTCGACGCTGAGTCGCCATATTTGATGCCAAGACCAAAAATATATATTGGCTACTAATTCGCGGCTTGGTGAGATTAGTGATAAAATTTTGCGGCAAATATCATTTCAGGATAGCCAGAAACCTTTTCTTAATTTTAACTGAGTTAATTAATTTGGTAAAAAATTATCGTTTCTCGCCACTAATTTTTGCTAAAGAGAACAAAATTGGGACATGAGTACTCGAATCATTTTCATTGTACTCGAAGCTCTGCACTTGCCAGTGATGAGAGATTCTGTTATGAGCTGTGGAGTACTTTCTCTGAAAAACTATTTTATTTGTCTCGGCGGTACATATATTCGTATTATCGTGACTTTTCTGGTTGTAGTAGCAGTTTTTTTTTCTTATTTTGTTTTTGTTTTAAGGAATGATCGTGGAATGGAACCTGTTTGTTTAGTTACGTTACCTCACACAAAACTGTCAATGTTTCTGATTTAATCAGGAGAAAGGGCCTCACAAAGTAAACAAGTCAATAACGCGTTGTTCTACTTCTGGCCCTTATGTACGCAGTTATTCGGCTTGGTATCAATTGATAGAGTTGGCAGATGTGCTCCTGTGAAGTATCGTGCCAAACTCTGTCCAGTTGTTGCGTTAGATTGGTAAAATCCCGAACTGGTTGTAGGACCCTTTTTATGACGCGCCAAACGACCTCAGTGGAAGAGAAATCTGGGGACTGAGCTCAACCCCATTTCACTGAGCCGCCTATTAAGGGTACTTGAAGTCACTGAAGTACCGGTTGCACGTGGGATTGACAATAATGATGAATTAGTGCTTGATTCCACCAAAACCTGTATGTATGTGAATTTGCGTCTAGTTTGCATTACTCCTTCTTGGTGCGTCAAGTTTTTTGTTATATAGAGTATATATATATGTATATATATATATATATATATATATATATAATGCCTGCCTACAACCTAATTAATATTCTAGTTTTAATCTAGTTTTTATTTTTAGAGTCATTTTCTCCAAATTTAATTGCGATTAAATAAAAAAATAAAAAAAAATTGTAAATACGTCTGGTGTGGAAAATTAGGCGGAGACTACAGGAGTACGGACTATTTAGTTAAAATGTTGGCAGGTATGATATACATATATATATATATATATGTATATTTCGATTTATACATTTATGTCTTTTGATGGAATAGTAGAAATATTAACAACATCATATTTAAGAAGTCTTCCACTTTTTAAATACCACTTTGCTTCAATAGTTATCTTATTCTATTAAATTTTATAAAGGTGTTTCTTTAAGTAAACCAAAAATTGTAATAAAGAAATAGTGGCTTTCAAACAATGGAAGTCTTGGCAGCTATTCAACATAATGTATAATTCTGCGCAGTGTTAAATTTATTATTTACCTGAAATAATCCTTAATTAGAAAAAGATTATTTTCCTGAACTACCAACATTTTATTGTTTATTATTACTAAGGGAGAGATTTTTATATAATACCAAGCTAAATTAAAAATAACACTCATAAAAATTTTATAAAAAATTATATTGCACACTACTAAGAGACGCAAGCATTAGAAGGTAAACCACTTATTGTTTAAAAAGTTTTACTTAATTATTATTATTATTTTAATTTGATTTAGAAAAAAATTATTTTCTAAATAACATAGAGCCAAGTTTTCCCGACTTTCGAGAAGATAACTTTACACCAGAATTTTATGATAGTGAACAACGAGATTTTAAACCTCTGAAAATTAATATAAGAAGTTTCTTCAAAAATATAATAATGATTATCCTTATTTTAAATTTGTTAAGGTTGAAAATTATGCATATTTATTTTTTCGTTTTTATATGTTTTTAAGAAAAGAAAATCGTAATTACACGTTTTTCTTATCTTCCGAATATCAGGTATAAAAATTAAAGGTGTTAGTTATAATTGAGGAGATAAAATTTTGAAAATGGAAGAAGCAATGAATGTCATACCTGATTTCGTTTACTTATTGCTTCTTTCAGAGCTTCTTTGTCCTCTTCAGACAGTTTAACTCCGTTCATTTTTGCTCCTTTAACAAGAACTCCGTATGCTTCTTCTATCTTTCCATGATTTAACAACCATCGAGGAGATTCTGGTATCCTTGTAATTTAACATTAAACGGTTTAATTAAATATATATATATATATTCGTTATAAATAATTCGTTGTAATTTAGCATAAAACGGCTTAGTTAAAAATAAATAAAAATATCAGATAATCGTTATTAAAAAAATAAAATTACAATTTTTTAAATGAATTGATTGAAAAAGACTGTCACAGACTAAACTTAAAACAAGCTTATAGAATAAAAAATCTAACAATAATCTCTAAATGAATTTATCGTTGTATATTTTATTCATAAAAGAAGAAAAAAAAAAACTTAATAACTGATAACCAAACTTTCAATTTTTTTTCTATTTTTAAAAGGAATTTTTATTTTCTTTTACCTATGTATAGTAAAAAAAAAAAAAAAAAAATTTGGGTCGAATTTTCAAAACGGAGTTTTTAGTATATTTAAACGATTTGAGGTATTTGAATCACAAAATCAAATTTACGTGAACTGTGCGTCTGTGTGTGTCTGTTACTGTTGTCAGTATATCTCAAGAACAAATGTTAGCAGGAAGGCCATATTTGGTATTCTAAATCTGCATCATTTTGGGGTAACACTTAAAATTTTCCTTGAGGTAAACAAAAAAAAAAAAAAAAAAAAAAATCGGTTCATGCAAAAAGACATACAGAAGTGTTCAAATATATTATGTCTACAGGCGAAATTGGAAAAAGCTATACAGTTTAATATCTTTAGACTGCACTATAAAATGTAAATTATCATACATACTTTTTGCGACCAAAAGTATACGTAGAACATGGTGTGAAATGTATTTATCATTTACTTACAGGGGCACATAAATACTTATAGTATATTAGTACTGTGTACAGAAATAGTTCAAAGTGCGTTTGAAGTTGTGTTATTATTTTATTTTGTTTTATTTTTTGCTAATTGTTTGCTGTGCCAAATTTATGTATATGTTTTGGTGTGTATGTAATTTACAGATCATATACAGATAATATTATTTGAGTGAATTGAGTTTTGTAAAGACAAATCCATAAATAATTTGAAATAATTTTTGAATTTAATAACATGTTTGAATTATTCATTAATCTAGCTACAATGTACAACGGGATGGGATGTTTTAGTTCAGGAATCAAGAACTGTTTGAAAGCACATCATTATATTCTTAAAAAGAACAACACGGACGATTAAAGGTTTTTACTGACACAAAATATAGAAAATTAAATATTTTTTTATGAATCTTGAAAATTCTAAAAATAAAATTATTAACATTTTATATCTACACACAGAAAAATAAATTGGTCACAGTGACCTGCCAAAATGCTCAGCTGACAATACAGAATTGACTAACCAAAATAACTGACTAGCCAAAAAGTGTACTTGCTGAACTAGTCTCCAAAACTGAAAAGTGTACTTGCTGAACTAGTCACCGCAACTGAAAAGTGTACTTGCTGAACTAGTCTTCAAAACTAAAAAGTGTACTTGCTGAACTAGTCACCAAAACTGAAAAGTGTACTTGTTGAACTAGTCACCAAAACTGAAAAGTGTACTTGCTAAACTAGTCACCAAAACACTACTCCAGACTAGGAAGGTTAATATTATTAGACAAAGAAGGCTAGTCGATAATCATAATTATCTGACCAGGAAGGTTAGTCAACAACCGCAGTTGCCAGACAAGGCAAGTTAGTCAGAATCTGCACTTGATTAAGACGGTTAGTCAGCAGCCAACAGGTATCTTACGAAGCAAGCTAGTCAATTTTCAATGAATATCTGAAGAGGCAGGATAGTCAAGACTATTTACCTGACTAATCTGTCTGGTAATATTTGAAAAGGAAAACTAGTCTCTATTTGACTAAGCTGCCTCATAATATTTGTGGAGAAATTTTAGCCCGAAAAAAAAAAATATATATATATTTGACTAGCCTGTCTCATAATATTTGAGAGAGATTAATCAAAAAAATTTAATAGATTAAAATCCCTCATATTTCATGAGGAAGTGGCCTCATACTTGTTTGCAGGGGCTTTTGAAAAAGCATTGATGTTAGTCTTAACCTCATTACTTTTGTAATCGTTTAATTTTTTTCCCCGTTCAAGATGTTCAACATTGGAAAGACATTTAAAGAACTTTTCTGAAAAAGATTACTTGTCCATCATTTGGAATAAAATACTCATAGCTGCCAACTTTTTCAATTTATTACGGAATGCTTCGCCCTTTTCTTCGTACCATATTCTTTCTACAGTAATTTTCATTAGCATGTAATTACAATTAAATATGAAGGCAATTACTCTTCAAATATGATTTGAAAAAAGGGCGGTACTAACAAAATTCCTGAATCAATTAAAATAGTTAGCAGCTATGAATACTGGAAATTTAACAAACCTAGTGAAACAAAGAATTCGCTGGTTTAAAACTTCCTACATTTATTTTAGTTCCTTCCCTACATTTATTTATCATTAACACATGCATTTATCTCGCACACATGTTCAAGAAATGAAAGTTCGGGGATCAATTGTGTGTTGGTGTTGCATATTAAGGCCGTGAGGGGGGGGTCTTTCTAAGTGGTCCTACTCCGTATTTTACGCAAGTTTCAGAGAAAACCACGGAAAACACCGAACGACTGGGTCGGCGTACGCCTCCTGGAATCCCACTTTCCGTCTACCAACTTAGAACGCAGAGCCTTATGGCTGACGTCATCACAGACAGGCGAACATTATCATCACCGGCTGTGAGCGTTTTGTTTGGTGTCAGCTGCGATTTTTTTCCCTTTCCTCTTCATAAAAATAAAAATTGAATGTAGTAACAGAAGCAAATTTTCGCAACTACAATATTGAACTTGCTTTATTTAAAATCATTTGAATAATTTAGGGATGATTGGATTTAGCAAAAATTTCTGAATTTAAAACCAGTTAAAAAACAAACAAGAATACTCCAATGGCAATATCGTTCCATTTACAAATGAAAATAACTTATTTTCTAAAAGAGATTATAAAGATGCTTTCTTACTCGCCCCCCCCCCCTCTTAAAAAAAAAAGTTTGAAATGTTATATTTTTTAAAACTGAATTTTTCAAGTTTTCCGATATTTACGAACAGAATTCTTCCCATATTTAATTTCAGTGGACAATGATAAAATAATAAATAACTATGTAATATTAAGAGGCATATCTAATATAGTTAAAAAATAAAATAAAAAGCAAATAAAATAATCATGTAAAAAAATATCCAAATAACGGGAAATAAATTATTGGAATAAAAAACTTTAAAAGTTAATATTATTTTACATGCACAAGAACAAAGTACTGGATTCCTGAAATTTTTGAACACCAGTTTTTGATGAACTTATCTGGATACTGTATCTTTCGAATCGATGAACATGATTTAATTCAACTTGATATTTAGTTTGACCTTGACCTATATTGTGCTGATTACATTTGGGGATCAACAACTAAACATGTGGTGGTGTCATCGCGTTTTTGCGGAATTTTTTAATAGGTAGTATAGGAAAAAATTTCGCATGAGTTTACATAATGGAAATTATTTTTGACTTTTTAATATGAAATTAAATAAATATGTTTATAGTAGCAAGAGTCAACCAGCTAAACAAATTGTATATGTAAGCGCATCGCTTCCGCCCTCTTGTAAGAGTAAATTTTTAGTATGGGTATCTTTCAAAAGAACTCGTCAATACCTTTAAAACTAATGGTTGAACATAGATCTATGATAA
The DNA here is from genome assembly GCA_963930645.1 of Salticus scenicus. NCBI lineage: Eukaryota > Metazoa > Arthropoda > Arachnida > Araneae > Salticidae > Salticus > Salticus scenicus. The sequence continues at coordinate 253,514,823 of OZ005650.1, forward strand.
TTTTAAAAATATATATGTATCAATCTCCCCCCCCCCCAATTTAAAAAATAAAATAAATAAATAAAATTGAGAAAAGTAAAGCACATATACATATAGAGAGAGAAATTTAAGATTTTTATTTTGAACAAAACAGAATTTATTAAAAATAGAAACTTCCCAAAAATTTATTTGCTGTTAAATTTTCATTTAGGTTCCTATGACCATTATTAAGATTAAAAAAAAAAAAAAAAAAAAAAATCATGCTTTAGTGCTTTTTAAAAAAAATTATTATTCAATTGTATAATATGAAATTCCTGCTCATAATCCACACTGTAAAAAATTTCTGTACTTTTTAGAGAAAAAATCTGTATTTTTTACAGAATAGAGCTGTTTTAAAGGAAAAACAGATTTGTTCTGTTTTTTATATTGTTTTCTGTTTTCCTCCCCCCCTTTTTTCTGTATTTTCCCCTTTTCTGTTTTTCAGCATGCTGGGGGAAAAAATTCTGTAATTTTTATAGGAAAAATCTGTATTTATAGAAAAGAGTTGTTTTAAAGAAAAAACAGATTTTTTTTGTTTTTGTTTTTTATCCCCTTTTCTGTTTCTCCCCCTCCCCTTTTTTTTCTGTTTTTTTTCCCTTTTCCTGTTTTTCAGCATGCTGGAGAAAAAAATTAGAAAAGAGTTGTTCTAAAGAAAAAACAGATTTTTTTTTTTTAACCCTCTTTACTGCCCCCCCCCCTTTTCTGTTTTTGAGCACACACACACACACACAAAATCTGGTGTGAAACAACCACACGACTTTTATTACCCACTATTACACGTATTATATGTAATTTTTTGGAATTTTCCAGTAAAGAGTATTGAGTATATAGATATACATGCACGTGCGTATAAAGGATTATATATTATATATTATTATCTTATATATATTAACATAGCGAGTTAAACATAAAAAAAAGAAAAAATGATAGAGTTATTTTTTTAAAACACGAATTTTCGAGATCTAAAGCTGAACACCTAATCAGGATAATCGTTAATTTTACTGTAATAATCACGTAATATATGAAAAAGAGTATCTAAAATGGATTTCTGTAACAACTTCCAAGAAAATCATTAGAGCCGCTTTTGAGATACTAACCTTTACCAAAACTTAGCATACTCAATTATTGACCGGTAAACAAGAACCGCAGACAAAAGGATATTTAAAAAGGAGTTAATATGGTGAATTAAAAAAAATAAAATAAAAATAAAAAATCCGTACAACCGTTTTTAAAGGAACGCACTTGCGAAACCTGAAATTGAGCTTTCATACAGTGTGCCTATCAATTATCCTGAACTAATAAACTATATCATTCGAAAGGGTTTATACAGCAACTCTGAAGAAAATCGTTAGAGTCGTTTTTGAGATACGCACTTACGGTCCCTCTTCCGGTTTCCGATAATCCACTTCCGGTTTTCCAGTTTTCGCCAAAATTTGGAAAATTCACCTGTACACCAGACCTGTATCAATTCTGAAGTTTCATAGTTCTATCTTTATTGGTTTCGGAGATATGATAGCCAAAAGATTCCGCGGGCGCGCGCCCACGCCCACGCACACTGACCAATTGCTAAAACTACTTTTTTGCAATCAGGAGCCCTTAAAACGTGTAAATCAGGTGAAAACTCGATATCAAATTTTTGGACCGAATACAATACTTCCATTACCTACGGTAGTAGTGGGGGGACATTGGGAGTTCCAAATTTTTAAAATATAGAAAGTGACTTGAAAATTCGTATAATTAGGTTTTTGGATGTCAAGAATCGATTGTAAATACTTTCGAAAGTGTAAAATTAATAGGGAGAGAGAGGGGGGGGGGCAAATTTTTTGTAATAGAGATAAAACCTCAAATATTGGTATTTCTAGGTGTTTGGGTGTAAGGAATCGATTAAAGATATTTTCGAATATGTAAAATTATTCCAGGAAGAGCATTACTTGTAAGGGTAAAAATTTTAAAACAAAGAGTTTCTTGAAAAATGGCATTATTATATTTTTTGAGTGAGAGGTATCGATTGCGGACACTTTCTAAAGTGTCTTTGTGTGCGTGTGTGTGGGGGGGGGGGGGGAGTAAGAGAGATACGGGGCGAAAACTGTAGAAATAAAGTTAGTGTGTTCAAAATTGCCATTATTCTGTTTTTGGGATGTATGAATCGATTACAGATATACCTAAATGTGTCAAATTATTGGAGGAAGAAGGGGGGGGGTTAAAAAATGTTGAAATAGAGATAGAGCTTTGAAAATTCGTATTAGGTCCTGAGGTGAGAAATCGATTGAGAATACTTTCGAAAGTGTAAAATTATAACATGCATGGTGTCGGGCGCGTGTAGCTCGCAGGAATATCCGCTATCACGGGCAATTGGTGTCCGAACGGATGATTTCAGCAAGTACAAAAGATTTTTTTCGTTTTCCCGTATGCTTTTTTATTTATGAAAATATCTTAAGAATCGAACTTAGCATGCATGTGGCTGCGCTGCCGAAGGTAGTGGGGACAGGAGCAAATTTTTGCCCGATCATTAAAGATATTTTAAAAATAAATTTTTAATCTTTTCTGACTGATAAATAATTACAAGATAAAAAGATCTTTTTATATACCATGTTTTTAAATTTTCTGTTCAATCATATAAACGCTACCGAAGGCAGCGGGAACCCGGAGCAATTGGATAAATTTTTAAAAAAATTCATTGCTCTCGTGTTTTGAGCTATTATAAAAGTTTCAAATGTCTAGCTAGTTGGGAAGTTAGTGAAAAATCGATTGCAAGCTTTGTACTGGTAACGCTGCCGAAGGCAGCAGGAACCCGAAACATTTGGCTAAAGGTATTAAGAAAATGCATTGTCACCGTATTGTGAGCTGTCCTGAAAGTTTCAAATGTCTAGCTAGTCGGGAAGTTAGTTAAATAAATTTTCTGTTGAATCATATAAACGCTGCTGAAGGCAGTAGGGACCTGAAACAGTTGACTAAAACTATAAAAAAAAATATGTATTGTCACTGTATTCTGAGCTATCCTGAAAGTTTCAAATGTCTAGCTAGTCGAGAAGTTACGGAAAAATCGATTGCAATCTTTGTACTGATAACGCTGCCGAAGGCAGCAAGAACCCGAAACATTTGACTAAAGGTATTAAAAAAATGCATTTTAACCGTATTCTGAACTATTCTGAAAGTTTCAAATGTCTAGCTAGTCGGGAAGTTTGTTAAATAAATTTTCGTTCGAATCATATAAACGCTGCCGAAGGCAGTAGGGACCTGAATCAGTTGACTAAAAGTATAAAAAAAAAATGTATTGTCACTGTATTCTGAGCTAAGGCAGCAGGAACCCGGAGTAGTTGGTTAAAAATATTTAAAAAATGCATTTTCACCGTGTTCTGAACTATTCTGAAAGTTTCCCATGTCTAGCTAGTCGGGAAGTTAGTTAAATAAATTTTCTGTTGAATCATATAAACGCTGCCGAAGGCTGTAGGGACCTGAAACAGTTGACTAAAAGTAATAAAAAAATGTATTGTCACCGGTTTTGAGCTATCCTGAAAGTTTCAAATGTCTAGCTAGTCGGAAAGTTAGGAAAAAATCGATTGCAATCTTTGTACTGATAACGCTGCCGAAGGCAGCGGGAACCCGAAACAGTTGGCTAAAGGTATTAAAAATATGCATTTTAACCTTATTCTGAACTATTCTGAAAGTTTCAAATGTCTAGCTAGTCAGGAAGTTAGTTAAATAAATTTTCTGTCGAATCATATAAACGCTGCCGAAGGCAGCGGAACTTGAAGCAGTTGACTAAAATTATTAGAAAAATGTATTGTCACCGTGTTGTGAGCTGTCCTGAAAATTTCAAATATCTAGCTAGTCGGGAAGTTAGTTAAAAATCGATTGCAAGATTTGTCCCTGACAAACACGCAAACACACAAACACACAAGAATCGAAGTTAATAAAAACATGGTAAAATAGCGCTTTATTTTTAAAATACTGACAGGATGCTGTAGGTTCTGAAATGGATAGAGGACTCCGTAGGCGCCACCTAGCGGGAGTTTAACACGGTCAGACTTTTCTAGGATCGCGAACCAACTAGTCTCTTATATTATTAAAATTTGTGCGCGTGTGTGTGTCTGTCTGTGAGAAACGGCTTGAAGCAGCTAAAGCTCAACCGCTAATGGTTGCACGGACTTCGGACAGGTACTAGAGGTGAGTTCGGGCTCTATTTTGGCAATTCGAGCCCGCCCGGGCCCGAGACATTTTTGAACTGAGCTCGCCCGAGCCCGAAAAATTTTGTGTGATCAAAGCCCGAGCCCGATATTGAAGTGGTACGCTATGCAACGCATACACAATAGTAAAATTAAATACCGTTTTCATTTTCAAATTAATTTTCTTATTATCAATCCTCAATTTAAATAACTATAAATGTAATTATAACAATTTATAATGTCTGTGTCTCTGTATACATGTATATATTTATATAATATATATTTATAGTGCAGCCCATTATTTATAACGCGCCTGTCGGGGGATAAAAAATTTATCCGAATGAGTGATGTAATGAGGCCCAATATAACGGAAGGATTACTGTAAACAATATAACATAATATGCATCCCGTTGAAAAAAAAAGTTCTATTTAAAAAAAAGAAAGTCAAAGCTACTAAGGTTTGCAAGATTATTTTGTGATTTATAACCCATCATGACTATTATGGCATTACTAAAAGTGCTCTCAAAAAAAAAAAAAAAAAAAAAAGAAAGAAATTTTATTCATGATAAAATAATACAGCTCTGCGACGCCTACTAAACAACAGTTCTCATCTAAATCTACGTACATTATATTTTAATACCTTCTCAAAAACATCTGCAAGAGAAAAAAAAATAATTATTAGTTTACATTCACAGTCTCTTCAAAAGGATGTGAGTAATCAAAATAGATGAATCACACATCTGATTATCCTCCAAGAGCGAGCCTGTTTTTCACAGCTTCTATTCTAAAAGATAATAATGATATATTTGATGTATTTTGTTAATTGTTTCAGTCTAGTGCGATATGGATGTTTATTTTACTATAATAATTTGGGTAAGCCTGTATTCACAATGGTATGGTATATATCGCAAACACGTTTCTACTTATTAAAGTAAAAGTTCTTTGAAAGATGTTCTCAAGTAGACCCGACTACTGAAAACTAAACCCGAACCCGATGTAAAAATAAATCAGTCAACCCGACCCGAACCGGACCCGCAAGAAAAATATTTAGTCGACCCGACTCGATGCAGGACTGTACCCCAAATAACAAGCAAATAAGTCGAGAAACAACTAGGGAGAGATACCCCGCGGTGTGTCCATTTTACTAACATTGACCACCACGGGAGACGGGACAAGGCGGAGATCGGAGATGCGGTGTCAGAATAACAATATAGCTAGCATACGAATACCATAATACAGAACATACTACTTTTAATGTATAATATTCATATGTATGAGAATAGAACTTATATTTATGGATATATATAAAGATTTTTTGATTCAAACTATAAACTTTAATAAAATCAGACTCAGTGTAGACCTTTTCGTTTTTAGTTCATCTCAGAACAATACAACCAAAATATTTCTATAGTATGTATATGTATATATATAGAAATATACAGTGAAACCTCTCAAGTTGGACACCCCTATAAGTTGGACACCCCTCTAAGTTGGACGCTTTTTCTCGGAACGGAATGTATCCATTAACATTATGTCTAACCCCTTATAAGTTGGACACCTCTCTAAGTTGGACACTTTTTCTTGGAACCGTAGGTGTCCAACTTAGAGAGGTTTTACTGAAAATATTAATCTTTAAATAAATCCTTTTTTGTCTGAAACTCTTATTTCTTAACAGAGTGAGAAGATCTTCAAACTCTAGACTCTAAATCGTTAATCATGGCTATCATCAATTTCTCGCGTATCCCTTAACTTGTGCGCGCGCAGCGCGCACGCGACTGCGCTGCCGAAGGCAGTGGGGACCCGGTGCGAGTTTTTACACGATCAGAAATGATTTTTTTTAGGGGGCACAAAAGGTCAGGGAAGGAATACGCGCGCGCAGCGCGTGTATCCCTTCAGTCGTGCGCGCAGCGCGCACGGTACTGCGCTGCCGAAGGCAGTGGGGACCCGGTGCGAGTTTTTACCCGATTAGAAATGATTTTTTTAGGGGGCACGAAAGGTCAGGGAAGGTATACGCGCGCGCAGCCCGTGTATCCCTTAAGTTGTGCGCGCGCAGCGCGCACGGGACTGCGCTGCCGAAGGCAGTGGGGACCCGGGCCGACTTTTTACCCAATCAGAAATGATTTTTTTTTTAATTTCTTTTCTTAACACTAAAAATTACTCTTAGTGATTCATTAATTTTAGTGATTCATTTGAAAATACTGACCCGCTAGCGGGCGAAGCCAGCTAGTTTCTATTAAAAACTGAACAAAAATTAGAAAAATTGGAAAACTGTTTTTAAAATTCCACTACCACGTCATTTAAATAAAATGTAATTATCTCTGGGAATGATCAGATCAGAATAACAAATAATCTATTTTAAAAGCCGCCAGTTTGTCTATCACTTTACTGTCTTCCGCTGTTTTGATATGTTAGGTATTGAAAATGGAAAATTCCTTGAAAGAGATGACATTAAATACATTTTTGTTAGTAAAATAATATTTTATTTCCATTATCTTAATAATACCAATACTTGTTACAATAATAGAAATAAACTGTAATGATGTGGTCATCACAGAACTTTTTTGTATGTTTTCTTAAACAAATCATTTATTATTATTATTGTTGTTGTTTTTTTAAATCCATAATGAGACGATTTTCATCTCAGATAGTGGTAGTACACTAAATGTCCAACGGAAGTGAATTTTTACCATGCAGATGACATCATTCTCGTTCTCAAATAATAATAATAAATACAATATTGCAGCCCCATTTATCGGCGGATATGCACTTAAATTAATCAGCATATGCCTCATAATGGCCTTTTCATTTATCGAATTTCGTTCGACTATACGTTATAGAACTGAAGATATAGCTTCCCTAAAATTGCGGAAATCGCTGTATAACAACGCCACCCAATGCCCGATTGGCACCAAAAGTTGATATGTCAAGGGGCATCTACATATATGCAATTATGTTCTGTAGTTCCTGAGATATAGCCTTCCCTGAAGCTGCGGAAGTCGAAGCTTCAGGATATATAGCAGCGCCATTTGTTGAGCGATTAGCACCAAAAGTTGATAAGTACTAGTTTATGTCAAGATGCATCTGCATGTAAATGTATATGCAATTCTTTGCACTAGTTCCTGAGATACAGTCGCCACAAAATTTTTGTCACACATGCAGGCAGACGGATATTTTCTAAACGTGGTCAAATCGTGTTCTGGACCTCTCAAAACATGTAAATCCATCTAAAACCGAAAGTCGAAAATTTTTACGAATCCAATACTTAAAAAACTAATATAAAAGAAGATCTTTGTCTGTCTGAACATAGAAGTATAAAATTTGGCATACGAGTGCTCAGAAGCCTTCCGGAGGGGATACTGAAAACAGAATTTAAAAATTTTAATTAGTTGCGGGGATATTAATTAAAACGTCAACCTATGTCAATTAATAAACGACTCAATTTTGAGCTTAAAATGGGTTTAAGGAGAGTTAAATGGCTAAATAAATTAGAAATGACTGTCCAATTGTTACGAATATGGTACCAAATGAAAGGGGCGATTTTTTTTAATCCAGGGGTGTAAGCAGCATTTCAACACGACAATTAGATTTTTTAAAATTAACTAAAGCATGAAATTTAGCTGACAACACTTAATTATTTCATTTATCAAAGATTCTCGAGTGCCAGGTGCCAGACATGCTGGCTGACTATTCTTCCGGTCGGGAGAAATTGCTTTTCGTCCACATGACAAGTACTGGAAATAAAAAAGCAGTTTTTGAATTTTTTCAATTTTAAATCGATTTAAGCAGAAATTCGAAATCGCCCGTCATATGGCTCACCTGTCTGCAGTTAAAAAATCTAAACTATAGCTTTAAAATTAAAATAAATAGACATATTACATTTATTTAAATTCATTTTTATTTAATCTGTTAATGAAACCTAAAGTTACTTTTGAAGAAATAATAATGATTTTTTTTTTCTTTTCTGAATTCGGCTGTAAAAAAGCAGTTTTGGAATTCTTAAATTTTAGACGGATTTCAACAGAAATCGTTAATCGCCCTTGATAGATTAGCCCTTTTGAGTCTAAAATATTAATACATAATACATCATTCAAAAGATATTTTAAAGTATTTTTATTACAGATTATTGAAGTGATATAACCCGTTCAAATTCTGTACCTCTGTACGAAACTTTCGGAGAAAACTATGGAAAAACCAGAACGTTTTTATTCTTTCATATTTTACAGAGTTTCGAATTCAGATTTCCGCTCACATTTCTTACTAATAATTGTTAACGGTATATAGCCCGGAATTATGTAAGTTTTGGAGAAAACCACAGATAAGTCAGACACAAATCTTTTTATAAAAATGTTTGCATTACTTTTGTATCTCAGCTTCTGATTAGTACAATTTCATAAATAATATGTTATTTAAAAACTTATTTGAATTTTAATATAAAAAGTAGGGATCGCAAATCTCTGCCGCCAGATGGCACTTTAATATGTTAAAATTTTAATATCTCCAATTATAATTATGATTAAGTTACTTATAATACACCATTTGCAATATATTTTATAGATGACTTTTAAACTGATATAAGCCGTTAAATTCTGTGAGGAAGTTTCAGCAAAAACCACGGAAAATCCAGAACACCTTTATTCCAATATATCCATTTTTGATTATGATTAAATTACTTATACCATTCGAAATTTATTTTACAGTAATTTTATTGCAAACTTTTAAACTGATATAAACCATTAAATTCAGTACGGGAGTTTCAGAGAAAATCACAGAAAACCCGGAACACCTTTATCGTTTTTTATTTTGCGGACTTTCGAATTCCAATACTCCGTTCACATTTCTTTTTAAGGATTTTTAGCATTATTTAGCCCTCAATTACGCAAGTTTCGAAGAAAACCACGGAAACCTCAGCCACAAATCTTTTTATAACAATATAAATATTACATTTGTATCTCAGCTTCTAATTAACATAATTTCATAAGTAATGTATCATGTTAAATGTTTTTTGAATTGGAATTGAAGAGTATGTGTCACAATTCTCTGTCGCCAGACAGATTTTTGATATTTTAATAATTTAATATCTCCAATTAAGTATAAATTATTTGGGAGTCGATTAGGAGTCCGTAAGCCACACCGGATTGGGGATTTGCCGCGATCAGAATTTTCAATGTTCCTTTACACAGTGAGCTAACAGGCTGTTTCAAATCATGATACGTAAAGGGGCGCCGTAGTCACCACAGAGCTGAAATTTGCTGCATTTAAAATTTTCAAAGCTATTTGCACTATGAGCGAGCAAGCTGTTGTAAGTTCTAAAACGGGGGCGCCACCCAGCTAAGGTTAGAATTTCTAAATATCTTAACATGGTGAGCGAACAGGTTGTTTCAGACACTGAAACAAGAAGAGGGCGCTAACGAGCGGGTATTTATTGCAGTTACAATTTTCAATAAAGCTATTTGTACTATATGTCAATAAGCTGTTGTAGGTCCCAAAACGGGAAAAAGGCGCCGCAGGCTCCACCGAGCGGGGGTTTCAAACGGTCGGATTTTTCAAGGATCGCGAACCAGCTGGTCGCCGAAGGTGGCTAGTATTCAATAGAAGAAAGTATTGGATTCGTAAAAATTTTCGACCTGGGTTTTTGATAGATTTACACGTTTTGAGAGCTGTAGAACACGATTTGACCATTTTTAGAAAATGTCTGTGTGTGTCACAAAATTTTGGGACAACTGTATCTCAGGTATTTCTATGCAGAATTTCATACAAATTGGTATGTCGTTACACATTGACATAAATTAATGTCTATCAACTTTTGGTAAAAATTGAGCAACAGCTTGCGTTGCCATCCCGCTTTTTCTAAATTTTTAACATGGTGGTATAGGACAAAAGTTTGTATAAATGTGCATAAAAAGAATTATTTTTCAATAATCATTACGAAATTTAAAAGAATTATTTGTAATAGAGATAGCCAACTGGGAAAAAAATTGTGCATGTAGGAGCCTCGCCTCCCCTCCCGGGGGTGAAGTCCCCCCTCGAGGGGAGTAAATTTCCATGATGGGTATATTTCAAAAGAGCTCGCTAATACCTTTAAAACGAATGGTTGAACCATTGATCTGCGATAATTTAAAATAAAATTATCGATTTTTTTCATTTTTAACAACTACAACAACAACAAAAAAAAAAAATATCTATCTATCTATCTATAATAATAAAAGAAAAGGGTTGTCTGTCTGCCTGTTCTTTTATACTTTTAGCCCTATTGAACGCAGAAGTACAAAAATTGACATACGGATGCTCAGGGGCCTTCCCGAGGGGCTCCTGAAAACAGAATTTAAAAATTTTAATTAGTTGTGGAGTTATTAATTAAAATGTCCACTCATGTCTAATCTAAAAGCGATCTCAATGACTGAGAATCCACCGCCATTGCATAAAAAAAGATATTTTAACGGAGTTAAAAGCAGAAAAAGTGGAAAATAAATTAGAAATATTCGTCCGATCGTTACGATTTCGATCCCCAAATGAAAGGGGCATTTTTTCTGAATCTAAGTGTGCAAGTGGCGTATCGGTACAACAATTAGATTTTTTAAAATTAACTAAAGTATGAATTTTTTGTGACAACATCATTTCAAATGCCAGACGACTGTCTGCCATGAAAAAGGAAATGATTGTAACCGATCAAGATGTCACGTGTTTTATAGTGGGGCAGAAATTGCAATTTTCAAATTCTTTCAAATTTTCATTCCCGTTACATTTGAATTAATATTCGGCCTAGACAGCATATAAAGCTACTGTTCAATTTTCATGAAAATATGTGGATAAACAAAAAATTAGATTAAATTTTGTTTTATATTTTGCAGTGTTTTAAATTGAGATATGCCGTTGAAATTTCGTAATATTTGGTTTTAACGCCCGAAATTCGATTCTGAATATTTTTGAAAGTGTTGAATTATTAGGAAGGGCGAAGGAGCAAAGAAAAAAAAAATAGTTACAGCGTTTGAAATTGGTATTATTAGGTTTTAAGGAAAGATAAATCGATTGCGGATATTTTCAAGTGTAAAATTATTAGAAGGGACGTAAAGAGGGGGCAGGGGCAAAAACGTAGAAAAAAAAACGGTTGTTTCGGAGAAAACTACAGAAAACCCAGAACGCCTTTATTCTTTTATATATTGCAGAGTTTCGAATCCTGATACTCCTTTAATATTTCATACTATGGATTTTTAACACTATTCAGCCCGGAATTACGCAAGTTTCGGAGAAAACCACGAAAAAGTCAGACATAAATCGTTTTATAATAGTCTTTATATTATTTTTGTATCTCAGCTTCTAATTAGCATAATTTCAAAAGTAATATATCATTTTGAAACTTATTTAAATTGAATTTCAAGAGTAGACGCCACAAATTTCTGTCACTTTCCTTTAACCGACTACCGTAAATAATGGAATTCGAGATTTCCCGTGATTTACACGTTTTAAGGTCTCCTGGTTAGGTTTTCTTTTGTATCTCAGCTACTAATTAAAATAATTTCATAAGTAATACATCATTTTAAAGCTTTGTTAATTTGGAATAGAACAGTAGGTTACAGAATTTTCTACCGCCAGATGGCGTTGCAATATTTTAAAATTTCAATATTTCGAATTCTAAATATGATTAAATTATTTTTAACTAGCCGCCTTCGGCGACCAGCTGGTTCGCGATCCTTGAAAAGTCCGACTTTACGAAACTCCGCACTGTGGCGCCTTTTTCCCGTTTCAAGTCCTACAACAGCTCATTGACATATAGTGAAAATAACTTTATTGAAAAATTTAATCGCAGGAAATTTTCGCTTGGTAGCGCCTACGGCGCCCTCTTCTCGTTTCAATATCTGAGACAGCCTGTTCGCTGTTCCTGTATAACGTTAACGAAATTGAAATGTTCGAATAAAATGCGAAGTTTTCATCGAAATCTTAAAATATTCCATTTTTTTATTGACATTTTAATATAATAACACAATTAAAAAATTTCAAGGAAATTCAAAGAAAATTGGCTTTGGGGCAAATGCATTAGGTTTGCAAAATTGATTAATTTTTTCCAAATCTAAAAAAGAAAATGGTTGAAATACTTAAAAATTTGTATCTTCCGTTTCATACAGAATGCCATGCTAAACATCCTTTTAAAGGTTGTGAAGCATTCATCCAAAAAATATATTTCTTTTATCCCCTACCCCCCCCCCCCCCTCAGATGATATTTCCTATCATCACTTGGAGGGGGATATGACACCAGTAACTCAAAATTTACAGTCGGTAGAAAAATTATTGAAGCACACACTTACTTTTCTCACATATGTATTTTTAGTTTGGTTGCTAATTTGTATTATCAGCTTGAAGCATATAAACAGCAAAAGGTTAAGATCATGCCTCGACAAATATTCAACTCCAACTCGACAAAAATGGATAATTTGTTTTAAAAATAACACAGATCTGTGGTTCAATCATTCGTTTTAAAATTAAAGGTATTGAGGAGTTCTTTTGAAAGATATCCATACTGAATATTTACACCAACTGGGCAGTGGCGGATTTAAGGGGGTGCTAGGGGGCTGAAGCCCCCCCCCCCCAAATCACTGTCATTCATAATTGAATTTTGCAATTGTAAATTTTTTATTGGTGTAGAATAACACTTTGAAAAATCTTAGCCCCCCCCCCCCAAAAAAAAAAATCAAGTTCTGGATCCGCCACTGCAACTGGGGGCTATTTCCCTCAGGGGGATGTTCTACCGTGTGCGCACACTTTATTTTCCTAGTTTACTCCTACGATTATCAATAATTCCTATTAATTTCACAATCATTTCATAAAAATAATTCTCATTATATACATATTTATACGAAATTTTGTCCTATGCTACACCCTAGCACCAGTGGCGTCGCCAGAAAAAAATTCAAGGTGGGGCACAACCTGAAAAGAAAAAAAAAAAAAAAAGTTGCTTTTTAATAAAATTCTGATAGCACAGTTTTAAAGTTAAAGAAAAAAAAATGCTTATTAGAATTTTCCGGAGGGGGGGGGGGAGTGCTCCCCTTGCCCCATTGTGCCGACACCCATGCCTAGCACATAGTCAGACACACAGGCATTTTCTAAAAATGGTCAAATCGTGTTAAGGATCTCACAAAACATGAAAATCCATTCAAAACTAGAGTTCGAAAACTTTCACCAATTCATCATTTTCTTAGATATACAGAAGAAAGTATAAATAGTTAAATCGTGCTCGAGACTTATCAAAACATGTGAATCCATTAAAAACCAAGAATTGAAATTTTTTACTAATCTTCTTTTAAACGCAGAAGAAAGTAACAAAAATAAAAAATAAATAAATAAAAAGTCTTTTGAAACATTAAAAAATTAGTTTGTTATGGTAATTACAAAACTGTCTTTTGTATATTTCAGTACAAATTATAAAAGTATTACTTATTGAAATTATTTTCTTTCGAAATTGGGGACATTCGGTTCTCCATGAATGAAATGACTCAAAAATATCTACCTCATAGAGCTTAAGCGCAATGACCTTGAATTTAATAAATACCTATTACTTTATTTAAGTATACCCTCATACAAATATTAATTGGTTTATCAAGCAATTGTTTATCTGATTTTCTTACGAATTACGATGTAAAACCCACTCAATCTCAACCTCAAAGAGCAAATCTTTTTTTCTTTTAGCAGATCGCAGTATTTTGAAAAACAGTTATGGCAACCCTTAGCTGTTTGATTTACAAAACAAGGTCACATGATCACATCACAAGATGGATTCCCATTTCCCGCTTTACCGATTGCATGACGTATAATTATCACATAATTATCAAGGTAGGCTAGCTTTTCTTGTGTTTCTGAAGTACATTTTTTCTTTTTTTACATTGAAGATTAAAATAAATATTTATTACTCTAATATAATAGATTTTGTCATCAAAATTCATTTCAACGTGTACAACACTGTTAGCTTTTTTGTATTTTTGCTAATCTATATCCCTGATTTAAGGGGAAGTCCCGCGGTAACTTGTGTTGTATAATATGTAACAGGGAAACAAGATATTTTTTTAATGAAAGGGAGCCTCGAAATGATACTGAGTTTCCCTAATTTAAAAGCTTAATCAGGTCCTGGTTATAGCTATTGCCAAATATTAAATACATTGAAATTTCAAGTAGAGTCACTCCAGATTTCTTTTTTAATATTTTTATGATGTTTGATCGCTAAAAATTTTCATTGAAATTTCAACATAATTTTAAAAATTGACCTATCATTTAATTCACAAAGTAATAACCTAATACATTAAATGATTAAATATTTTTTAAGCAATAATAATTAGTGCTTCACCGAGTAGCACTTTGGCAGAGTAGTTGTCAGAATGAATAATTGATGTACATATGAAGAATTCTGTGCATCTTGATATTAAAAAAAGGCCTTTTGAACACAAAATTAAGTTAAATGTCAAACAGCATGTTTTCATGAAATGTTTCAGAACTTTTGTAGAGTATATATCAACGCAATTAGGTTCATTGTTACATTTGATACTTCCAGCTTAGTGCATTATTAAAACCATAATAACTCATTACTTCATTCTTTATAATATAGTCTTTCTCAGATGCGAATCATTCTCAGATAATTCTTAGAGAATATAAAAGTTCCTATACACTCAGGCTAATTTAAGATGCATGACATTTACATATGAAATGAGAACATTAAAATAAATATTTTATCATTTCAAACATGATAGATTTCATTAATCATCAAATTCTAGAAGAGTAAAAAAGATAGGTGGTTTTGGGCCATAATTTGCAAAACAACAAATTTGATTATTAAAATATATTTTTAATAACATTTTAGTGTTTACCTTTTTCATAATTATTATTTTTTAAATTAAAAATCAAGTTTTAAAAGTGCCTTATTTTTATTTTCACAAATATGTAACTAAAGTTTTATCTATTATTATATAAAGGTTCTTTTTTCTAAAATATTTTATTTTTGTCTGTTTTATCGACACAATTTTATGTACTAAGTTTTTATAAAAAAAAAAATTGTATATTACACACATACAAGATGGTTATATTTAAATTCTTGTAACTAAGTGGATAAGCTCATATCATGAACCGTCTCTATACTGAGTTTGGTGGCAATCTACTCGCCTGTTTTAACTGCTAAAAGCTGTTTGCAGCAAAAGTTTAATGACTCTCTATATATAGGTACATAAAATCATTTAACATTATAGTTTCCATTTTTCACATACGGTTTTTGACGGCTATATCTCAACATCTGTTGGTTACAATTGCATCAAACAGCTTATGTAATACCTTTATTAGGAGAAGCTACGTATATGTGTGTGTTTATTAAATTTTTGTGCATATTAATTGGTGGCATATTTTATAAGAAAAGAAAGCTATGTGATGTTTACTACATATTAATTATTTAAAAAATTAAAAAACACCATAATTTTTTTTTTTTTTAAACTTTTTGAATTAACAAAATAATTTTATCTCTAACTTTTTAAAGAGACTAAAGTTATCCGATTGTTGTGGAGAGTCCCTTTTTCAATTCAAATTTATTTGAGATCCTAACAATATTATTTCTCTTTAGCCATTTGATGGAAATTGTGCTATTTTGTGTCTTATTGATAAAAAGAAAAAAAAAATGCAATTTTTTTGTATACTGTACTGATGCAAAAAAAAAAAAAAGAAATATTCCAGCACTTATTAAGACAAAATTGTATTTAATCGCGACTAATTGCTAAAATTTGGGATTTTTTGAAAATTATTTTTTAACCAAAAATTGCTAGCATAAGGAAGTATTTTAATTGCTAATTGACAACATTATTTATTTTTCAAAACCTATTCATAAGTATTTCATCACAAATTAGCAAAACTCTTGCTTTTCTTTATGCTCAATTATTAAAATACACAATACTATTGTGGTCTGTGCTGGAAACATTTTGGCACTATTTGATATAATCAAAGTTTAATCATAGATAATAGCAGAATTATGTTTTTATTGCCAGTTGCAGAATTATGCATAAAAACTTAAGGTGGTTTTTGCCTTCTGCCCCCCCCCCCCCCCCCCTGGTAAACCACCTTTATAAGCATAACTCGGCTCCAAATTACTTGGGGAAAGGTAGCGAGAACCGAGAACTTTAACTTAGATTTTGACTAATTTCAATTTTTTGTTTATTTTTACTAATGATATGGTATTTTGAGAATTCATTTCAATATAATGACCAGCGAAACAGGTAAGGCCTGCTAGTTCACTATAAATTTTTGAATATTAAAATGTGCTCCAGCCAGTTAAGGAAACTCATAAATTCAAAATTTTGCTGATATAAAATTGTTAATATCTATCAAGTTTTTTGTATGTAAAGTAGTTGAGTCCTAAGTATTTGGTATTAATCTAAACATTAACTTAAAATTTTATTACTTATTCTCATTAAAAATCTCAGTTTTTAACCGACTTCAAAAAAAGAAGGAAGGTTCTCAATTCAAACCGTATGTTTTTTTTATGTTTGTTAGCTCATAACTTCTGAACGGATGCTCCGATTTTGATAATTTTTGTTTTGTTGAAAAGGTCTTGGTCTGCAATAGGTCCCATTGTAATATCTTAACGATCGAAAGAAAATACAGGGTGCCCAAAAAAATCAGTCCCAACTCTTTTAACTGCTAAACGGCGGCAGCTATAGTGATAAAAATGGTATGTAAGTATAGCAAAGTGGTCCATGCAGCATAAGGTTTAACCGCTGCGCCACCTGGTGTAAAACAGCGGAGTTAGTTTTCCTATCTCGAAAACGGTTCTAAAGAAAAAAGTGAATTATAAAGTTGAAAAGTAGCATCGATTTAGTACAAAAAGATAGTTTAGACATTCATGCTAGCTTTCCTATTTCGGAAACGGTTCAAGACAGGGGGGAAAAGTGAATTATAAAATTGCAGAGCATCATCGATTTAGTAGGAAAAGATAGTTTAGACATTGATGCTAAAAATATAATGCTAAAAACGTGCATTTGTTTGTTCGCAATTTCTTACAATATGCACACTTGAGCTACATCGCACACGTTGTAGCGTAGCTGGTGAGACATACGCTATATAGTTCAAAATACGGTTACTTGATACTTTTTGTTTTGTTGTAAAGATCTTGGTCTGATGTAGATCCCATTGTAATATTTTTGTAATCTAAAGAAAGTGAAACGCCATCTGGTGAAAAACAGCGGAATTAGCGCTCATATCTCAAAAACGGTTCAAGATGGGAGAAAAGTTAATTACAAAGTTGTAGAGCATCATCGATTTACTACAAAAAGACAGAATTTAGACATTTATGCTAAAAACAGAACGCCTAAAACGTGCATTTGTTTGTTCACAATTTCCTATTTTGAGCACACTTAAACGACATTTGTTGTAGCGTATGGGTATATGTTGTAGCGTAGCGGGTGACATTTATGCTATGTAAAATTCAAAGTATGGTTATTGTAAGCGGTCACATCGATTAACGCATAGACGTTTTAAACCGACTTCATAAAGAAAGAGGTTCACAAAACAAACCATGTTTCTGATTGTTGTTGTTGTTGAAATTTGTTAGCTTTTAACTTCGTAAGAGATGATTTAATTTTAATACTTTTTTGTTGTATTGATCTTAGCCTAAAATAGGTTTCATTATGATTTCATTAAGATATAAACAAATTACAGGATACTCACAAAAGTCTGTTCTCACTCTAGCTGCTGAGCGCATGCAGCTACACTGGTAAAAGTAGTATGTAAGTATCGATGTTGAAACTTTTGTCCGTCAGCTGCAATGCATATTTTGCTCTTTGTTTGAACTTTAGGCTGCGCAATTTCCAGCACAGCGGGTGACACGTATTCAGTGTAAAGTTCAATATAACTAACAGTTCTAACAGAATTTTTGGTCACTAATACAGCGTAACCGTCCTTTACATTTCTAAAGACTTTTTAACTTAACGTATGTTCATTCAACAGATAGTTTTTTGCTCATATCTGATAAAGGCAAGAAAAGTGACACAACTTAAAAATGCAGCATTTGAGAAAAATCAACTTAAAAATAACTTGACTAGAATAAAACTGGCACAACTGTCTCTCGAGTGGATAACTTTCTAGATGGAGATGTAACTTTTTTGTTCACATTGGGTGCATTTCATGTATTTTTCAGTGGCATAAACCATTTTTTGAGTTATGTCACTTTTCTTGGAAGTTGTGATTTGTGAAGCTGCTGTCGAACGTCTTCTGATGTTCTGCTACATGAATAAATTTTCACTGAAAAGAGAAAAATAAAATCTTTTTGTAAAAAAAATAGAACCGACTCCAAGAAATGGGAATGAAATGAAATAGCAAATTGCGCCTAAAAGTATAAAATAATTTCCTTCGCCAAACAACCTATAACACTACAATTAATCATAACTTTTGAAGTCGGCGCAAAATTAAATAAAAATTGATAACTTTATTCAATACAAAAATCAAATCCTATTCAATATACACATCTCACATTGTCACCTGCAAAACGCAGCCGAAAACATCTTTGATTCAAGAAAACAAATAAGATTTCGTAAGCAGCAAAAGTTGGCGAAGATCCTGGTATCCGACGTCCTTGGTGAAAGAAAAATCGCAAAATTTTCTGGCAAACATATTTAATTTCTTTAGGATATCATGATTAGTTTGATAAGGTATATTAAGAGAGTAATCAAGAATATGAAACAATACATCGTACAATATATATTATGAAAATATACATCTTGCGTGCATGTTTTGATCGCAAATTCAAAAGCCACCAAGTATGATAGTTATCAAAGTTATACCAAATTTGCAAAGGAAACTCTAACTTCGTAGAAACATAAATACCGCCTTGTAAGGAATGTTCACTGTTCTATGTAGATGCTACTAATAAACCAATTGTATACAGTGATAAAATAATAAAGGAAACATGAAAATGGATCATTCGAGACAACAGCATTTGTTGCTACCGATCTAAAAACAGACCTTTAAAAACTAATTAAATTTTATTTAATTTTGCGCCGACTTCAAAAGTTATGATTAATTGTAGTGTTATAGGTTGTTTGGCGAAGGAAATTATTTTATACTTTTAGGCGCAATTTACTATTTCATTTCATTCCCATTTCTTGGAGTCGGTTCTATTTTTTTTACAAAAAGATTTTATTAACTTACTGAACAGTTTATTATATTTTTCACATAGTTTATTAGCTAATAAATTTTAAAGTTTTTTTCAAAATATACTTGCATTACTGAATTAACAGAAAAAATTTTCATTGTATAACTTTTAATTTTTATTCTCTTTTAAGTTGGTCAGTATTTTTCCAATTTTGGTCAGTAAGATCAGTATTTTTAGACCTGTGACTCAGTTTCACCCCTGAACAATGAAACTTAAAAGTTCTCAGAACAAAGTACAGGATAACTGGAACAGCAATTTATTAGAACTTAAAAAAAAAATATGCAGGAAAAAAAATCTTGTAACGCCGTTTAACTTAGCAGTTTCTCTGTATAATGCTTAATATTAAGGTAATAATGTTTGATAGAATCAAGTACAGGCAGTGTATTAAAATGCTTTTCTAAAATATGTAAAAAAAATTTGTGAAAGGATCATTATTTTTATAAAACAAGATTTCATTAAATATTGAAAAAGTTTTTAGTGCTGACTCTGGACTAATTTGGCAGGGCACAGCATCCAGTGGCCCTTTTTAAACTTATTTTAGCTTCTGGCAACCCTTTCCAATGCTATGTTTTGATGCCCTTAAATATGTTTTTTTCCCTATGTACAGATTTCTGGGGATTGTTTCAGAGATTTTTTTATAGTAAAATAAATACAGCCAGCATACAAGAAAGAGTAACAACTTACTTTTAACATGTATAATGACACTAATTAGTATTCATTAACTTCAATAAATTTAATTCCTTTTTTGTTATTTACTGTTACTTTCAACCGTTCAACAAAAATAACATAAATGAAATGAATTTATGAAAAAAATGTTCTTTAAAATCTTTTTACAACATTGCTACGTCACTTTCAGTTAGAATTTTAAATGCACACTGGTGCTCAAGGACGTACCCAGGGAAAGGGTCCATGGGGTCCGGACCCCTCCCAAAATAAAATGTAATAAAAGTTAATTTAATAAATATGTTCTTTTGAAGCTATAAATTGTTTTATATCATGTATAACTTTAAAAAGAAACTATGTTCTTTAATCAGTTCTTTACACTTATCATTTGATCGAAGTAGTTTTCTTGTGGAGGGAGTAGATGATTTCTTATAGATATTTCTGATACATGAGCAACTCTTTGGTTACTTTTTCAAAATGTTACCAGTGGCTGAGTGTTTCTGCGCTCAAAACTGGTAGACAGGAAGTGCAGGTTCGATCCCATGTTGCGCTCGTTGACCCAGTCATTCGGAGCTTTCCGTGGTTTTCTCTGAAACATGCGTAAATATGGTCTACGACCTCTTAGAAAGATCCCCCTCCCCCATGATAGAAATTCTACCCATAGGCCTAGGACACTAGCGTAATCAATTGTCTTTAACCCAAATATTATAACTAACCCTTTTCCCGGCAAAGAGAAATCTTCTGATACTTCCAGAGACATTTGTATAGAAAAATACACAAAATTCCCTGAAGTTAGTATTCAGGTGTTAAGGAATCGAATTATGTTTTAACACGTTCAGCGCCATGTCAGCCATCGGTGGCTGACACTGAACTTTCCGTTTAGGCCACGCCAGCCACCGGTGGCTGACAGTGTGAAATGTGATATAAAACTTTAAAAAAAAACAACAACAACATTGGTTTAAGTAATAACTGAAGATTTGTTTCAAATTTACTTAATTTTTATCTATTATAGGATTATATCATTAAGGCATTTTAATGTATTTTATTGAAACACGGTAAACATAACGCAGTAAACATAACACGTTTCTAAGCAGCGCACGTGGCCTGAATGGGATTTCCTTAAGAATTCGCGTGGCGATCAACATGTTAAATATGCGAAAAATACTTAAAACAATGTTCTTTTTTTTTTTCGTGTGGATTCAGTATGTATGACTTCAGTATGAACTGGAATTTTAAATTTTGGTATTTAAAAAATTAAGCTTAAACTGAAATTCTAGGAAAAGCTTAAATTTTGCATAAATAATGGTAATTACTTAATAAGTAATGTTTTCAACTATAGTTAAAAGGATGCTCAGTTTAAAATGTATTTATAATAGTATAGTTAAGGGGCCCTGAAAGCGTCACAGTCTTGCACCCCACGTGATTTAATGAAACCCTAACTCTGGACCCCTCCCGAAATAAAATCCTGGGTACGTCCTTGCTGGTGCTAAGCAGGGTTTTAAAAAACCCGTTTTTTTTTTTTTTTTTTTTTTTTAAAGCGCAGCCCGGGTGGGTCTTTTTTGGGTTTTAATGGGCTTTTTTGGATTTAATTGCGTTTTTTATATTAAACGTAGAATAACGCTGTTGGGTTTGAATTTTAAGTTTTATTTCAAAAGAGTTTTAGACTAAAAGAAAACTTATTACTACAAAATAATAGTAATTAATTAAAAATTAAACGACCTTCATATTCTTAATATTGATTTGGCCTAAACTGTAAAATGAATTCTTATTTTATTCTATTCAGTATTTTATCACAATTTTGAATTTAATTTTTTATTAAGTTATTTTGTGTAAAATTAAAACTAGTAACAAAAGCAAAATATTTTAAACCTACCACGTACGATTTTTATATTACAAATAATTATGTATTTTTATATGGTTAAAGTAAAAAAATCTGCAAATATTTTTTTAAATTTTTGTTAATATTGATAACTGACATTTGATTCATATTTGAAAACTTAATAAAGGAATACAAAACAAAATTATCACTGCCTACTTTTTACACTTACATGTCAGGAGTGCCTCCAGCTTTTAATTTTTAAAGCTCATTTTTGTAAAAAACGAAAAAATTTTCTGCAAGAAAAAAAATTGTGTAACACCTACCATTTTATTAGTCATTCTATATAAATGTTTATTATCAAGTCAATAGCGTTTCATTGAACTAAGAGGTAAACATTAAAAATAATTCTGGAACATGAAAATTTTTTATAGAAAGGTCATTTTTATAAAACTAAATCTTTTAAAAAGGTAGTTTTGATGAATTTGAAGTTTTCGAGGGGAAAAAAAGAACCCTATTTTTTGCTTGTATCGAACCTTAAGGGTCAATATATTATATTTGTTAATTATGTTTAATATTTGTTGTTAAATCCTTAGAATTTTAGGCAAAGTATTACTTTTATTTTTATTTTTTCACCATGGCTTACAAATATACATAAATGGCTTGCAATATTGTTTATTTTTTCTCATCTTTCATTTTTTTTTTTTTTTTTTTTTTGTTCTGTTCAAAAGAGATATTGTAGATAGATGGTTGAAATGAAAGGAATTTTTCTAACAAAGTTGAAAAATAATTACATAATTTCAAACTGGCATATATTATATCACTAATGTGATATGATATGTAGATATAATAATAATTATATATATATAATAATTATACATATAGTTATTATCCTACATATATATATAATAATGTCAAGTAAGAAAATAAATATAAGAAAAAATAATAAATTATGCTTTAAAAGTGAAAAATTTTATTAGATTAAAAAAAACCCAATAAAACCCACTTGAGTGTGGGTTTTATTGGGTTTTTTAAGTGGGTAAACCCAGAAAAAATCCGAGCGTTTTTTTTTTTTTTTTCAGAGCTGCCAACCAAATCCGGCAAATTGTTAGTACCACCCCTTTTTCTACACCACTTAATTTTTAGAGTAATTCTCTTCAAATAAATTTACGATGAATGAAGAAAACAAATGCTCTAAAAATTAAGTGGTGTAGAAAAAGGGGCGGTACTAACAATTTGCCGGATTAGGTTGGCAGCTCTGTTTTTTTTTTTTTTTTTTTTTTTTTTTGGGGGGGGGGGGGTTGTGGGTGCTAAGTTGTTAAAGTTTACTATAATTTAAAATCTGAATTTAGAAAGAGTATTTATTTCCATAAAATATTTTTTTTTTTTTTTTTTTTTTTTTTGTTCCTTATACATTACTTAACAGTGTTGCACTGTTAAAGTTTTCAGAATTTTTTTAAAATTTGATTTTTATTTATTTATGTTTTACATTCCTCAAGTCCCCTAATTTTCTTTATATTGACAAACAACTCTTTTTTTCTTGCTCTTATATTTTTTATGTATAATTTCACATTGTATTTTAATAAGATAAAATTTTATTTATATATTTATTTTTTTTTTTTCATGTAGAATTTTTCAGTTTTTTTTTTTTTTAATAAAGCAGTTTGAGCACTTAAATATTTCAGAAAATTCTTTGTTCATGTTCTAATAATGTATATAATATTTGATTTATATTTATATGTTTATTGTAAGTTAAATAAAAGTGTAAGTGTAATTTTAAATAAAATGCACCAAAACTTGACACATTAAGAAATAATTTTGAATTCATGTTTGTTTGTTTTTTAATTTTTTTAACCTAAAAAGTATGTGCAGGCATTGATTCAGGTTTTAATTTTTGGGACCCATTTTTGTGAAAAACAAATTATTTTTTGTGAAATTTTGAGTTATTTTTGTGAAAAAAAAAAAAAAAAGAATTGTCGCTAGAAACCTTTAATTTTAGCAGTTAGTTACTCTATCTGATGTTTAATATCAAGTTAATAGCATTTTATTAAACAAGTATACATTATCATTTAAAATAATACTGTAAACATGGAAAAATTTTACAAAAGTTATTTTTATAAAATAAAATTTTGTGAAAGGGCTGTTTTTATGAATCTGAATTTTGTGAAGGGACCCATTTTAAGGATTTGAATTTTGTGAAGGATCAGCAAAATGGGGTCCCAAGTTTTACCTAGATCGACCCCTGATGTGCTTGACTATACTTACTGTTATTTTTAAGTTGATTTATCTCAAATGCTGCATTTTTTATTTGTGTCATATATATAGTTGCTAAAATTTTAGTTTGTTCTGGAGTATTTTTAGCCCTGCCTTGTCTGGACACATGAGAGTAGCGGTAGCGGTCAACAAGTGACAACAGAAACATCTGAAGATGACCACGATTAGTTATTGAAATATGCTGCTAAAAAGGTATTTTAAATATTAACTGTTTAAATGATCCTTTATTTATAATTAATATATTTATTTTATATTTTTTTATTCATTACAAATTAGAAAAAATTGCAATTGTAAATAAGGATTTTGAATGGGTTTTTCAAGTGGGTTTAATTGAAAAATAACACACTCAGGTTTTTTTGGGTCGGGCAAAATCAAGCTAACCCTAGGTCCGTTGGTCAGGGACCATGAAAATATTCAATGGACCAGCAAAATATAATAAATTCATGATTCACCATACTAGAATCCTGCGCAGGTCGAGGAAACTTCATCTGCATGCGACACACAAGGTGACTTTCTGCTCAAACTTGCAGGCTTTTTACCTGCGACCAATATTAAAGTATTGTTAAAATTTATGTTATAAAAAACTGAATTACAATTCTATTATACAAAATACAGTCATATTATTGAATAGATCTTTCAGAAAATTACACACTACATAAAAGGTTGCAAGTATAAATGTGTAATTAATTGACTTCATGAAGGAAGAAATTCTCAATATTCAAAACATTTAAATAGCTTATAACTTCTTAACAGATGCTCCATTTTTTATAAACAAAACTTCAGGGAAACATAATTTCAAATGCATAAGCCCTACTTTTAAATTCCAAATATTTTGATTGTATTAGAAATAAGTAAAACAAGCAAGCAAATATGCATTGAAGACAAATAATTTTAAATGTTAAGTAATATTCATGTGATTGTAATTAAACTCATGTTATAAGTCATATTGCTTTAAATTACAGTGAAGGGAGTGAATATTATCCACTCTGTACATTTAAAAGGTTAGATTCCTAAATTTAAAAAAAAATAAAAAAAAGTGTAAAAAAATTTCTTAGAAGGAATA
Organism: Salticus scenicus; assembly: GCA_963930645.1. Lineage (NCBI taxonomy): Eukaryota > Metazoa > Arthropoda > Arachnida > Araneae > Salticidae > Salticus > Salticus scenicus. The sequence goes on from OZ005650.1 coordinate 253,539,989, forward strand.
GAATTTTTGCAGGTAACCTGCGAGTTCACCTGGTGTTCAAAGATTGATGAAAATCACACTCAACCCGCAGCAGGTAGCCCTCGAGTGTCCAAAACGATGCAGGAGCAGGACTATATGCAGGACAAGTGAAACTTTTTAATATTTTTGTTTTTTACTTTTCTTTAAAATTGTTAATATTGCCTATCCTTTGCAATTTTTCATTTAATTTCACTTTCATAACTTTTTTTAAACTTTTGATATTCAATAATGCTATACATTATGGTAAATATGTGTCATTTCATTCAGTTGGTTTATAAAGCATAATTTTTTTATTCATATGAGACTCGATTTGTATTGTATTTTCTAATCAATTCACAAAAAAGAAAAATTATCATATTGGCCAGTTTTATTTTATATTGCAATTATTAAAATGTAATAATATTTTAAAGATTTTTAAAAATATAACAGAATGGATAAACAGACCAATGAAATTATGTTCAGTAAAATCTTAAAATTACTGGTCTAGCGGACCAGTGACTTAATTTTCTTAACTTCTACGTGCATGTGTAACTGACATGGGGAATCGAGTTTCGGGGAATATTTTGCAAATTCTGGATTTTTAAAAAGAATTCTATCAAAAATTGTCAAAGTTGTTAAAAACAGTCTTCTTTTAAGATATTTCCAAAAATCCACTTTTGGCTTTCTATGATTTTTTATAATGTTCCCCAAATGTCGATTCCCCACGTCAGCTATACAGGCACGTAGAAATTAAGAAAATTAAGACTCTGGTCCGCAAGACCAGTAATTTTAAGATTTTACTGAACATAATTTCATTGGTCTGTTTATTCATTTTGTTATATTTTTAAAAATCTTTAAAATATTATTACATTTTAATAATTGCAATGTAAAATAAAACTGGCCAATATGATAATTTTTCTTTTTTGTGAATTGATTAGAAAATACAATGCAAATCAAGTCATATGAATAAAAAATTTATGCTTTAATAAACCAACTAAATGAAATGACACATATTTACCATAAAGTATTGCATTATTAAATATCAAAAGTTTAAAAAGAACTTATTAAAGTGAAATTAAATGAAAAATTGCAAAGGATAGGCAATATTAACAATTTTAAAGAAAAGTAAAAACAAAAATATTAAAAAGTTTCACTTGTCCTGCATATAGTCCTGCTCCTGCATCGTTTTGGACACTCGAGGGCTACCTGCTGCGGGTTGAGTGTGATTTTCATCAATCTTTGAACACCAGGTGAACTCGCAGGTTACCTGCAAAAATTCTATTCCTTCTAAGAAATTTTTTTACACTTTTTTTTATTTTTTTTTAAATTTAGGAATCTAACCTTTTAAATGTAGAGAGTGGATAATATTCACTCCCTTCACTGTAATTTAAAGCAATATGACTTATAACATGAGTTTAATTACAATCACATGAATATTATTACTTAACATTTAAAATTATTTTTGTCTTCAATGCATATTTGCTTGCTTGTTTTACTTATTTCTAATACAATCAAAATATTTGGAATTTAAAAGTAGGGCTTATGCATTTGAAATTATGTTTCCCTGAAGTTTTGTTTATAAAAAATGGAGCATCTGTTAAGAAGTTATAAGCTATTTAAATGTTTTGAATTGAGAATTTCTTCCTTCATGAAGTCAGTTAATTACATGTTTATATTCGCAACCTTTTATGTAGTGTGTAATTTTCTGAAAGATATCTATTCAATAATATGACTGTATTTTGTGTAATAGAATTATAATTCAGTTTTTTATAACATAAATTTTAATAATTCTTTAATATTGGTCACAGATAAAAAGCCTGCAAGTTTGAGCAGAAAGTCACCTTGTGGATCGAATGCAGATGAAGTTTCCTCGACCTGCGCAGTACTGTAGTCTGATTAATCATGAATTTATTATGTTTCGTTGGTCCATTGAATATTTTCATGGTCCCTGACCAAAGGACACAGGGTTAGCTTGATTTCGCCTGATCCAAAAAACCCTGAGTGTAAAGGGCAAAACTGGGAAAATTCATTAGTGGCCAGTGGCCGGTACTGTCAGTTTCATTAGTAGCCACTTTTTTAAGTTAGTGGCCACTTTTCACATAAGACTATTTTTTTCAGACTGCAAAAAGCATTGTCACCATTTTGCGGTATAATTACCACAAGAAAAATATGAAAATAAGAAATACATATAATAATAAAATTAACACAGGGACACTGAAATTGTAATTTGTAATTACACTCTTTTTAAAAATCCTAAATTGCACATCCTAAATTAAAATCTGCTTAGGGCTGTAATAATAACAGCAAAAGTTATTATCTTTCAGATAATTCAGTAGTACTTTTTTTTTCAGTGTAAATACAGTTAACAGTTTTATTTATTTTTTCTTATTTCTAAAGACACACTTTTTTAAATGATTTTATTTCAATAGAGTTAAAATACTTCCTCTTAAAAAGTATAGATATGGAAACTTAGCTGCCAAATTTGTAGCTTTAAAAATAGGGAGATTTCTACTTTAAAATGGGAAGGGAAAAGGAAGATTTCTACACAAAAGAAAGCAAATACAAAAATTTTTGAAAAATACACATTTAAGTCAAATCAAATTTTGATACACACATTTGTCAACTATCTTAAATGGGTTAAATATACACTAAATACTATGGAGATATTAATGGAAAAAGATTGTGCTTTGCAGGACATTTGATCATTAACTGCTTGTGGAAATGGAGCTCACATGTGTGTGTGTGGGGAGGGGGGAGGGTACATCTATATTCTTCTTTATATGTTCTAGAATCTAATCAAGAAAGTTTAAAATGATATTTACATTTATGTTATGCATAGAGAAAGATTGTAAACCACAAGACTTCAGTGGAGCATGTGATTGCTAATCGTTGGAGGAGGGGGGGGGGGGATTACAAGAATTATGAGTAAGAGATATTAAACAATTCTACTTCTTTACAGATTCTAGAATCTAATAAAGTAAGTTTAAAATATATATTTATATTTTTGCAGCAAATGGAGAATGATTAGAAACTATAAAGCTTTCTATAAGCTGTGTGATCACAGATCGTTAGGGGGAGGGAAAGGGAGGGGGGGGGGGTGTCCAAAAAATTATATGAGTGAGACATATTAAACAATTCTACTTCTTTATATGTTGTAGAATATAATAAAGCAAGTTTAAAATGAACATTGACATTTATGCCATGGATGCAAAAAGATTGGAAATCACAAGGCTTCGATTGCCTATCGTCGCTCGATTTTTAGATTATTTTAATGATCATAAAAAGTGGCGACTTTAGTGGCGATCGATGCATAATTTTTAATCGCCATCTTTTTTTATTTAGTCGCCACGTGGCCGGTGGCGACCGTTAATTTTGCCCTTTACCTGAGTGGGTTCTTTTTCAATAAAACCCACTTGAAAAACTCATTCAAAATCCTTATTTAAAATCGCACTTTTATCTAATTTTTTTTTTTTATTTTTTTCCTAACTTTTATCTAAAGTTTTTTTTTTTTTTTTTTTTCTGGAGAAAAGGAAAAAAATGGAAATTTTTTTCAGATAAAAATAGGGTTTTTTAATAGTTATAGTATCTTAGAAAATATGAAGTGTTTAATATGGTTTTCATGATTTTTATTTATTTTTTTATTTTTTTCTTAACAGAAATATAACAAAAAGCATTTACTGTTAAAAAGTGAGGCTTTCTGTTTCATAACTGCCAGTACCTTTCCTTGTACAAAACACATCAAAAGCTACTCACATTATCATTCAACCATTAATTTTGCTTAGTGCATTTCTATGAAATGTTCATCTCCCAGCAGCGTTGATACAATAAATTTAAATTAGAATCAAACCCACACAAAAAAAAAAAAAAAAAAAAAAAAAATTCATCGACCTGAACCTGATTTCTTTATTGCTAAAACCCGAAAACTAAATAAAATTCAATAATTCATCAGAAAATCATGCAAAACTAAGTTATAAAATAAAAAAAAATTTCATTGTCACGGAGTTAGTAAATCATTGTAAAATCTGAAAAAATGGATTAGTAATTTTTACCATTTATGTGTGTTGTGTATTTCAAGAGTACAAAAATATGCTTTAAGTGTAGTATATATGTATTTATATGATTTCTGTTTGTTTATTGTTTTTCTGTGATATGTATGTAATAATTTGTGTATACGTATATTTCATCATGGAATATGTAGTATGTTTATAATTATATCAAACAAATTTCTACTTATTATGATAAAAATTTTTGAAAGGTGATCTGAAGTCAACCCGACTTGTTGAAAACTTAACCTAACTTGCAGGAGAAAAATAAATCAGTCAACCCAGCCCCAGGAAAAAAATTCAGTCAACCTGACTCATAAGAAAAATAAATCAGTCAACCTGAACCAAACCTAACACGCAAGAGAAGAAAATTAGTCAAATAGACACAAACCTAACTGCAGGTCAGGCTCGGGTAAAATCTGTTTACTGGACCTCATGCTAGACTCTCAGATTTTCACTTAAAATGAAATTAATCACAAAGATAAAATATAAGTTTAACGTTAATCGAACTTCAGAAATTTAAAGCATTTTACTATTGATGTATTATTTTTTTATACATGGTGGCTAACATTTGAACTTTTCCATGAATATTTTTCAGCCTTTTCTTGACTTTAGCTGTTTATTTCCCAAACAATTTCACAAAATTAACAAACAGTTTAGCAATTTAGAATAATGTGCTTTCAAATATGGCTTATTTCCACAAAATATGTCAAAATTCCATGACTTTCGCAGACTCACTTAATTTCTCAGACTTTCACTGACTAGTTAGCCACCTTGTTATAATATAAAACTTATTAACTCAGATGTAAAGGACATAAATCAAGTAAGTTTTTGCACATATAATTTTTATAAATTGTGAAATAAATTTTTTTCGCAGAAAGTAGTTGCTTAGTTTTTTTTTACTGTTACATGCATGCATATATATGTATGTGTGTGTATAATATATATCCACACACATTAAAATAATACAGTTAGACAAGTCTAAGGGTATATATTCAAGAAAAAAGACTGAAGTATAAAGAAACTTGAAAAGAATAAGTAATTTCAAATGAATGTAATGGGAGGAAGGTCATTATAATACTTAAATATTTCAGTATTACTATTTGATTACATGGATAAAACTTTATTTTTGAAATATGAACATTATCAGAATCTAAAGCTGGAAATTAGCGGTCGCCACTCGCCACATGGCGACTAGATTTTTAAAAGTGGCGACTAAAGAAATTGCCTTTGGTCGCCACTGCAGTGGCCACTTATCTTCTACCCATTCTTTATAAAATATACCCCATTCCACGGCAAACTTGGATCGCGCGGCAGCTTTTTCGCGGTAAACGCGCCGCGCAAAGAATTCAGGCTGTTCTAAAATCTAACCTCGCCACTTGCAAACATATTTCGGAAGTCAATTTTAATAGTAAACACTTAAAATTCTTCTACCCATTCTTTATAGAATACCCCATTCCAATGCAAACTTGGATCGCGCGGCGGCGTTTTCGCAATAAACGCGCCGTGCGCCTCGAATTCAGGCTTTCTCAAATCTAACATCGCCACTTACAGACATTTTCGGAAGTCAATTTTAACAGTAAACACTGGAAATTGGCAGGTAGTCTTATTCATATACTAGAAAAACGTATGGCTTTTTTCCATTTTTCTATAAAAGTATTAGATTTTGATTTTTAAAAAATGTCAAAATGAGAGTTCCGGCCGACTTTCGGGAGACAGAGACGAAAAGGAAGCTCGTGAGATAATCAATCGGCTGAAACTCCAATTGTATTACGTTCGCAGAAAAATTAAAAACGTCATTTGACGCATTTTCTTTGTTATTTTATACCAGTTTCTTTTCAAACTTGGCATTTCTATCCATTCCCAACGGCCGTATCGCATTCAGTCATACGCGTGGTTTCTCGAAATTTCAATCTTTAAAACAAGCTTTATATAGTAATATAAATTTTGGATTTATTGCTTTAATATGAAGAGATTTAAAGAAAATCCTGAATCACAAAGCAACCGTAGTGGTAGTAAACGTGGAGCTACAGATAATTCTGTAAAAATAACATCTTTTTTCGGAAAAAGGTAAGTACGTTTTCTGTTATTTAAAAAAAAAAATCGTATATATGTATGTATATTTTTAGTTCTTAATCAGAAAAATGCATAATTTATTGAATATTTTATTTATTTACTACATATTATTTAATATTTGTTATTGCATATGAACTATTTTTTACTTTCTTCTATATGTAATATAGAGAAAGTATTGGATTCGCGAAAATTTTCGACCTCCGTTTTTTGACGGATCTACACGTTTTGGGGTGTCAGAATTTTTGTTATAAAATAATATAACCAAAAGAGCATTTTAAACATATGAATTTTGTATTGAATAGTATTTTCTTACATTCATAGTATAAATTATGTAAATCTATTCCTATTTCATTTATTAAAATTTATCAGAAATGTATTATTGTGGATGAGTTTCAAAAAGTTGACTACCTTAATTATTTTCTTAATGATTTGTCGAGACTGAACATTGAAAAAATTAATGAAAAGAAAATTCTATTTTACTTTTACTTTTATCAGCGAGTGGCCAGTGGCCACTACCTTTTAAAAAGTGGCCACTAAAAAAATGAAGGCTAGTGGCCAGTGGCCACCAACCAAATTTCTTAATTTCCACCTTTATCAGAATCAGTGTTTTCATGTAAGATACTGAACATGAAAAAATATTTCAAGAAAAAAAGCATCGGAATGTAAATATTATGAATTTTCAATTTTTCTGGATGGAAATAAACCCCTTTGGAGGAGGGGGGGGAGAGAGAGGTTTTCCCCTCAAAATTTCTGTTTTTTTTTTTTTTTTTTTTTTTTTTTTCTCATTTACTTTTAGTTTTATATTTCTGTTGTTAGTCTTCGTGAGGAAATATATATATATATATTAATAAATTTATATCATGATCTGTGAAAAAATGAAAGTGGAATGTATAAACAACCAAAACAAATTATTTAACAGTGTTAATAAAACAAGAAAAGAGGTTAAACTCAATACTATTCAAGCTAAAATGTCAATGCCGTGTTTTCTTCATCTGCAGGTGGGAACACAGCTATTAAAAAACTATGTAATATTAACAGGTTTCTGGAGATATGCCAAGCTAGCACACTCCAAATTATATTTCAAACAGAATACAAAAGCAAACTTGAAGTTATATAACAACTGAAATATTATTTATTTAAAAAACTTTATTAAAATTTCAATAACTGATAAAAAAGAGTTTATATTAAACATTTTTTTTTTTTTTTTTTTTTTTTTAATTGAAATGTTTTATGAATTGAAATCAGGACCTGATTACTGAAAAGGCTCAGGAAGCACAAGCTTTCCCTCTAAAATTTAAAAGGGGCCCCAAAATGACTAAATTTAGAATCTTGAATTTTCAGTTTTGGATTTTCACACTGAGATTGAATTTTCTTCTGAGAAAGTTTGCTTAAAGTTGGATAAAATACACACTATTTTGGAAAAATTCTGTTGTTTAATCACAAAAATCTGAATGTTCTTAATCAATAAGCTATATAATTTTAATGTTGTGGGTAGAAATCTCCCAGACAAATAAATGCAAAAAAAACTATAAGTACACACCAAGTTTTGGTCTATAGTATTTTTATATGACAGTATATAGCACGAACGAAATTTCTCGAAATGAAAGGGGGCCCCCAAATGCTACTGAGCTTCCCTTTGCTTAAAAGCTTAATCGGGCCCTGATTGAAATGCTAGCAAGGTCATACCCCCACCTGAACCATCTAGAAAAATAGAAAATCTCATCACCTGCTACAGTCAACATTGGCAAAATTGGAGTTGCAGTTTAAAAACTTTATAAAAATTGAAAACTTTAATTCTTCTTCCTTGTCCATAGATGCCAAGCATTTCAATTTATATAGACAATTTCTTAAATAATTTTTTTTTTTTAAATATAAACTCTCAGTATAAAATCTTTATCAGTTATTCAAATTAAAATTTTAATAAAGTTTTATAACTAAATCATATTTCAGTTGTTATAACATCAAGTTTGCTTCACTATTTGAAATATAATTTTGAGTGTGCTAGCTTGGCATATCTTGAGAAACCTAGTATTACATAGCTTTTTAATGGCAATGTTCCCACCTGCTGATGAAGAAAACACAGCATTATTGAAATTTTAGGTTTAATAGTGTTAAATTTAACCTCTTTTCTTGTTTATTCACACAGTAAAATTATTTGTTTTGATTGTTTTTATACATTCCACTTTCATTTTTTCACTTATCATAATTTAAATTTGTTAATTTATCTTTTTATATATAAATTCAGTGCTGCTTTAAGTGTCTGTTTTATGCAAATTAAATTTTGTCATTTACTTGTAGTTTAATATAAATAGATTTGAAAAGAAAATGATACATATGCTCCTGACCTGAATGGAAGAATTTTTTTTTTTTGCTGTTAATAAGGTGTTACATCAGTTAAAAAAAAGAATGTACAACAAAAAAGAAAGGTTGGATATATCGATAGGTCATGAACTTTTTTTCTGTCAAGTCAGTAGATGCTCTGAATGAGAATATACTTTTGGAAATTTTTTATTTAATTGAATTTTCATTTTATTAATATTTTAAATTTTTGGTTACCAGCATTTTTTCGCTTATATAAATACTTTCAATTTCAAATTTCTCAAGTTTTATATAGGATGGAGAAGTTTCTGACCATTCATTTAAAAGAGAATTTTGTAAAGTTTTATTTGATATACAATTTGAATATGTTACATATAATTAAAAGTTTTTATAAAATATTAAAAAACCTGAACTTTTTAGAGTCATCTTGGGGAGATCAGGAGTTATAACAAAAATTAAGTTACTGTACATGTAAAAATGTATATTCAAGGGTAGAGATGGGAATAGTCTGGGAAAAAAAAAAAAAAAAAAAATCCCGTTTTTTTCCCCGAAGAGGTTTATTTCTGCCCGGAAAATTTTGAAATTTTTAGCATAAAATAACATGTTTAAAAATTTATAATATTTACATTCTGATGCTTTTTTCGTGAAATATTTTTTCATGTTCATATTATCTCACATGAAAACACTGACTCTGATAATGTTCATATTTCAAAAATAAAGTTCTAACCATGTAATCAAATGGTAATCCTGAAAATATTTAAGTATTACAATGACCTCCCTCACATCACATTCATTTGAAATTACTTATTCTTTTCAAGTTCCTTTATACTTTCATCTTTTTTTTTTTTTTTTAATATATATCCTTAGACTTGTCTGCGTTATTTTAATGTGTGTGGATATATGTATTATACACACATACATATAAATCAGACATGTTACTTTTCAGCCTTAAGGCTGAATTCAGCCTTTTTAAGCTTGAAAATTATTATTCTTGGGATCAATGCTAATCTGCATTAAAACTTTTTGGACATGGGGGGGGGGAGGGTCAGCCAGAATTTGTGCATTATATTATTAACAATTTCTATGTGATTGGCATTCAAGAAATGTTAAATTCAAACTTGGAGAAAATGAAAATAAATAGCACTTCAATCAACTGCATTTTCCTAATGAACTTGAACTACTTTTGCTAATCAATTGCCCAAGCAAACAATGCTTCTATAGAAAAACTTGTTTTCAAGTATATGTAATAATTTTATCTGTTTTTTAAGCACTTACAGCTGTTTTAATTATAATTAATATGATATTTAATGTAAGATTTATATTTCTGATTTTGTTTATTGTGTGTACATGTATGCAATCAGATTTAACATAATTTTTATTATTGAAAAATTTATATTCTGTCGGTTGCCTGATACCACTTTTGAGAGGGGGGGGGGGGTCGTGAAAAGTTCAGCCTTTTTTTCTGTAAGCTTGTACCATGTCCGATAAATGCATGTAACAGTTAAAAAAAAAAAAAAAAAAAAAAAAAAAAAAAAAACCTAAGCACTTTCTATCAAAAAATTTCTTTCACAATTTATAAAAATTACATGTGCAAAAACCTACTTGATTTATGTCCTTTACATCTTTAGTTAATAAGTTTTATGTTATATATATTAAAAAAATAATAATAAATCAATAATAAAATGTAATTTCTGAAGTTCAATTAACTTTAAATTAAACTTTTATTTATCTTTGTGATTAATTTCATTTTAAGTGAAAATCTGAATTAAGAGTCCAGCATCAGGTCCAGTAAACCGGTAAGCCTGACATGCAGTCAGGTTTAGGTCTAGTTGACTAAATTTTTTTCTCTTGTGTATTAAGTTTGGTTCAGGTTGACTGATTTATTTTTCTTATGGGTCAGATTGACTGATTTTCTTTTTTTTTTTTTTTTTTTTCTGGGAGCTGGGTTGTCTGATTTATTTTTCTTGTGGGTTGGGTTCGGATTAGGTTGACTGAATTTTTTTCCTGCGGGTTAGGTTTAAGTTTCCAATGAGTCAGGTCAACATAAGAACATCTTTCAAAAAACTTTATCATAATAAATAGAAATTTGTTTGATATAATTATAAACATACTACATATTCCTATGATTAAATATACGTACACACAAATTATTGCATACATATTGCAGAAAGGCAATAAACAAAGAAAAGTTATATATATATACTAAACTTAAAGCATCTTTTTGTACTCTTGAAGTACATAACACACATAAATAGTTAAAAATTATCAATCCATTTTTCAGATTTTTAAATTTACAATTTAGTGTATCAGTAATTCCATTAAAAAGAAAAAAATTAAATGATTTACTAACTCTGTAACGATAAAAATTTACTTTACTATATAACTTTAAAAAGTTATGTATGATTTTCAGATGAATCATTGATATGAAAAAAATCAGATTTGGGTCAGTGGAAAAAAATTTTTGCTGGTTTCATTCTAATCTAAATTCATTTTATTAATGCTGCTGGGAGATAGGCATTCCATAGGAATGCCCACCCTATGCAAAATTAATGGTTGAATGATGATTTGACTAGTTTTTGGTGTTTTGAACTAGGAAAGGTACTTTCAGTTATGAAACAGAAAGGCTCATTTTCTAATAGTAAAAGCTTTTTGTATGCTTCTGTTAAGAAAAAATAATATGGATTCCATGTATTAAGAAACTCTATTTTTATCTGTAAAAATTAAATTTTTTCTAATTTTTCCAGAAAAAACTGTTTTTTTTTTTTCCCCACTGCCTCAAAATTTCCGGAAATTTTACATCTCTACGCAAGGGTCAATCCTGGTTTGAATTTTTGGATCCCTTTTTTGTGAAAAACAAAAAAAATTGTTAAGATTTTTATTTATTTTTGTGACAAAATAAATTGCTGTGTAAAATCTTCCATTTTTACAATCACTGTGTATAATGTTTAATATCAAGTTAATATAGTTTCATTGAGCCAAATTAAGGCATTAATTAAAAACAATACTGAAAGCATAAAAAAATTTTATAAAAGGATCGTTTTTATAAAACAAAATCTTATGAAAGGGCTCATTTTATAAATTTTAATTTTGTGAAATGGACCCAAATTTTGCCTGGATCGACCCCTGAATTATAATAATCATATTCAGCTCACACATTAAAAAACCTAATTTTTCAAGTTTATACATTCAGCATTAATACTAACGTCTAATTAAAAATAAAGCAAATTTTATATGAAACAAGATTATCAATGATGATGTTAATCAAGGCCGTAGCCAGGATTTTTTCCCGGGGGGGGGGGGGGGATCACATTTCTAATACAAGGTCATTGAATATGATATAATAATGTACACATGCATACCCAAAGTAAAGAACATACGCACACACAAACAAGGGTCTGATTAACACAGGGGCACATGGTGCCCCGGTCCCTGAGTAGCAAAAGGCCCTAAAACTGGTCCTGAAAATGCCCTTTTGCCTCTAAAAATGACAGAAGTGGTATCATAAAATGCAAAATTCTGTCATTTTAGTTTCATGTATAGGTATATATATGTACTTTTGCAAATTCATGCACATTACGAATGGTGGTGGTGGTGGGGTGGAACCACAAAAGTATTCTTATCCCGGGCCTCACACGAAGTTAATCAGGCTCTACACGAACAGACCCTAATTAAGTTCGTGCGAGGCCTGGGACACACATAGTTTTGTGAGCCTGCCTCCTTGCTCTGTGCACCAATAAACACAGGTACCTGGTTATGGGAGTAATATGGCAGAATTTGCATTATCAGGGATTAATCCAGCTTTATAAAAATGGTACCCCATTTGTGAATTTATAAAATAATTTGTGAAAACATCAAGTAAGTTTGTGAAAATTAATGATACTTCAGAACAATTAACTAAAATACGTAAAGCATTTTTTTTTTTTAAATACATTTAAAAAATAAAATGAGACAGTTGTAAAAATAAATATCTATATGGGCGAGTTAAGTTGTTTCTTATATGTAAGATAAGTAGGTGTTTACTTAGATATTTATCATTGTCTCCAGTAAATATTCAAATTGAGGGTATTTTTCTGTGTTCGATACAGTGAAGCTTATAAAATATTTTAGTGTGCAGTTATATTGCTGAGAATTGACTTTGTGAAGGTACCTCTTTGCTGAAAGTTGAATTTGTGAAGGTACCTCATTGCTAAAAATTGACTTTGTGAAAGTGCCTCAGTGCGGCACTAAATTTGTTCTGGATTAACCTCTGATTATATGATACCATTTTTAGGGCTTAAAAGGCTAAATGGCATTTTCAGGGCGAATTATATAGCTGCTATTCAGGCCACATGTCTTACATGCCCCTGCTTTAATCAGGCCTTGCACACAAATTTTCTTCTATATTTTCCTATAGGGGAGAGTGGGGGCTAATGGGACAATTTTGAAATTTTATTTATTATAAAATTAAATTAGCAAGTTTTTGTAAAAAAATTTTTTATGTATAATAAGAGAAATATTGGCTTTATAAAAAAAAAAAAAAAATATTTAGAAGATATAGCATTTTTAAAAAAAATAGATATAATGACCTTTATACACTATTGTATTTGTCCCATTAGTCCCCTAGGTTGGGGTCTATTGGGACACCCTGTGGGTCAAATGGGACATATCAAAATCAACACAAAAAACAGAGTTTCAGTATACATATTTAAAGGCAACACATTTTAATTCAAAATGCAATGTACATAAACAATATTATATTAATTATTTCATATTAAAATTTGAAAAATTGAAATCAAAAGACATTAAAGTTGATGAACGAACAGTTTTCTGATCGATTGTAGGCTGAGGCAATTTGTGTACAATGTCTTTAATTTCAGTCCAGTATTTTTCTTCTTTCTCGGGATAGACAAATTTTTGTGAATCGCATCTTTTTTTGAGGTAACTCAGAAAAAGTTCTTAAATTCCTCGGTCTATTTCAATAACAACTGCCACATAATGATGTGTAGGTACCTATGCATCATCAAACTAGCTGTCCCATTAGACCCCATTTTGTTTGTCCCATTAGTCCCCATATGCTGATATTCTATATTTTGATAATCTACATAGCACATGTTTATCCAAAGACAATTTAACTAAGTTTAAAGTAAAATGGAATATTTGTGTTATATAAATTAGTAGCCTCATGAGCAATTTCAGGCAATAATGAATTTTAAATGTCATTCAATTAAAAAAAAAAAAAAAAAAAAAAAAAACCTTTTTATAGTTGAAAACAAACTTTCTTCATGTACTCTTTCATACAATTGCAAATGGCTGACTTCTTGTTGTTGAAGATAGCAGCTTTGGTGTTGCCATTCAGGTGTAGCATAATATTTTCTTAAAAATAGGATTTTCAATAAAATTTGGCCACTGTCCCATTTGCCCCCACTCTCCCCTACAATTTCACTCAATACCAATCATTTTATTAAAACTTTTATTTATTAAAATTAATTTCCATGATGAAACCAGATGCAGTTGATTTGTTCCTAATAGAAGTTTAACACTTAATGTCCAAAGAAAGTCAATTTTATGTTCACTAAAGATATCTTTAAAAAACTTTTTTTCCTCCTTTTGTTTCGTTAAAAATGAAAAAAAAAAACTTAGATTCAAATTATCATAGATCAATAGTTTAACTATTCATTTTAAAAGATATTGACAGGTTCTTTTAAAAGATACTCATATCGAATATTTGTCTCCCTCAGGGGGGGGGGACTTTTCCCCCAGGGAAGAAGCATTGCTCCTATGTGTCCCAAATTTTTTGCCTATTTGATTATTACTATAATAATTAATTCTTTTTAATTTTATAACGATTCATTAAAAATAATTCTCATTAAAATAATAAAATAATTTTAATTAAAATAATTCTCGTTAAAAATAATTCACTTATAAGAAATTTTGTCCTATACCACCAATTTAAAAACTTAAAAAAATCTGGACTGCAATGCCACCTGTTGGACGATTAACACCAGTGGTGGATCTAAGCCCCCCCTTTCCCCCCCCCTCAAAAAAAAAAAAAAAAAGGCATTGACATTCACAATTGAATATTACAATTGTAAATTTTTCATTGATCTCGAATAACATCTTGAAAACTCTTAGCTTCCCCCTCCCCCCCCCCTTAAAAAAAAGTTCTGGATCCGCCACTGATAGGCACTAAATTATGCCATGGTGCAGCTGCATAGAAATTCATATGTAATTCTGTACGGTACAGTAGTTATTGAGATACAACTGGAACAAAAAATTTGTCACACACAGATAGACATTTTCTAAAAATGATCAAATCATGTTCTGGAACCCTCAAAACATGTAAATTCATCCAAAACCGGAAATCAAAATTTTTTTTCGAATCCAATACTTTCTTCTATTGAATACAGAAGAAAGTAAAAAGATTGAATTCATGACGTAGGATAGTTTATTATAGCTATAGCAAGAAAGTTGGGTGAATTTAAGTAAATAAATATAGCGAGATTAAGGTTGAATGGGTTTTATGGTGCTCAAGAGCTTAAATATAGAGAAGAAAGAACATAATGGGAAGTCTAATTGAATTAATATGTTTTATAAAATTAACCTTTTTTTTTTTTTTTTTTTTTTTTTTCCCAGACAGCCTGATACATGAATACATGAGACCCTACAAAAAGTCTTCCATCATTTATTTCGGGGGGCTTGCCTACGGCTTTGATGTTGATGCATAAATAATTTAATTAAATAAAAATAATTAAAGTTTGTGATTAAAATTGTTGATGTGAACTAAAAAACCGAAATGCCAATGTTTCAAAATCTAAGAAATTCATAAAATGATAATTTGGAGGGGGGGGGGGGGGATCCGTCTTGAACATTTCTTTGAAATCTGAAGTACACAGGTTGATTTGGGATGATAGGGCTCTTTAACAAGTTATGTTTAAATTATTTAATAATATGAAAAACAGAAATATCCTGATGTATGCTAAATTATAAGAAATGATTCCTATACACAAGTATATGTAAATAAATAATTCAAGTACAAAAAATGGCACAAATTTTAATGAATCATGTTACACAATGAATATTTTATATTATTAAAAGAGTAAATTTGTGATTCAAATAAACATTATTTATTTGTTTTTCGCAAAGGATACTGCAAAATGCAAATTATTCCAATTGCATATAAAAAATTATGACCCTATGTTGTATAAAAAATTTATATTTTATTATATAACTAGTTTATGTACGTTTTGAAATCAAATTATCTGCATTATTATTTTATTAGTTATTTATTTAAAATAAAATACATTTAGTACTCTAAAGTCTCATATAGATATTGTAATGAAATACAGTGCTCGACATTGAAAATGCAACACCAAGAAGGAATGATAATAACGGAATGAAATTTGTTGAACACATACATTATAGTAGCAAGAACTATTGATTAAAATTTCAGGAAATTTGGAGTAATATGTACTGAGAAACAGTACATAAAGCAGCAACCTCTGTGAGCAATAACAGCACATATCTGTCTAGGCATTGAATCGAACAGCGATTGGATGACATGTGCAGGTAGAGCATTTCACGAAGCTTCAACACGATGCCTTAGTTCATCGATCGAAGTTACTGGTAAGTGATGGGGAGGCCCGTCGCTTTTCAATGATTAAACAGTCATTTTCCTTGGTGCGAGATCAGGAGAACATGCTGGCCAGAGCAATCGTCGAACACATTCTATATCAAAGGTCCGGACAATACAACTTGCAGTCATGCATTATCTTGCTTAATTTTTGTGCTACGGAGGCCTCGGCCTCGAATACAGGGCAGAGGGGCGGGCCTTAACTCATCAGAAATTTAATGGGCACTGTTCAGAGTGCCAGGAATATGAACATGAAGTAATCGAGATGTGTATCCAATGGGAACCCATAACATCGTTGCAAATGATGGACAGTATGATGATGTTGAATCCCAGCTAGCAATGTGCATTATTCATAATGCCATTAAATATGGATAAGGCAATCTTGATGCTGTAAACAGGATTGTGATTTGTCTGAAAAGTGACTTCACGCCCCTCCTGCGTTCAGGTTCATCATTGATCACACATTAATGGCGCCCATATCAGTGATGCAGTTTTGAGGGTAATCAGAATTTTGGTAGCCGCATACTGAGTCACCACCTGGATTGATGGTATGTTGTACCATTGGATACACGTCCCAGTCACTTCTTGTTTTCATTCCCGCCACTCTGAATACCAGCCATTACATTTCTGATGAGTTCAGGCACATAGCTCTGCCCTATGTTCAAGGCCTCCAAAGCGCAACATTTAAGCAGGACAATGCACGACCGCAAGTTGTCCATATTGTGTGGACCTTTATTGATGTCGAATGTGTTCGACTGTGGCTCTGGCCAGCGTGATCTGCTGATCTCGCACTAATGAAAATGACTGTTTAATCGTTCAAAAGCAACTGGCCCCCCACCACTCACCAGTAACTTCGATCGATGAATTGTGGCATCGTGTTGAAGCTTCATGAAGCGCTCTACCCGTACATCTCATCCAATTGCTGTTCGATTCAATGCCTAGGCAGATATGTGCTGTTATTGCTCACAGAGGTCGCTGCTTTATGTACTGTTTTCTCAGTACATATTACTCCAAATTTCCTGAAATTGTCCAACAAATTTCATTCCGTTATTATCATTCCTTCTTGGTGTTGCATTTTCAATGTCGAGCAGTGTATATGATAATGATTAAATAAAGGATGAAATTAACAGTCAAAAAATCCTATTTGCTTTCTTTGGGGTAGAAGTCTTTCTATTTTTAAAGTTGCAAAGTTGGCAGTTATGTAATATAGGTCATCTAAAGTCTTCGTATCTACACTTTTAAAGAGGAAATCTTTTAATTCTATTGAAATAAAATTATTTTAAAAAAGTGTTTTATAATAAAATTGCTAGTCTCATTATATATAAAATAGCTATAAAGTGATTCCTAATGAAATTGATAGTACTGGCCACTGGCTACTAATGATTTTCCCCAATTTTACCCTTTATCATTAAATATACTACCAAACTGAGTGTGAGTAATTTAAGTTAATATGAGAGTAGCATTGCAATAAGTGTAGTCATTTTAGTGTAGTTTTTTTTAAAATCATTCAAGACATCATGGCATGAGACATCAAATTTGAGAATGTTATTTCAGTGTAGTGGTGTATACAGTTATTTATAGTTTTAAAAAGATTTATTTATTCACATAGGAAAAATTTAATATGTTATTCTTATTTATTTTAACTTGCTAAAGTAAATAATATTTCTTTACAGGTGTTTTCTAGGAATAAACCCAAATCAAGGGTCGAAAGTAAATCCAGAACTAAAAAAAGAAAGAATGTATAAACTCTTAAATTTTGAATTTGATGAAATCTGTGTCAGAATGGATAATTGATTGCGTTGATAATTTGAATTTTCTGTTACTTGATGTACTATGTTGATGTAAACTTATATGCTAATTGTTTTTTTTTTTTTTTTTTTTTTCGATCTGAATTGATGTATTCATATGTTAATCAATATATTTTATTTGAATAAAAATGTTGTATTTACAAATTTAAATAAACATCTTAATTTTAATTGCTTGTTTTTTTTTTTTTTTTTTTTTTTTTTTTTTGCCTTTAAATTCTCAATATATTGCTGATAAAATGTAGTTAAAATGCATATATATATATATTGGCATGTTGGATTGCAGACAAATTTTGTTTTGCTGCAGATGATAAATACAGGAAGTTCTGCTTCTGGGGTTTAAGTGTAAATAAGTTTTGGCATACAATGCATCTGAAAATTATCGAGACAGGTGATTTTTTAATAGTACCAGTTAAAAAACTTGGAAGTAATAATCATGGGAAAAAAAAAAAAAAAAAAGTATATGGAATCGGTATATAAGTGTATTATAACAAAGAAATATAGTATAAGTTTTACAGAATTTAAAAAAAAAAAAAAAAAAAGTTGTCTCAAAAATATGAAAACTTTTCGAGTATTTGGTATTTAAATTCAAATTTTGGATCAGTTTCTTTTAATTATCTTAAAATTCTTATCAGACATGTTCAGGACAAGAAGTTGGAGAATGTGTGGCTGTAAGAAAAAAGTTTTTGTCTATTTTTTTAAATAATAGATAAAGTTTTTGTCAGAAATTAAAACAATAAGTAGAGCAGAGTGTTGGTGCTAATTCAGCCATGCATTCTTTAAACTCTAATTCTAAGCTTGCCTAATAGGAATTTCAAGATAATTCAAAGGAATAGATCCAAAATTTGAATTTAAATACCAAATACTCAAAAAATCTGTATTTTTGAGACAGAATTTGTATTTTTAATTGTTTTAAAAAAATTCTATGAAACTATACTAAATTTCTTTGCTATAATACACTAATATTCTAATTCCATATGCTTATTATTTATTTTCTTTAGGGTCTCCTTTCTCTTCATTTTTTTCACTGTTTGAAAAAAATCACCTGCCTATGGGATTTTGAGATGCACTGTATTTTGAGTTTGACTTTATTTTCCTTAGTTGCATACTTAATTGTGAAACTTTTTAGGCATAAACTACAGCTAATTAATTTTTAAAAAGTATGAGCTTATGGGCTTTTTACATTTCTAACAGTATGCCACTGAAAGATTAAAAAAAAAAAAAAAAAAAAACACTGATAAGGAGTGCATGTATAATTAACCCAGTTAAAAAAAGGGTACTCCCATTTTTTTCCCTGTCACATAAAGTTAAAGAATATATATTAAAAAATAAATAAATAAATAAAATATGTGGAAGAAATTTTAAATGTAGTGCCTATTGCTTAAAGAACACAATAGTAATTGCATGACTCCTAGGTAAAAATTTCACTATTTTTTTTTCCACATTTTTCTTTCTTTAAATATTTTTCCATTTTAAATCCTGTGCATGTTAATGCACCAAACTTCTTTAACATAAATGATAAAAATATAATGTATAATTTACTACTATGCACCAAACTTCTTTAACATAAACAATAAAAATATAATGTTGTATAATTTATTATACTAACATACATACTATGTTAATGTATGATATAATATATGTTCATTACTAATATGTATCCAAATACAGAGTCCAAATATAAAGTCTTTTTATAATTAATAACTGTTCTTTAAATATACTAAAATTCTGTTTATATGCCTTTTACAACAAAAATCTGGATTTTAATAATTATTTAGTGTTGCTTTATTAAATTTTTCGTAGTCAATAGATTCTCATAAAATAGTTTTAATTATTGTCCCTGTTAAAGTTTACAGAATTATTTTTTAAATTTGATTTTTATTTATATTTTACATTCCTTGAGTCCCACAGTTTTTATTATATAAACAAACAACTCTTCTTTTGCTTTTATATATATAATTTTTTACTCTGTTTTAATAAGATAATTATAATTTTTTGCCATGGGGGATGTTTCAGGATTTTTTTTTCTACAGAGTAGTTTGAGAACCTCCAATATTTCTCAAAATTCTTTGTTCGTGTTCTAATAGTGTATATAATATTTGTTATACACCGAAGAGCAATTACATTATGACCACCTTCCATATGTAACAATGGGCTCGCCCAGGAACAGAACTACTGCGCGTGTGTAGCTGATGATGGAGTATATAAAGCGGCTATGCAATGTCTTCCAAATATAGTGCGATTAGCGACATAATGAGAAAAGCAGTTGATTTATATGACTTCGATAAAGGTCAAATCGTTATGGCTCGGCGACTGGGAACATCAAAATTGGAAACGGCACGTTTAGTGGGCTGCTCATGTTCGGTTGTTGTCAACACATATCGAAAGTGGTGTATGGATGGTGAAACGACATGGTGCATTGATTCCAAAGGAGAGCTGAGATTGCTACGTATTGTTCGCTGTGACCGAAGAGCTACAACAGTGGCAACCCAGACAGTGTTTCTCAACACATTGTGCAGCGTACATTGCTGTGTATGGGCCTACTCATGTCCCTGCACTGATGGAATGTCATCGCCAGCTGCGTCTGCAATGGGTCAAGAAACATCGGAATTGGACATTAGAACAATGGATGAAAGTTGCGTAGTCCGACGAATCAGTCATAAGTTCATCATTGACAAAGATAGGAGAGGGAAACTTATCACACGATGCGTTTTCGACCGTTTGTCTCTCGAAAAACCTGTTTCGGGAGAAAGTATCCGATACTGCTGATCGTATGAGAGTACGTGTGATAGCAGCTTAAGTTAGATAAAAGTGGAATTTAAAATAAGGATTTTGAAAAAAGTACTTGAGTTTTTTCAAGTGGGTTTTATTGAAAAATACCACTTAGGCCAGCTTGTTGACCTAAAAAGATTGCAACCTTTGCTCCCGCACACACACACAAAAAAAAACAGTCAGCCAGGATGCCAGTAAAAAATTGTATTCTTCACAGATAAAAACTATTTTTAAAACTGGTTTTCTGCTTTTAAACAATCGTCGTTATACGTTATGTTTACAGATAACAACAGTTCAACTAATGAATATATTCTGTAAATGTACGGAAAAAATCTATATTTATTTATGTAAAAAATACATGATTTCTCTGTAAAATTACAGAATAAATGACTGTTTAAAAAACAGAAAATTCATTTGTTTAAAAAACAGAAAATTCATTTGTTTAAAAAACAGAAAATTCATTTTTACAAACAATTTTTTCTGTGATGCAAACAGATTTATATTTTTTTTTAAATAGTGAAATTCTGTTATGTTTGTAGGAAAGAGATGTTATTTTAGCAGAAATACTCTGTAAGTTTATGAAAAAAAATCTCTCTTTTTTCTGTAAAAAATACATGTCTTTTCTGTAAAGAATTTAAAATAATTCTGTTAAAGTAACATTTTTTTTTCTGCAAATATAACACAATGTCACTGTATGAAAGACAAAAGAGATCTGTTTACTTCACAGAAAAAAAGTCTTAAAAAAAAAGTGAGTTTTCTGTTTTTTAAACAGTCAAATTTCGTTGAATTTGCAGAAGAATTACATTGTTTTAATAGAAGAATTACGTTGCTTTAACAGAAGTATTTACGGAAATATTAAACAGATTTTCCCAATTTTTTTTTGAAACGCTTTTTTTCTGTGAAGAAAACGGGTTATGATTGGCGTCCTGGCTGACAATTTTTTTCCGTTTTTTCGACAAGTTTTTTTTTACAGTGCATAAAAGTTTCTTAAAATTACTGGGTCTTGAATTTTACAGTCTCCAAATTTGTTAACAGATTACTTTATGACATTCAAAAATTTACATTATGACATAAATACTTAAATGGTATCTAACCATAAAGGTTATGATATACCAATATTGTTGCAGTTAAGTAAAATATAGTTTCCACTAAATAAATAAACAATAATTAAAATAGTTTTTATCTATTAATTTATTTTTGTTGGATTAAATAATAAATAGTCTTAAATTATATATAATGTGTATATTTACTCTTTTGACAGACAACACACAATTTTGGGGTGAAAAGTTATCCTTTATGTATAACAGAGAACTGAGATTTTTGATACAGCTGAAATTCTTTGCAGTATATAAAATATGAGCTGGCGTGACTAAGCATAATTTTTGTTTATAGACTGTTTCTTAACATGTGTAATAAAATCTTTTTGTAAAAAAATAGAACCGACTCCAAAAAGAAACTACTATTCAAACAACTAAAAATGAAAGAAAATTGGTAGAAAATGGAACTGTAAATTGCGCCTAAAAGTATAAAATAATTTCCTTCGCCAAACAACCTATAACACTACAATTAATCATAACTTTTGAAGTCGGCGCAAAATTAAATAAAATTTAATTAGTTTTTAAAGGTTTGTCTTTAGATCGGTAGCAACAAATGCTGTTGTTTCGAATGATCCATTTTCATGTTTCCTTTATTTTTTTATCACTGTATACAATTGGTCCATTAGTAACATCTACATAGAACAGTGAACATTCTTCACAATGCGGTATTTATGTTTCTACGAAGTTAGAGTTTCCTTTGCAAATTTGGTATAACTTTGATAACTATCATCCTTGATGGCTTTTGGATTTGGTGATCAAAACGTAAGGCAAAAATATACACGCAAGATGTATATTTTCATAATATATATTGTACGATGTGTTGTTTCATATTCTAGATTTCTCTCTTGATATACCTTATCAAAATAATCATGATATCCCAATGAAATTAAATATGTTTGCCAGATAATTTTGCGATTTTTCTTTCACCAAGGACGTCAGATACCAGCATCTTCGCCAACTTTTGCTGCTTACGAAATCTTATTTGTTTTCTTGAGTCAAATTAGTTCTCGGTTGCATTTTGCAGGTAACAATGTGAGATGTATATTTTGAATAGGATTTGATTTTTGTATTGAATAAAGGTATCAATTTTTATTTAATTTTGCGCCGACTTCAAAAGTTATGATTAATTGTAGTGTTATAGGTTGTTTGGCGAAGGAAATTATTTTATACTTTTAGGCGCAATTTACAGTTCCATTTTCTACCAATTTTCTTTCATTTTTAGTTGTTTGAATAGTAGTTTCTTTTTGGAGTCGGTTCTATTTTTTTACAAAAAGATTTTATTTTACTCTTTTCAGTGAAAACTTATTTATATAGCAGAGCATCAGAAGACGTTCGACGGAAGTTTCACAAATCACAAGTTCCAAGAAAAGTGACATTACTCAAAAAATGGTTTATGTCACTGAAAAATACATGAAATGCACCCAATGTGAAAAAAAAAGTTACATCTCCATCTAGAAAGTTATCCACTCGAGAGACAGTTGTGCCAGTTGTTTTATAGTAAAGTTATTTTTAAGTTGATTTTTCTCAAATGCTGCATTTTTACGTTGTGTTACATTTCTTGCCTTTATCGGATATGAGCAAAAAACTATCTGTTGAACAAACATACGTTAAATTAAAAAGTCTTTAGAAATTTAAAGGACGGATACGCTGTATTCGTAACCGAAAATTCTGTTAGGCATATATATTGAACTTTACAGTGAATACGTGTCACCCGCTGCGCTGGAAATTGCGCGGCGTAAAGTTCAAACAAAGAGCAAAATATGCATTGCAGCTGACGGATAGAATTTTCAACATCGATACTTACATACTGCTTTTACCAGTGTAGCTGCATGCGTTCAGCAGTTAGAGTGAGAACAGACTTTTGTGAGTATCCTGTAATTTGTTTATATCTTAATGAAATCATAATTAAACCTATTTCAGGCCAATATCATTACGACAACAAAAAAGTATTAAAATTAAATCATCTCTTACGAAGTTATAAGCTAACAAATTTCAACAGCAACAACGAGAAACATGGTTTGCATTGAGAACCTCTTCCTTTATGAAATCGGTTTAAAACGTCTATGTGTTAATCGATGTGACCGCTTACAATAACCATACATTGAATTTTACATTGCATAAATGTCACCCGCTACGCTATAACATATGCAATGTCGTTCAAGTGTGCACAAAATAGGAAATTGTGAACAAACAAATGCACGTTTTAAGCATTCTCTTTTTAGCAATTATGTCTAAACTATCTTTGCGTACTACATCAATGATGCTCTGCAATTTTATAATTCACTTTTTACCTCTGTCTTGAAACGTTTCCGAGATAGGATCGCTAACTCCACTCTATTCCACCAGGTTGCACTTTAGGCGGTTGAATCGCGTAGCACATGTCCACTTAACTGACTTTTTTAGGCACCCTGTATTTTTTTGTGATCGCAAAGATCTTACAATGGGATTTATTTCAGACTAAGACCTTTACAATAAAACAAAAAGTATCAAAATCGGATCATCTGTTCAGAAGTTATGAGCTAACAAACACAAACAAAAACAAAAAACATATGCTTTGAATTGAGAACCTCCTACTTTTTGAAGTCGGTTAATTAGAGCATCTCTTACGAAGTTATAAGCTTACAAACACCAACAACAACACATAGCTTGAATTAAGAACACCCTCCTTTCTGAAGTTGGCTGAAAACGACTTTGCGCTAATCGATGTGACCGCTTGCAGTAACAGTACTTTGAACGACAGAGTATACGTGTCATCCGCTACGCTGCAAAGTGTGCAACGTAGTTCAAGTGTGCACAATGTAGGAAATAGCTAACAAACAACTGCACGTTTTAAGCGTTCTATTTTTAGCAATAATGTCTAATAACTGTCTTTTCGTAGTAAATCCAAGATGCTCTGCAACTTCGTAATTAACTTTTCTCCCATCTTGAACCGTTTTTGAGATAGGAGCGCTAATTCCACTGTTTTTCACCAGATGGCGCTTTATTTTCTTTAGATTGTAAAGAAGTTATAATGGGACCTACTTCAGACCAAGATCTCTACAACAAAACAAAAAGTATCAAGTAATCGTATTTTGAACTATATAGCGTATGTCTCCCCAGCTACGCTACAACGTGAGCAATGTAGCTGAAGTATGTATAGTGTAAGAAATTGCAAACAAAAAATGCACGTTTTTAGCATTGTATTTTTAGCATCAGTGTCTAAACTATCTTTTCGTACTAAATCGATGATGCTCTGGAATTTTATAATTCACTTATTCCCCCTGTCTTGAACCGTTTCCGAGATAGGAACGCTAGCATGAATGTCTAAACTATCTTTTTCTACTATCGATGATACTCTTCAACTTTCTAATTCACTTTTTTCTTTAGCACCGTTTTCGAGATAGGAACACTAACTCCGCTATTTTCAACCAGGTGGCGCTGCAAGCGGTTTAACCTTGTACAGCATGGCCACTTTGCTATACTTACATATACCATTTTTATCACTATAGCTGCAGCCGTTTAGCAGTTAAAAGAGTTGGGACTGGTTTTTTGGGGCACCCTGTATTTTCTTTAGATCGTAAAGATATTACAATGGGACCTATTGTAGACCAAGACCTTTTCAACAAAACAAAAAGTATCAAAATCGGAGCATCCGTTCAGAAGTTATGAGCTAACAAACATAAAAAAAACATACGGTTTGAATTGAGAACCTTCCTTCTTTTTTTTGAAGTCGGTTAAAAAGGGGTACTTATTTATAAATTTTACTACAGTACTCAAATTCTCACATCTCTCCAAAATTTTAATTGCTTAATATCACTACAATATTATAAAGCTAAAAACACTACAATAAATTCACACACATACGCGCACGCGCAAACACACACACACGAAAAAAAAAAAAAAAAAAAAAAAAAAAAAAAAAAAACAATTTACATAAAGCAAGTTTATTAAGCATCAATCTTGATTATATGAAAAATTATAAAACTACATTTTAACACATCATAAAATAAACAAATTTAACAGATAATATTTATAATTATGAAATGATCTTTCACGATCTTCAATTTGAAAATTATCTTTCACGATCATCCCTTGAAATATGCTTTTCAGTAGGACTCACTCTTGATATTGTCTTGCGAGGACAAATTAATAGACAATCCAGAAAAATACATGGGATAGCACCATGCTTTCAAACACGGACGATGTAAAGGAACACAAAATTTCTTTTCATCATAGGAAAAAGTTTCATATTCTACATCCGATTTCTTGAAATGTTTCTCAGAAACCTGTTAAAAAAAAAAAAAAAACTGTAGCATGTATTATGTTACTACCTTAGTAAATACGAGGACTTTTTGCAACTTTACAATAAAGTTGCGTATATATATATAAATCCAGTTTAATAAACATAATGCTTCAAAATAACCTTTTCATATATTAAGTTTAGATCTATTGTACGCAATACAACCTGAGATGTAGCTTTCCCTTAAATTGCGAATATCGCTGTATAGCAGCGACACCTTTTGAGCGATTGATGTAAAAAGTTGGCATAAACTAATTTATGTTAAGGTGCATCTACATATAATTTTATATGCAATTCTGTGCTGTTCCTGAGATATAGCCTTTCCTGAATTTGAGAAAATCAATATATAGTAGCGTCACCTGCTCTGTAATGGTACCAAAAGTTGATAGGCACTAACATATGACAAGGTGCATCTGCATATAAATTTACATGCAATTTCGTCCAGTGGTTCCTGAGATACAGTCACCACAAAATTTTTGTCACACACAGATGGACAGACATTTTCTAAAAATGATCAAAACGTGTAAATCCATCAAAAACCGGAAATTGAAAATTTTTCTGCATTCAATACTTTCTTCTACTGAATACAAAAAAAAAAAAAAAAAGAAACTAAAGAATAGCATGTATGTTGCTTTAATGCAAAGTAATTTTAAAATAAGAAAATAATAGAAGTTTAAGCATAATTTTAGATTTAAAAACAATTAATATGAAATGATTGTGTTTCTATAAACAACAATATAAGAACAACAGAAGTTTTAATTAATTGCTAAAATTAAAATTGTTATGTGAAAACAAAATTTAAGACGCAAAAAAAACCCAACTCATTCAAAAAATTTATGTTTAATCACTCACAGCTAATTGCTCAAATACTTTTTCTTCTTCTTCCTTTTTTTTTTTTTTTTTTTTTTTTTTTTTTTTTTTTAACTTTCTTCTATATTCAATAGAAAAAAGTATTGGATTCATAAAAATTTTCGACTTCCGGTTTTCGACAGATTTTCACGTTTTGAGAGGTCTGGAACAAGATTTGACTATTTTTAGAAAATATCTGTGTGTATGACAAAAATTTTGCGGCAACTGTATCTTCGGAACTACTGTTCAGAATTGGATATAAATTGACATGTAGATGCACCTTGAGCTAAATTAATGCCTATCAACTTTTGGTGCCAACCGCTCAACAGGTGGCGCTTCTATACAGCGATTTCTACAATTTAAGGAGAAGATATATCTCAAATTCTATTGCGTATGAGCAATGAAAACTTGATATAAGAGAAGGCCCTTAGGAGACATTATGCTGATTCAATATGAATGCTTATGATCGACAGGTGGCGCTGCTATACGATTCCCGCAATTTCAGGGAAAGCTATATCTCAGGAACTACTGCGCAAAATTGCATATAAATTTATGTTAATGCACCTTAACCTAAATGAGTGTCTGTCAACTTTTAGTGTCAACCACTCCCCAGGTGGTGCTGCTATATAGCGATTTTTTTTTTTTTCAAATTCGCCATATTAACTCCCTTTTAAATACCCTTTTTTATATAATTAATGTTTTCCGGTCAATAATTGAGCATGCCAAAGTTTTGGTAAAAGTTGGTATCTCAAAAGCGGCTCTAACGACTTTCTTGAAGTTTGTTACATAAATTCCTTTTTGATACTCTTTATCATGTATTATGTGGTTATTACAGGAAAATTAAGGTTATTCTGATTAGGTCACAGTTTTAGATCTCGGAAATTGGTGTTTAAAAATATAATTCATAATTTTTCTTAATTTTTATTTTTAACTCGCTAAGGAAACTCGGTTTTATGTCTTTACACTTCTATCAAGTTTCTCTTACTTGAAAATTCCTAAAAAATGAATATAATATCTCTAAAAAGTTCATATAATGCGTGTAATAGTGGGTAATGGAAGTCTTGTGGTTGTTTCACACTAGATTTTTTTTTACTTTCCGAACACTATAGTGAGGAAAGTATTGTAATCATGTCAAAAATCCGAATTCGAGATTTTGATGTTTCTATACGTTTTGAGGTCCCCTGAGTCCGTTTTCACTATTTTTACGATGATGTATGTATGTGTGTGTGTATGTGTGTATGTCTGTGAACACGCTAGCGTCTAAAGGCTTTGTTCGATTAACCTGAAAGTTGGTACGTATATTGTAAGTCACCATAGTACGAACCCTATTGATTTTGGTGAATCTAGCACTTATAGTTTTTTTACAGGGACACAAAGAAAAATTCTTTATCATTATGGCCTATGGGACCAAAATCTTAAAAGTGCGATAGCATCTAAACGCCTTATTCAATTGAGCAAAAATTTTATACCCATATTATAGGTCACAGATACTCAATCTGTATAGATTTTGGAGAATCTAGCACTTATAGTGTTTTTACAGGGACACAAAGAAAAATTCTTTATCATTAAGGCCTATGAGACCAAATTTTTAAAAGTGCGATAGCATCTAAACGCCTTATTCAATTAAGCTGAAAATTTGTATGAATATTATAAATCACTGTTGCACTAACTATAAGCATTTTGGTGAATCTAGCATCTATAGATTTTTACAGGGACAAAACGAAAAATTCTTTATCATTATGATCTAAGGGCTCAAAGTTCAGTAGCGTTAAATAAAACCTCGTGTGATATATGGAGAAAAAAACACTCTATTATGGTTTTCTCTCTTTTGTTTGTTTAGCAATTCCTCTTTCTTCATTTTATCTACAAAACTGTTAGTTACTCAATGTTCGGAAAGTCGAGTGGAGTCACTCCAGATTTTTTTTTTTTTTTTTTTCATGATAAAAGTTTTTTAGACGAATGAAATTTTAGTGTACTCTTTGTCTCTGGTATGTGCAACCTCGAATTTTTAATACAAGGAAGCACAAAAATGCTCTTAATATTGGAAAGTCTGGTAATCTATGATATGTTTATGATTTTACATTTTTGTTTAAATATGAATAATCTTGTATCAAAATGTATGTATGTAAAAAAATCTGGTGTGAAACAACCACACGACTTCCATTACCCACTATTACAGATATTATATGCATTTTTTAGAAATAATGTGATCAGAAGACATAAAATCGGCCTAATGCAGAAGACACCTGACAAATTTTCCATAAGAGACAGCTGATAATATATATATATAAACATCTGAAACAGAGCCTACATAGTGAGTTAAAAAACAAGAAAAAAGTGATAGAGTTATTTTTTGACACACCAATTTTCGAGATCTAATAAAACTGACCTACCTAATCAGGATGACATTTAATTTTCCTGTAATAACCACGTAAACATGAGAAAGGATATCTAAAATGGATTTATGTAACAATTTTCAAGAAAATCATTAGAACCGTTTTTGAGATAACAACTTTTACCGAAACTTGGCATACTCAATTATTGACAGAAAAACAATAATTACATATAAAAGTATACTTAAAAGGGAGTTAATATGGCGAGTTTGAAAAAAATCCATACAGCCGTTTTTAAAGGAATGTACTTGCGAGACCTGAAATTGAGTTATTTATACTGGGCACCTATCAATTTCTTGAACTAACCAACTATGTCATTCGACAGGACATCTAATATAGTGTCTTTTTGAGATACGGACCTACGGTCCCACTTCCGGTTTTCCAATTTTCACCAAAATTTGGAAAACGCATCTGTACACTTGTCCTGTCTCAATTCCAATGTTTCGTAGTTCTATCATTATTAGTTTCGGAGATATGGTAGCCAGACGATTCCACACATACATACACACACACACTGACCAATTGACAAAAACTACTTTTTTTTGACTGATGAGACCTGAAAACGTGTAAATCAGGAAAAACTCGATATCGAATTTTTCGACCGAATATAACGCTTCCATTACTTACAGTAGTAGGGTAATGGAGTAAAAATGCGATTAGCAGATATTAATGTGAATAAAATAAATTGAAGGAAATTTTAACAAGAAATTAATAATTTTAGCAGAAGAACAATGATGTTAATTATTATTTTCTAATTCTATTAGTAATACAATTTACTAAGGTATTTAAAATCCTTTCAAGAAATATTTTTTCGCAGTTAATTGTAAAATTTTATTTAAAGGTAATTCAATAATATATTTCAATTATTATTATAGAAAACTATGTGACATTGATACAAATTAATACATTGTAGAGAAAACAATTTAAATGTATTAATAATATGGTAATACAAACATAATAAAAATACAAGACACATAATAATAATAATGATGGTAATCAGGCCCTGATTAACGCCAGGGCATGCGGGGCAGTTCAGAGCCCAGTTTACCCATTTAAGGGCCCGGGGCTGTGATAATAGCGGAGCCCCCCCCCCCCCCACACACACACACATTTTTCTTTTTCTTTAATATGAATGTTTATCATTAGATAAAATTTTACAATGGTCATGTTAGAATAAGATTCTCATTACATTTAAATAAACTCTGAAACTGTTTGCAAAAAGATTAATTAAAACAGAAAAAAAAATATTAACAACAAAAGAATCTAACTCACCAACCAAAGGAAAAGTTATTGCATCAAAAACTTTAATGAATATACTTTGCAGAATAAAAAAATGAAATTGGCTTCTTCCTAGCCTTTGCCGCGCTGAAAATTTCAATTACATCTTTAAAATCCAGGTTGCTTGTTAAATCGTGCTCTGAGCACAGCATAGCCAAACATTGCAGCTTATTCAGCTGCATTTTTGTTCTTCGAAGAGATAGAACTCTCTCTAATTTGGAGTTTGCTCTCTCGCCTTCGCAATTTGATATTGGTAGAGTTAAATAAATACTTAATGCAATAAACATATTTGGAAAAATCTCATTTAACTCGTTTTTAAACATATGATCATAAATATGTATCGGTGAATTTTTAATCATATTTATTGAAAATTTATTTTTCCAACTGAGTGAAAATGCCTGGACCGGGAGTCAAAATAAATTTTCAATAAATATGATTTTTTTCCCCAATCTGTTGATTGTGTGATATTAATAAATGTATTTATTCCTCCCATTGTTTAATGTTGTTTTCCATTACCTGCGGCTTATTCTGTCGAGCTATCTACATGATAGACCAGTTGCTCTGCCTAAAGGTTGTCTGAGTGAGTAATGCCCATTTAATTGTCGGCCTAGATAGCTCAATTGGTAGAGCTTTGACCTTGTAAGTCAAAGATTCGGGGTTCGACTCCCGGGCCAGGCATTATTTTCACTCAGTTGGAAAAATAAATTTTCAATAAATATGATTTTCTTCCCAATTTGTTGATTGTGTGATATTAATAAATATATTGTTCTCCCGCCCCCCCCCTCATCTCTTGAATGACTTTTGAAATTTTCAAATGTTAATGCATTTTTAAAAAATACTTAAAATTTATTTTTTTTTTTTTTAAGTTTAAGTACTAAAAGAAATTTTCAAAAATTTGTCTTTTTAAAATATTTTTACATAACAGTATCAAGGATTTAATTTTTGACTGTAAAAACAGAATTAAAAAAAAAAAAAAAAACTTGTTTCTATTTACTGGGTTTTTTTGCCCCTATCTAGGGCCCCCTTGGTCATTGGGCCCGGGCTGCAGCCCCCTCTTTAACTGGGCTCTTGGGCAGTTCCCTTGGGCCCCTTTCTGGAATGGGCCCCCCAACAGGCATAAGCAGAAATTTTGCAACCTAAAGACCTCTTGTCACTGCAAGCCCCCCCCCCCCCCCAAGAATAAGCTTGTGCCGGAACTCGAGGTAGCCCTGATGGTAATAACTATCAACTGAAAAAGAATTTTTAATTGAAAGAAATGTTTATTGTAAACTTTATTCAAGGATATTTAAGCACTATTTACTAGAAAATGTTCACAAAACTGTCACGCAAAAAATAAATATATCTATATTAAAGCAATATAAGAAATACTCACACGTAGATATTTTTGGAATGGCTTTTATCCAAGCTTTCTTTATATCATCAACTTGAGGCAATCTGTACAGTTACAATCTTCATCATAATTACTTCTACAGGCATATTGCACCACTTATAAATAAAAAACATAAAATGAAAAATTAGTATATAATAGTGTATATTAGTACTATATAATAAAAACTAGAATGTTGTGGCCACCACATGACTTTTTTCTATATTTTCCCATGCAAATTCACTCAGTAAAAATAATTTATTAAAATCATTATTTAATAAAATGATCTTCCATGAAAATGCAATACGATTTCCTTATTAGAGAAGTAGTACTAAATATCCAAAAAAAGTTCATTATTGTTCTCGATATAACATTAAAAAAAAATAAAAAATATTTTGTTTGTTAAAAATGAAAAAAAAAAAAAATCTATAACTTTATTTTAAATTATCGCAGATCGATTGTTCAACCATTCATTTTAAAAGTATTGGCGAGCTCTTTTGAAAGATACCCATCATGAAAAATTATTCTCTTCGAGAGGTGACTTCCCCCCCCAGGGGGAAGGTGATGCTCCCACATATACAATTTTTTTCCCAGTTGACTATCTGTATTATAAATAATTCTTGTAAATTTCATGATTATTAAAAAATAATTCTCTTTATGCACATATACAAAATTTTGTCTTATACCACCATGTTAAAAATTCAGAAAAAGCGGGATGGCAACGCAACCTGTCGAGACAATTTTTACCATAAGTTGATAGGCACTTATTTATGTCACACACACACACAGATAGACATTTTCTAAAAATGGTCAAATCGTGTTCTACACCTCTCAAAACGTTTAAATCCATCAAAAAGCGGAGGTCAAAAATTTTTACGAATCCAATACTTTCTTCTATTCAATATAAAAGAAAGTAAAAACAAAATGAAAAATTAGTAAATAAAATAATATTTTATGACTTCTAAGCTGCATTTATTTATTAGCTATTGTTTTAAATTAATATTTACAGAATATTAAAAGCAACGTGTTAAATTATTATGTGACATTCGCATGCATAATTAAATATACCTAAATGTAAACACTTTTAAAATATTAATCGCAATAAGGTGAATATTAAAGTATAAATTATTACTTTCTTCTATATGTATATATAGAGAAAGTATTGGATTCGTGAAAATTTTCGAACTCCAGTTTTCGATGGATTTACACGTTTTCGGATATCCTGAACACGATTCGACTGTTTATAGAAAATGTCTGTCTGTGTGTGTGTATCAGAAATTTTGTGGACGCTGTATCTCACGAACCAATGGACGAAATTTAACCAAACTTGGTATTTAGTTAGACCCTGACATAAACTGTTGCTGATTCGATGTGGGGATCAATCGCTCAACAGGTGGTGCTGTCATCGCATTTTTTCTAAACTTTTAACCCTTGTTTTTATTTAACATGGCAGTATAGGTCAAAATTTGGTATAAATGTACATAATGAGAATTATTTTAATCGTGTGGTTGTAAAATTAATATGAGTTATTGATAATAGTAGTAGTTAACTAGGAAACTACTATTGACTAAATTTTGTGTAAAACTATATAGATTATAGAAGAAAGTCATGTGGTGGCCACATCATACTAGTTTTTATACATAGATATAGTAATAAGACATAGATTAATCAGCGAGAGGGAAAAGTGATACCTTTTTTTTTCGGGAAAAGTCACTCTAATGGCTGCCTTTCCCCGAGTAAATCACACACAGGGATACACACGGATAATTTTGTAAATAAAAGTTATGAATAATTTATTTACTAAAGGTAAATGAACAACTCCAGATACAGTTTCAAATTCATTTTTCTTTTTTTCAATACTCTCTAATGGCTGATTTTAGAACTTTTTTTCGGCATCAAAATTTGTTGCTCGATAACATGGGGATGATACATCTATATACAGGGCCCGATTAAGCTCTGAAGCTAGGGGAAGCTCAGCATCATTTCGGGGCCCCCTTTCATTTCGGAAAGTCTGGTTTTCCTGTTACATATTATAATATAAAAAGGCTATAGACCAAAAAAAAAAAATGTGTGTTTGTTATTATTATTATTATTATTATTTTCATACATCTGGGTGGTTTCTGCACAGAACATCAAAATCATACAACTTTTTAATTAAGAACATTCAGGTTTTTGAGGTTAAATAATAGATTTTTCCCGAAATAGTGAGTGTTTTGTCTTGTTTTAGGTAACCTTTCTCAGAAAAAATTCAATCTCAGTGTGAAAATATGAAACAAAAAATTCAAGACCCTGTTTTTAATCCTTATGGGGCCCCCCTCTTAAATTTTAGAGAGGAAGCTCGTGCTTCCTGAGCCTCAACTTTTTGAAGAAACGTTCATGAAATAAAAGCCAAATCTTAAAATTATATTCTCACTTTAGCATATTTAAATACAGAGGGGCGGTACTAACAATCTGCCGGATTTGGTTGGCAGCTCTGTAAATATAATTATGAATTAACATACGTAAAAATGCATGTTATGTTCTATATATATATATATATATATATATATGGCTTTTTCTTTATACAGACATGGTGCAAGCTTACAGAAAAAAAGGCTGAACTTTTCACGACCCCCCCCCCCTCTCAAAAGTGGTATCAGGCAACTGACACAATATAAATTTTTCAATAATAAAAATAATGATAAATCTGATTGCATACATGTACACACAATAAACAAATCAGAACAATAAATCTTATATTGAATATCTATAGAAGCATTGTTTGCTGGGGCAATTGATTAGTAAAATAATGTAGTTCAAGTTCATTAGGAAGATGCAGTTGAAGTGCTATTTCTTTTTTATTTTCTCCAAGTTTGAATTTGAGATTTCTTGAAAAACAATCACATAGAAATTTCTAATATATTGCACAAATTCAGGCTGACCCCCCCCCCCCCTACACACGTCCAAAAAGTTTGAATGCGGATTTGCATTAATCCCAAGAATAATAATTTTCAAGCTTAAAAAGGTTGAATTCAGCCTTAAGAGGCCTCTCCACTTATCGTTCTCAGAAGCCAGAGCCAATGTTATTCTATGGAGAATTTCGCCCCATTATAACTTATTAGCTAATATATATTTTTAAATTCAGTTTTCACATTCAGAAACTTTTTAACTATTAAACAGTTTATCGCTTTCTAAAAATTATTATTTTTTATTTTTATATTTTATTTTGAGGTTGTAAAATACGAATTTTCGCAACGTGAAATTTTTCGTTTTTGAGCTTAGAAATGAAATCTTAAAAAAAAAAAAAAAAAAAAAAAATCCAATTTTTAGAAAGCGATAAATTGTTTAATAGTTGTGAATTTTCGGAAAGTGAAAACGGAATTTAAAAATATGTATTAGTTAACGAATTATAATGGGACAAAATTTCCCATAGAATGACATTGGCTTCGGCTTTCGGGGATGATAGGTAGAGAGTCCCTTTAAGGCTGAAACGTAACATGTCTGTTTATATTATAAGCTAGTTTACTTATTTTTACTTGCGAATTTTTAAAAATAAATTCAAGCAGAATATGCGATTACAATCAAAACATTTAAAATAAATAAAAAGCTTTATATACAAATAAAGTGAAATTACTAAAATATGCTTAATATCACGAGTACAGATATTTTGATTCCAATTCATACACTTATTTGACTACAGATAAAAGTATAATAAACTATCATTAACGTTACATTATCAGTATTGATGTTATGTACAGATTATTCTAATATTAATACCTTATAAAAATATTCAGAACTCACCCTTATATTTTCTTGAATTACTTCATAACCTTTGACTTTCATAGACGCAGCCGACGAATCTATCATTTTTCGCTGTCGCAAGACGGGAAGAAAAGAGAAGTGCATGCAATGCAATGGCTTTTCTTCTCGTGTTTACAGGTTTACACGCATGTCCACGAAGAAACCAATCGCCTGCTAAGCTGACGTCATCAGATTTTTTAGAATCCGAGGCTCACTCATTCGTTGGCAACGGCCGACGCCGAACCTGATAAAAAAAATTTCATCAACCCGGAAACCGACCCGAACCCGCAATAGAAAATTTTTGCGACCCGAACCCGCTTTCTTTACACCCGAACCTGACTTTTCATACCCGAACCCGACTCGGAAAACGAAAACTAAATGAACATTACTTATTCATCTAAAAATCATGCAAAACAAGGTAACGTCATATAACATCATATAAAATAAAGTAAATTTCCATTGTCACACAGTCGATAAATTATTTTAAAAATCTGGCGTGAAACAATACGACTTCCATCGCCCTCTATTACACGTATTATATACACTTTTAACCTTTTGGAGATAATGTGATCAGAAGACACAGAATTGAGCTAATGAAATAGATAACTAAAAAATTTTCCAGTAAGAGAAAGTTAATACACGTTTTCGGTAAACGCATGAAAACATAAAGACATAAAATAGAGTTTACATAACAAGCGGGGAAAAAAAAGTTTTTTTTTTTTTTTTTTTTTTTTTTCTTTTTCTATACACTAATTTCCGAGATCTAAAACTGATCTATCTGATCAGGATGGCTATTAATTTTCCTGTAATAACCACGTAAAACATGAGAAAGAGTATTTAAAATGGGTTTATGTAACAATTTTCAAGAAAATCGTTAGAACCGTTTTTGAGACACCGATTTTTTCAAAATTTGGCGTATTTAGTTGTTGACCGCAAAACAACAATTACATACAAAAAGATATTTAAAAGAGGGTTAATATGGCAAGTTTGAAAAAAAAAAAAAAAATCCATACAGCCGTTTTGAAAAGAATTCACTCGCAGTACCTGAAAGTCTGCTATTTATGCAGAATTCCTATCAATTTTCCTGAACTAACCATATCATTCGAGAGAACATCTAATAGAATATTTATACAGCAACTTGGAAGAAAATCGTTAGAGCCGTTTTTTGAGATGTGGACCACCGCACTTTAGAATTAAAAAAAAAACGAGGAAAGAATGGCTAAAAATCCATAGAAAAACCATGGGATGAAAACGAAAAAAACTCAGAATGTCAAGTATGGAAAAAAAAAGCCTATA
The DNA here is from genome assembly GCA_963930645.1 of Salticus scenicus. Taxonomy (NCBI): domain Eukaryota; kingdom Metazoa; phylum Arthropoda; class Arachnida; order Araneae; family Salticidae; genus Salticus; species Salticus scenicus. Next base: position 253,576,948 of record OZ005650.1, read on the forward strand.
CCGGAAGAAATAATGCGGCAAAACTGACTAGAAAAAGACATTGACCGAGCGGGAGGGTGGGTTGGGGCATTAAAGCTATAGTCGGGGGTTTAATACGACTCGCCTAGAATGTGGCTCGGCAGTGGCCTTTTATCACTTCCGATTTCGGATGTCCCACTTCCGCTTTTCCAATTTTCACCAAAATTTGGAAAATTCATCTGTACACACCAGTTCTGTCTTAATTCTGAAGTTTCATAGCTGAATCTTTATAAGTTTCGGAAATATGATAGTCAGAAGATTCCCCACACACATACACACAGTCTGACAAATTGCCAAAAACCATCTTTTTGGACTCAGGAGACCTTAAAACATGTAAATCAGGTGAAATCTCGATATCGAATTTTTGGACCGAATACAATACTTCCATTACCTACGGTTAGTCGGGAAATGGAAATAAAAAAATTCAAAATGTAATTACTTATTGTATAAAGTTAAAAATTAAAAAAAAAAAAAAAAAAATCTGAAAAGTGGATTAATAATAATAATGTTTAACCATTTATGCGAGTTGTGGAATTCAAGAACACAAAAATATGCATCAAGTTCAGTATTACAGTAGTTCATTGTTTAATTCTTATATTCTTAAAAAAATTAATATATCAATAAAAATAAAATAAAGTAAAAAGTGTATATTTATTTATTGCTTTCGTTCGATGTGAATGTTTACTTTAGTGTAATGTAATAATCTAGATAGCACGGATATGATTCATAGATAACATTTGCTTTCCCACGGATCACTTTAAATTCAAATGGTCAGCAAATTACATTCCTCCAGTTCCAATTAATGCATTGTTTATTTGTTCTAGAGTAAACGATAAAGAATATTATCTGCCTTGATGAAATCTGCTTCCTAAATGTCTTCATTTTACATTACTTTTTACTTTCATCTATATTCAATTGAAGAAAGTATTGGATTCGTAAAAATTTTCGACTTCCGTTTTTCGATGTATTTAGACGTTTTCAGTTTGCATATAAATTTGTATGCAGATGTACCTTGACCTATATTAGCACCAATCAACTTTTGGTGCCAATTGTTCAACAGGTGGCACTGCTAACAGTTTTTTCCCCAGTTTCAGGGAAGGTAATATCTCAAGAACTACCGCGCAAAGTTGCATATAAACTTATATGAGGATGCACCTTGTTTTTAATTAGTGACTGTCAACTTTTGGTGTCAATTTCTCAACAGGTGGCGCTGATATACCGCGATTTTCAAAATTTCAGGGAAGACTTTACCTCAGGAACTACTGCACAAATTTGCATATAAATTTATATGCAGATGCAACTGAAACATAATTTAGTGCTTACCATATTTTGTTGCTAATTGATCAACAGGTGGGGCTACTATACAACGATTTTCCCAATTTAAGGGAAGGCTATATCTCGGGAACTACTACACAGAATTGCATATAAATTTATCATTAGATGCAACTCGTCATAAATTAGTGTTTAACTAACAACTTTTGATGCCAATATCTCAGCAGTTGGCTCTGCTATAGTCGATTTCCGCAATTTCAGGGAAGGCTATATCTCAGGTTTTATTGTTTATAATCAAACAAAACTGGCATGTAAGAAGGCCATTATATGACATTATGCTGATTTAATTTGGATGCATATCAGCCTATAAGTGACGCTGCTATACTGCATAATTACCTGAGAATGGGATGGCTATATCTCATCTTCTATGGCATATAACTGTACGGAACTTGATATATGAGGAAAAAATTATAAATACGCATTTTTTAAGACTTTACTTATCAAGAATTAAACTTTCTTTTCTTATATTTAGTGCTAGTTTTTTCTAAAATGAAAATCATCTGCATTTACTATGGTAGATAATTTTACTAAAAACGAGTTTTAATAAAATATTTTTACTGAGTGAATTTCTATAGGAAAATATAGAAGAAAGTCTTGTGATGGCCACAATATACCAGTTTTGAAATGAAGTTTCAACAAGTATTTCCTCTATATTTTCTGTATATACAAGTATAAATGGAAAAAAAAATTTCAAAATTTCGTTCACATAAAAGCGAAAATTAAAATTCACTAAAAATAAAGATATATATATATAATAGTATGTTGTGGCTACCAAAAGACTTTCTTCTATGTTTTCTAATACAAATTCACTCAGTACAAATAATTTATTAAAACTATTTATTATTCATTAAAATTAACTACCATAATGATGAATGCAGACGATTTTTATCTTAAAACTTACACAAAATTTATAAAAAAAGACAATTTTATATTTTATAAATATTATATTATAAAATGCGTTTTCATAAAGGCTATCTCAACTATCTCTCAAATTTTGTACAATTACACAACATAGAAGTCGAGATATAGCTTTCCCGTTCTGGGGGAAAAAGGCAGTAAAGCAGCGCCACCTATTGGTCGATATGCATCCAAATTGAATCAGCATAATGTTTCATAATTGTCTTTTCACATACCAAATTTTTTTCATTATGCGTAATAGAACCTGAGATATCCCTTTCTCTTAAACTGTGGAAATCGCTGTATAGCAACGTCACCTGTTGAGTTTTTGGCACCAAAAGTGAACAGACAATAATTTATGTCAAGATGCATCCACATATAAATTCATGTGCAAACTTGTTCAGTAATTTTTGAGATATACAGCTTTCTCTTAAATTGTGGAAATCGCTGTATAGCAAAGCCATCTGTTGAGCGATGGACACCAAAAGTCGATACGCATTAATTTTAATCAAAGTGCATTTACGTATAAATTTATATGCAAATATGGGCAGTAGTTCCAGATATACAGTTGCCACAAAATTTTCGTCACACACACACAGAGACAGACTGATATTTTCTAAAAATAATCAAATCTAGTTCTGGAGCTCTCAAAGTGGGAAAATCTATCAAAATCCGAAAGTCGAAAATTTTTACGAATCGAATACTTTCTTCTATTGAATATAGAAGAAAGTTAAAGAAAAAAAAAGTGAATTGTGAATTTTTTTTAATTTCTAAAACGTAAATGCGAGGTTATACAGTGAAAAAGATTTAGGATTTTCTAATTTTCGCACAGTTTGTACAAAAGATACGTATTAGTTTCGTTAAAGAAAAGAAAACGGATCCAGATATAAATACGGATCTATTTTTCTGGTGGATATCCGCGGATACGGATACGAATATATACGGAGCTCCGATACACAGTATGTTTAAATCTGTTTTATAGTTATAAATATGCCTACAACATTATGTTTAAAATTATAAGAAATATTTTGAAAGATGTTCTCAAGTCGATCAGACTTGTTGAAAACTAAACCTGAACGCGACCAGCAAGAGAAATAATTTTGTCAACCCGACCCGACGGGTAAAATCGTGTTACCCGACCCGATGCAGGTCATCCGATAATAAAATAAGTTTAAGAATTGAGAACAAGTTTTCGGAACAAGAATTTGGAATTAGTGAAACATTTAGAAAATTAATTAATTAAAAATTAATTAGGGAGCTGTCGGTGGATTAGTGGGAGATAGAATCATTTAAGTGTGTAAAATGAGGCTTTAATTTTAATGGAGCTTTTAATTATATTACATATATATATATATATATATATATATATATATATATATATATATATATATAAGTAATCAGAAAACATATAATATATATAATCATATTAATTTCACTTCTAAAATAATTTGTTGAAAAGCATAATGCGATGTAATAATTACGAAGTGAAAACTTCTTTAGGTGCAATTTACACATTAATTTATTCAGAGTGAATCCTTTTGGCCCTATGTTAAAATAACTTTACTCGTTTTATAAAGTCGTGATATCAATTTACATTTTATAGTGACCAGCGAAGCGGGCGTAGCCGGCTATTTTATAATAAAGAGCACATAATAATAATAAAAAAAAACAGTTCTCTGATTCATCCTGGCGACAGATTTCCGTCTACTACATGATGCAATCTCTTTCGATGTTTCGATTGTACTTGAGTATAGATTTTTTTTTTATCTTTTTTTTTCTTCTACATATTAGTTTTAAAATATTTTAATGTTAGTTTCCTTGAACTTTGTGTGGTTTTTAAAAATATTTTTTTTTTTTAAATACATTGGAACAAATTTTGCCGCTTAGTGTCATTTCTCAGTGGAAAGATATTTCTATTTAAGTTTTCGTGCAGGGAATACAGATTTCAGTCTTTTAATTTTAGTTGGGGTAAAAAATTAAATGTCTGTTTTCAAAAAAAAAAAAAAAAAACCTCTTTTTCTATCTGTTATTAAAAATTGCCGAGCTCCTTTGCTATAGTTTCATGTCATACTTAGAAAATTATTTATTAGATTTAAAAATACAAAAACTGGAATTAGCATGACACAAAGTTCTTATAAAAAATATGCGTTTCCCAAATAACTTTAAGCGTAATTTTCTTTTTCAGAATTAATGAAACTGACACTATCCCGCGAAATTCGATGGGTTTATTTTTCGATTTCGGTTGACTAACTCAAGTTGTCAGAAGGAGACAAAAAATAAATAAACAAATAAAAAAAGAAAAATTAAAGAAAAAAAAATAATAATGCTGAGCTTTTGGACTAGCCAAACAAATCTTCTTAGTCAATTGACAAAATAGGAATAATTTATTTTTATTCTCTCATCTGACTAACCGGTCAAATTTGAGGAAAATGAAAACTGTACCTGGGAAATTAGTCATCTGACAAGTTTTAGAGCCAAAACGGATCATCAGACGAAACACATTAAAGATACATGGTAAAATAAAACGACTTTTGTGTCTCATGACTAAATAGGATTGTCAGGTAGTGTTTTGATTGTTTAAAATTTTGCGTAATTTTGTGCAAACTTGTCAATGTACTTGACAAACGTTTAGTGTCACAAAGATGGCACGTCTCTTGACAAGTTTCGATTTTTCATTTTTCTGTGTGTAGACAGCTGAGCCTTTTGAAACAACTCAGGTGCAATAATTAATCCAAACGGGAGACGGTTAAATTTAAAACGACCAAAGAGATTATTTAACTTACATAATTTACTAGACGGTCCATCCAATTTAATTTTATAAAATCCATCCTTTAAGCCAAACACACTATACACAGACTAAACAAAACTCTAATATTTCGAGGTCACAAATTTCAAATTTGTATTCTTAATTAAAAATAATAATTAAATAATTAAATAAATACGCAAAAAATAAAAAATAAAAATATTAAAAAATTTTCGAAGTAACTTCATTTTTGTTGTTGTTGTTGTTGCATTTTTCCAGGACTATTAATGAAAAAATTCCGTGGTAAGACATTGTTAGAGGGTCGCGTCAATAAATTCATTCTCAAGAAATCCCCAAAATCTAATCTAGGTAAAAGTTTAGAACAATTTTGCATTCATTCACAACACTTGTTCGATTAAAAAGAGACCCTTTCCAAAACTTTTACAGTCCGAAGGCACTTTGTTGCTTCATTTAAACGAAAAGTTCGCAATTTTTTTTTTCATTATCTTTGACTTATTGATAAAGTTTGGATATAAAGCCATATGCGAGTTCTCGAATAATAATTTCATTCATTTGAGAACAATTTCTAGGATGTTAAATTAATAAAATTTTCTCTTCATGAATCAATCTTAAGGGCTCGCTTCACTCACCGCCGCCGGAAACCGAAGCTAATGTTATTCTATGGGAAATTTTTCTTTACAAACAGCGTATTAACTAATTCATATTTTTATTTTTATTTATTTATTTATTTATTTATTTATTTTTTCACATTCTGAAAATTCCCAGCTGTTAAATTGATGGACCTTTTTTAAAAAATTATTTTTTAATTTTTTTATATTTTATTTTGAAGCTGCAAAATACGAATTTTCAATATGTGAATTTTTTTCATTTTGCAATTTCAAAATAAAATATTAAAAATTAAAAAAATGCATTTTTAAAAAAGGTCCGTCAATTTAACAATTGGGAATTTTCTGAATGTGAAAACAGAATTTAAAAATATGTATTAGTTAATAAGTTATTTGTAAAGAAAATTTCTCCATAGAATAAATAACATTGGCTCGGGCTTCCGGCGACGGTAAGTGAAGAGGGCCGTTAATTAAACGATTATGCTAATTAAATCGAATATAAATTGATTATACTGTAATTGGATTTAGACTGACTGCATTACAAATCAATTAAATTAAAATGGATTTACGCACCCATCAACCAGATGCCTGAGCTAAGAATAAATCCAAGCCACCACAAAAATAAATAGTTCAATTATTAATGATCCAAACTGACATTTATTCTAGTTATAACATAAGTGAATTATATTAATCTATAATGCAATTTATAGAGAGCACATATGTGAAGGGATCACTAATATGATTAAACATTATAAATCGAATATGAAATTTGAATTAGAAGACTAGAGGTAATGCAGAACCTCTCTTGGTGAATGTTAGAATACGACCGTCCAGAAAATTGCGCAGTGAATGACAGGAATTAGACTCTTCTGCACAGTATTCGAATAAAACTCAAATCTTTGTCACTGTTTGGTGCTACCATCTCTTTTTTTTTTAGCGGCAGGTACGAACTCTCCTTTGCATCCATCACCAAAGGTCTTATCTCACATCACGCAAATCATTTTTGCCAATATCTTGAAATCTAATCAACAATTTGAAATACTTGATAAATATGACTTTAAGTTGGATTCAGACAAAAATTCCTGTTACGTATTACTTTATTTTACGTTTTAAATAGGGCAATAAACCGTTTTAGCCACGCACATTCTATTCACTAAAAAAATATTCTGAATATATATAATGTCTGAAACGTGAAGATATCGAAAAATTTTCGATTTTATCTAATTTATAGATAAAAGTATTGTTGCGCATGTACAAATGATTTTGGGCATTCAAAACTTGAAATGGTCGATACACATAATTCTAAGATAGGTATAGACCTAATTCTATGTTAATAATTTTCCTCTCTAGCCGTTGTTACGTGATACTTCAACAAAAATGTTGCAGACATTCAATCCCACATACCACCCTCCCGCACTTACAAAAAATATTCTAAAGGAATTTTTGCTTACTTTGACGAGTGACACATAAAGATATCTTAAAAAATTCATCTATTCTGCGACTTTTTACAAATGTCATTTGCGCATGCGCAAAGATTTTTTCCCCCCTAATCTCTCGATCTAATAAATTTTGAAATGATCGATATACATAATTTCAAGTTGGGTACAGTTCTAAATATCTTCCAAGTACCTTTCAATTCTTTTCAGCCATTGTAACTTAATACACCGTAAAATAAAGAGAGTTAAAACAGACGTCAAGCTGAATGTCATGACAAAGTAAGCACACTAATATAACAAAGGCATTAATGTATTAGGAAAGATCAAAGTAAGATGTACAAAAGGTATGAAAATACAATATTAATTTTTTCTTCATAATTGTTAATATTAAGTGCATATTTATACATTTCATAAATATTAAATGTAAACATTTAAGGTCTCATTTTCGTTGAATTCCATAAGAAGACCCAAGAAGTTCGATGGACTTTCTTTAGAAATGAGTATCTCACGAAATAACAAAACAAATGACAATAAGTGTTGAAAAGATCATAGTACTTTTTATCATTTTCTGATATATACTGAATTGCAAGAGGAATCAAACATATATCACATAAAATTCTAATTTGTGAGAAATATATCATAATTTTTTTTTTTTAAACTTACCACCAAATGGCCAATGCTAACAAGCAAGGAACAGTAATAGTTAGTTGTATCCAAAAGGAGTCTCTAATAAGCCAAGCTATTATTGGAAGTGTGGTGTAACCTAGAGCAAAACCTAGATGTATTGCCAGACCATATATATGACGATTAGTTGGACTCACAATTTCCATCACTAAAAACAACACAAACTTTATTAAAATCAAACTTTTTCTTCTGTGCAGAATAAAAACAGTTTTTATAATTATTACTATTTTAACAGTAACAATGTTTATCAAAAATATGGGCGAAGTTTTTAACGATAAAAAAAGAAGGAAGGAATTACGCCCAGTGAAAATTTAAGTATTAGTTTTAAGGTAAACTTTCCGGATGCAAATGGATTTCAAATATGTTTAATTTATTCTAGATTCGATTCAAAATAAATTGAAGTTACCTACAACTATTAAAAACTTTTTTTTTTCATATATATATATATATATATATTTGTATATTTTGACTAATTTACAATGTCTCAAAAACATAGAATATATTATGACCTATGGTCAATTACATCTGAGAAATACTTTATATACTTTAAAGTGAAAATTATTTAATTAAATTTACATTTCTCAAAATTATTTTCCATGGTGAGTGCAGACGATTTTCAAACGATAGTACTAAATGTCGAAAAAAAAAAAAAAAAGATAACGTTTTCCCTTATACTCGATTTTTTAAAAAATTGCAGTCTTTTTCACATTTGTTCTTTTTTTTTTTTTTTTTTTTTGTCAAAATATGTGGTAAAACAAAACATTTTTTTAATTTTTCCAAATCTACAATTAAAGCTTTCGATTTAAATGTATTAAAGAGTTGTTTTGAAAAATACTAATATTGAAAAAATTTCCCGAACAAAGGATATATTATTTTATGAGGAAAGTGATGTTCCTTAATAAATAAATTTTTACCGTTGTGAACTATTACTGTTATGAATATGTGTCTTTTTTAATTTAAAAACTTTGCCTCATAACTACATATAACTTCGTAACTTCGCTGCCAACTGTTATTAAAACCTCCCGTCCTCCTGCTCAAGATTTGCTTTTCTTCTATAAGAAATTTTGCCATGTAGCTCTAGTGTGACCTGTTATTAACTTAACCCTATTTTCTAAACTTACGTAACTACGCTGTAAAAGAGGAAATCTCGGAAAGCTTCAATCTTCTTTTTTCAGTGTTTTTTACAGGATTTGGTATGTAATCCTGGTGTAACCCCAAAGGAACTCGAGTAACTTCTCATGTTGTGTACAAGACTTAATTTTTTTACTTTAACCGTATAAAACTGCTTCGGTATATATATAATGCTGTCTACTCTCTTTTCTTATGTTAAAAAACATCACCTGAAGATGCTACGTAAAAGTAGCAAAAAGCTTCGTGTACATTTTTAATAAAAAATATATATATACGTGTTTAAAAGTGGTTTTATATATTTTTTGGTATATATTTTTTGATTAAAAATATTTTTTTTTAAATGATTCTTATTATTTATATTTATACGAAAATTTGTATTATGCTGTCGTATAAAAATTCTGAATAAACGGTGCGACAGTGGCAAAATTTTAGGATATGCACGAAGAGTAAATCAACACCAGACTAAGATACAAATGAATATAAGCTTATACTGAGTTTCGTCCATTGGTTAGTGAATTATAGCTTCTACAAAATTTTGGTGATAAAAGCACGTACGTAGTATTGCCAGATTTTGCTACTTTATTATTTAATAGTCACCAATAACTTGTGAAGTGATAGTTGATACACATAATTAGGCAACCGCTACATTTAAAATTTAGTGGTGGATATTAAATAAAAGTGTTCTAAAATATAGCAACACTGCACGCACACACAAAGGTAGACATTTTCTGAAAATTGTCAGATAATGTTCAAGACATCTCTAAATAAACTCTTTTATAATGTGTGACCGAATTTGCTTACTCAAAAACGAACGAAATATTTTTAGCCATAATTTGAGAGGAATTTCTAGGAAAATATCAAATTTGAGTAAAATCAGTCTTTTCTGATCAAATTTTCAGCCAAATTGATCTCTTAAACTGTCAGTTCCTTTCTGAATGAATTTCGATGACTTTTCATTTGGTTCAACAAAATTGCGTAACGATAGTGCCATCTATTGATCATATTTTAAACGACACATAAAAAATATTTTTTTAGATACACATAATTAATCAATTTATATGTTGTTTTAAAAATATGTGGAGGAATTTCGATAATTAGAAAAGTAAACTATTAACGATATATATATATATATATATATATAACAAATGCTTTATATACAACTAACAAAAAAATAGCAGAGTTATCAAATAGTTAGTCATAAAAAACTAAAAATGAGCAGTGAATTTCTTTTAAAAAACTTTTTCTTAAAGAAATAGATGAAGTATAAAGAAAAAGAACAATGTATTTATATAATGTAGAAATTTATTTACGTCTAAATTTATTTAATATTTTTATTATAGTCATTGAAACTAATTTATTAAAATGCATGTAAATCGCACAAAAAATGTGTTACAATGTTTTAATTTTAATCAAACTAGATATCGGGAATAATATGTGTAAGCAAACTAGTATACATACTGTTTTTTCAATTCATAGTTATTCAAAAAATTCTGCAACATCGCGTAGAAGAATTTATTTTTCTGAACAAACTAAATTTTACAGAATTAATTTGCAAACTTATAAAATGTCTGTTTGTCATAGAGTTTCTGTTTTCAAGAATTTTTCCTCAATTTTAAATCAATAGTGCTATTTTAAGGAAGTTTATTGAGTTTCCCATAGCTTTATGTTATGTATAAAACAAGTAAAAATTGATAAATAATATTTGCTAGTTTTGAGAATGATTGAGAACGGCTACACGACCTTTTTTGGTATGAAATCGTAGCGTAGTGGTAACGCGTTCGTCTGCCACCGAAGGGGACTCGCGTTCGAATCCGGTGGAGGGAATCTAATATTTTTTGCAGCATCAAACAGGTTCACTCAAATTTTGCCCGATTTCTCTCAAAAATAACTTGTTTCAGTTGGCTCAGCCGCTTATAGCAACTCAATGATTTGAGAAGATTTCTCTCAACGTGAGAAATTGCCTTTCAGCATGTCGATTGAGTGAAAAGTGGCTCAATTTGAGAGAAGTTTCCCTTTCCACTTTTAGAGAGATTGAAGCATGATAAACTTTCACAGAAGTTGAAGCTTAGAAATTTTTTCAAATCCAATATTTTCTTTTTATATTGGGTAAAATGGGGTAAATGTAACCCCAGATTGTGTAAGGTCGATGCGTAGTAGAGTTCACTTCAGCATGGCGCTGGAGCTAAGTTCACAAGTTGCGAAGCGCGAGTGAATAAGGAGAAGTCTTAGAATTAAATGAACTGAGTGGATGAAGCTTAAATATAAATATGGATGTGTGTTGAAAGGAAGAAGAGTAGGAGAGTAGGAGAGTGGTGCAGAGTCGACGAAGAAAGAGTTTGCTTAAGTGATCTTTTGTGATAAGTTCTTAGTTGGATGTCATAGCCGTTTTGGAAGGTGCTAATCGATAGTGTAAAGTTAAGCGAATCGAGGGAATCCTGTCACCAGCGTAGCATTGTGGATCGGCAGAGAGCAATCGTCGACAGTATCTGCATTGGTGAGAATAAATTACATTTATTTAATGATTTACTGAAATTATCCCCTAAAGTTATTTAAGAGTTATTTCTGAGCTAGCCCAACACCCGCCTTGAACTTCGTCTTTAATAAAATTTATTTGTATTTAACTTTGTTTCGTGCTCTTATCATTTACTACTTAAGTTATATTAATTTTGGATTGAGGAATAGAGACCACATATCCTCAAAATTGTGGTTCAAATGATAAACTAAATTTGTACTTAATAGTCCTCGCATCTGTTTCTTTAAACCTTTCTTTGCTATATTTAGCTTTAGGAAACCAAATAAAATATTAAACAATGATAGTTTTAGAAGTGTGAAAAATTGCTTACATCTCACTCTACGATAGAGTGCTCCTGTCAAAATTCAAAGCTTTAACATTGCTATGCTTGTGAACTCCACTATTTTTGTAAGAAAACCAAATTTCGTATGTAGATTTTAAATACAACTTTGTAAGCTTTTTAAGCTTACTTACTAAGCTTTATTTTTAAGCTTTTAGTTTTTGCACCTGTGGTTACACCTAATCCAGGAATTTGGTAAGTTTGGGGAAGCATAACTAGTGTCATAAGAACCTCAACGGTATAATTATGTATGTATATAACATCGTATTTTAGTTTTGTAATTTAATTTACAATGAAACCTAATTTCCTGAACATTTATAAGGTTTTATTGGGTGTTAAAATATTTAAAATGTGAAGTTCTACTTGAAGGCATGAAGAAAAGTTCGCAATTATGTAACGATTTGGGATATTTCACAAATTCAAAAAGTTCCAATTTCCTCAAAGTTTTCATTATCTGAAAACTTGATGTAAATATGTCTTAATTCAATGTATATGGGTATAGTATTCTGAAATTACACTGGCCCCCAAACCATGGGATAACTAGAATCCGGAAACACAAAATGTTCATCATTTTTTTCTTAAAGAGAGGTTTGTAAATTTATAAAAAATCTTATGTTTTTATAGATCAATTAGTTATACTGTTTGACAAAAAAATGCTCAAATTTAGTTATAGTAGCAACCGGGAGAATGAAGTCAAAATAGATCTATGCTAGAACGTTGCTACATTTATTCCACTTTAACCTATATAGATGAGAGTAAAATAATTCCTATAAGCAATAAAATATATTTGCAGAATAAAACATTTTTGACAAAATTAGTATCATACTCATAAAAACACTTACGTTTTTAATGAAAAATCTTTAAATAATTTTTAAATCCAAAGTATTAGTTATTTTTCTTTAAAGAATATTTACTTTTTACTTACACAAAACAAACGGTGTAGTCAAAGTTACTGTTACTCCTAAAGCAATAGTAAATTGCAGTATCAAGAACATCGTAAATGAAGTGGAAAATGAGGATGCAAGAGAAGAACAAATAGCAATGCAGCTAGAAATGATCATTACAGGTTTCCTCCCTATCCTAGAAAGAACAAAAATGCATATAGAGGAAACATAATAAATAAATAGGCTACATGTTACTTAAGACATGTTTCGCATCTAAAAGTTGTTAGGTGTATGATTATATAGCTACATGTACAATGAATACGTATGACAAAATATTATTTCCTAAATATAAATAATAAATGATCATAAATGCGCAAAACGCCTGTCAATGGTACGAATTATCTGAGTCTCATTACAACATATACCAAACACTGTGAATATCAAAACGTTTGCTATTTCATTTATTTACTTTTCAAATTGAATACATATATAATATTTTTACAAGAGCTTCTCAAGACGATTTGAAAATTCTAACAAATTAGCAGGCTTTAATTATTTCGCTGATCCTTATTTTTAAAAGAAATCTGGAATTTCTATATTATTTACCAATATAAAATCTCAAAAAGTTAAAAAACGAAAACTAAATTTCATTTCAATTAGTTGTAACCGCGGTTTGGGTAACATAGTTTTCAGCGATGTCTTCCTCGTCCTTCCCATGCTGAGTTCGAGTCCCCAATGCCTACAGTAGTACCGTACCCAAACTTGCTGCGAGTTCGCAAAGACAAACGAATTCGAATAAGTCGGGCCATGCCCTGAGGGAGCGAGGACCGGATATGCGAACGCTAGATTGTACTCTCTACCATCATGTGCAACATCATTCCCGACTGCACTGATTCGAGTCCTTGCTGCCTTTGGTCCCGCTGCCCTACCCATGCTCGCTGTCTACCTATCCCATCATTTTGATATTAACACGTTTTTTCAAGCGTTTAGCTGTTTTTTAAAACTTTAAAATACCTGCTCATTATCTCTCACAATCCTATTAGATTTACACCTTTGAAAGTATGCGCTGTCACCTCATCAACCCGGGAATTACCAGTGAGCACGGGTTACCAGTGAACATTAATTTTCGGGAAGATGGGGGAAGTTTATATCAGATTAATAGCTTAAAAAATTTCTAACTTTAAATTCTTATAAAAAAAATCTTCACAGATCTGCGAAATTGCAATTTTTGAAAAATAAAAGAGAAGTTTTCGCTGATTTTTATGTTATTTGGTATGCTCATTTCGAAAATGATCCCCATTTTTTTCTATCACGTCATGATTTTTTTGTAAAATCAATATCGATTTTTTTCCCTCGAACAATATTGCATGTACTATCTAGCAACAGTGGTTTGTATCCATTTAAATCTATGTAAAATAATCTATTCTTGGTGTAGTAAATTGAGTTTTCAGCAATCTATTTATTTTTTACAGGTTTAAATGGATGAAAACGACTATTGGTACATCGCACGAACCGCCTCTCATCGAGAAAAACAAGAAAATTTCCCTTGCATACTTTTTACATCAAATCATGGTGCAGTTTCTAGAAAAAATCGCCAACATGCTATTTTATTTGCTTTTATTAAGGTAACTTACATAAAATAGACGACTGGCCAAGAGCATGGCTCCCTGCGATTCAATAGCGGCTGTTCAGACAAGGCGAAAACCCCGTACAACCAAAACTTACATACTTTACCGCTACCCAGCAATTGGCGCTGTATACAAGTCTCGGTTTCGTCTGATTTAAAGATCTAGCCATAGGAATAACATTATACAGAAGCATTTGTAATTAACGCTGTAAACTCATTAAAATGCCGAAATTTTTTTTGGAATATGCATAATAATTAATATCAGGGCATCTAGAATTATATGTTTGTTTGTCAGAATGTTTTCAACACAAAAAATATAATAAAAAGAATCGTTTCTTCATCACTAATTTAAAGGTCCGGTCTTAAGAATAACATTTTATATATGCATTTGTTCACGCTAGAATCTCATTAAAATGTCAAAATTTTTTTTGAATGGGCATAATAATTATATCAATGCATATAGAATTATAAATGCTTGTTAAAATGTTTTCATCATAAAAAATACAATAAAAAGATCGTTTATTCATCGTGATATTCGCGCTCTTTAATGATGATTTGAAATACTAATGCCTAATAATAAACTTTTAGAACCATTTCTTTATCAAAAACGAATTAAATTTGAAAGTAATAGAAAAATGAAATAGAGGGCACTTTAATATTTTTCTGTAAAGACATTTTTTTTTTTTAATTCGTATCAAAATATGAGCATCTTGAAACATCTGATACCATTTTACATTGATAGTAAATGTTTTAAATATATATATTTGTCAATTATTGCATTAGAGTTATGAAAATTTACATAAGTATATGAAAATTTCTTGAAAACTATCTAAATAAAAAACTACATATATATATCATTTTTTTGAATGCTCTCTGCTTATTAGTTTTTTTTTTTTTTCCCTGAATTTTGCATTATTACAGTTTTTAACAATATATTCTAAACATACTTCGATATTACTTTGTGGATTCTTTTTTTTTTTTTTTTTTTTTAATATAATTGAATGTTTGAATGCTGAAATTTAATTCCAATTTTTAACATTCAAACATAATAAAAAAAAGGCTTATTGATGAATACACGACACTTAGATTATATTATCAAACAGTGGTAGATAGAATGTGCCGGGTTCGACCCCAGGTCACACTCATTGACCTAGCCGTTGGGAGTTTTCTGTGATTTTCTCCAAAACTAACAAAAATATAGGCTGGGACCCCCCTCCCCTTACAAAGCGCCCCACGGAGGGCATTACACCTATAGGCCTAGGACCCTAGTGTAATAATCACCCTTAACGGCCCTCTTCACTCACCGTCACCGGAAGCCCGAGCCAATGTTATTCTATGGGAAAATTTTCTTTACAAATAACTTATTAACTAATGCAAATTTTTAAATTGTGTTTTCACATTCAGAAAATTCCCAACTGTTAAATTGACGGACCTTTTTTAAAAATGTATTTTTTTAATTTTTAATATTTTATTTCGAAATTGCAAAATGAAAAAAATTCACATATTGAAAATTCGTATTTTGCAGCTTCAAATTAAAATATAAAAAAATAAAAAAATAAGTTTTTAGAAAAGGTGCGTCAATTTAACAGCTGGGAATTTTCAGAATGTGAAAACAGAATTTAAAAATATGTATTAGTTAATAAGTTATTTGTAATGAAAAATTTCCCATAGAATTACATTAGTTTCGGCTTCCGGCAGCGGTGAGTGAAGAGGGCCCTTAAGCCACACAACCACATAATTTTAAATTGTAATACTCTAAAATTGAGGGAAGTAAAGAAAAATTCGTTAGCAGGAAACATTTTAAAATATTAAAAATTTTGAACTTTATTTAATTTAAATAGTCCTAGTAAAATTTTAATATACATAATATTGTTTCATTGAAATGCCTATGCATGCAGATTTCTTTATAATTCTGAGATTATGTAAAAAAGAAAAAAAAAATCTACAATGACTGAAAATGAACTCAGGGCACCTCAAAACATATAGAAGCATTAAAATTTCAAAGTCGGATTTTTGACATGATTACAATATTCTCCTTAAATATGCATGTACGGAAAGTAAAAATTATTATAATGTCCATAATATTCCTTTTTCATTTGTGTGCTATTTTAGAGTTGTTATTCCCAAATAAAGACGTATCACTTTAGTATATGCTGAGAAATTAAAAAAGTTATATAAAACTATATTAGAAAATACTTTTAATTTTGAAGAAAATCGAACTATGAGAATTTGGTATATCTATACGTTTTAAGGTCTCCTGAATTCCTTTTTACTTTTCAAATATATACTATATAAGGTAAACATTGTATCCATGAAAAAATAATAATCCACTGTGGGTTTTTGGTATATTTATACGTTTTGTGGTCTCCTGAATTCATTTTTTCTGTTTTTATAAAGGTATGTGTATGTGTCTGAGTGAACACAATAGCATTTAAATACTTTATTTAATTACTATATTTCACTGCATATGTATAATGATTATATATATGTGTGTGTGTGTAAAACAGCAATTAAAAAGCAAAATAATAATAATAATAATAAAATTAAAGGAATTTTTTGGTGTGAGTACAATAATGTAAATATAATTTTTTTTTTTTTTAATCCTGCATTTAACCAAGTATTGGAAAAGATTGCGAATAAATCAGAATGGCTGGATTAACGATCACAACATGGCTTTGAATCCGGCATCTCCCCTCTACCAGCTTAGAGAGCAGAACCTTTCGGCCACAAGTGGAGCAAAAAGATAAGGGGGGGGGGGGGTATTAAGAATTAATTAGCAGGGAGCATAAGAACTTCTTTTCTAATATTTATTTATTTATTTTTGGAATAATTTTCAAGAAATGTCAGTATAATAATTACTAATGAGTTTCATTGCATATATATAATAAAAATATCTAAGACAATTATTTAAAAAAAAAAAAAAAAAAATACATAAAGAAAAATTTTTACTGTGCGTACAAAATGTAGATATTATTAAAAAAATAAAATAAATTAAATTAAATTAAAAATATTTCAGATGCTAATGTAATACATACTTAAAATGATTTCGAATATGGATTTGTTTTTTCAAGCACAATTATTAAATATTCTTTATATACAGTTTCCTCTTGGCTTTATTATTATTATTTGGCTTATTTCAAACAGATTTTTATGTTTATAATTAGTGATTTTTTTTTTTTAATATATATATATATATATATATATATATATATATACAAGATCTATACTATTATTATTATTTGTTTATTTTAAATTTGTTAAAACATTTTTAGCAGAAAATTTTTAAATAGCTGAACTTTCAGGAATAAATGCAAAAATAAATAATTATTTATCTACAAATAATCTTCTTAAAACATTCTGCATTTGTAACAAACAGTTTTGTGCATTAAAAGATAGTTTTAATAAAAATAATTCGTTAAATTGTCAAAAAGTTTCTTGCGCAAAAAAAGTACATATCCTAACTACGAGACGAGACGTGTAACTAGCGCACCAAGCGTAGAGGAGAGTAACTATGCCTTGTACGGTGTTTCTATTGTTAAGTTCGCGTCTGAACAGCCGCTATTCTACTGAATCGCAGGGAGCCATGCCAAGAGGAACAAATATTATGTGTGTGTTAAAAATCGAAGTAAAATTGAATTTTTCAAGAAAACATGACATGATACAAATTTTTTGTTATATTTTCTGAAATCAGCACCAAAAAATACATAAAGTTCAGCTACCAATTATCTTGTATTTTTTTTCATCGCAGGCCTTTGTAATTTATGTTGCTTTTCATTGGGTTAAGCCAGTGAGCGTTAGGATATATATAGAATGAAGGTAAATTGTATTTTATTCTGAATCTTCAAAATTTTATCAAGTTTTTTCGAGCAGTTTCAAAAACCAAGTTTCTGCAATATAGTTTACCCCTGGCAGAACGTGTATTTCCGGTGAAACATGTTTTTCCTTGGATGCGGTAATTACAATCGAATTGTCATCTTAAAAAAACCCTAACATTAAAATTTCATTGAATTCGTTTGAGAAGTTCTCTAGAATACCAGGTTTCTGGTATTTCTTGTCGGAAAAGTACAAATTATCAATGAACGCTTGTTTTCCGAAAAATGAAAAATATCTTGAGGTGCATCCCAGACTGTCGCCAATTACCCAATATGCAGTATTAGTGTGATGTTAAAAACCCAACCAACCAACGAACCTAAAAGTAGATCAGGTAGATTTTTAATTTAAAAACTTTAACCCTAAATTTAAATGAAAATAATTCAAAAACCTTTCTATGAAAACCCAATTTCTTTTACTTTTCCCCGGGAAAATGCTGGCTAATTTTCCAAGTGCACTCTCATTTTCCTAAAAATGAGGAAATTTAAATTGAATTGGCATCTTAAAACCCCCTAAACTTAAATTTTTATTAAAATTCGTTTCAGCACTTTACTGTAAAATCAAGTTTATGCTATAATATATTTTCTCCGGATGAAGTAAAGATTAGTTAACACAGAATGCTAATTTTACAAAGGATGAGAATAAGTCAGGTCGTATTATTGCATCTCAAAGCCCGTACCGTTAAACTTTTATCAAAATCATTTCACTATTTTTTCTGAATTTGTGGCTAATTCAAGTGGAATCATCATCTCAAAAATGTCAAATTTTAAATTTTATCAAAATTGTTTGAACAGTTTTCTAGAAAAACAGGTTTCTGTTATATTTTTCTGAGTCACCAGTGAAAGCTAGTATTCCTAAAGATGTTGAGAACTCAGATCAGTTCTCATCTCAAAAATATCCTTAACTTATTTTACTTATTGTACTTTTTTTTTTTTTTTTTTTTTAATCGGTGAACCAGTTTCCAAGAATACCCGTTTTTCTTCATTTTTTTACAGGGCAGAACGCACGTTACTAACGAATGCTATTTTACCTGGCAGTGAAGATAAGTCAAATCTGTCATCTCAAAAAAAGCAGCTAACTCTGCAGGTTACCACTGAATGCAAATTTTTCTGGAGATTAGGAAAGTTCAGATGGACTAGTCGTCTCAAAGAATTCCTATTATGCAAACCTCAATTTTTCATCAAAATCATTCGAGCGTTTTCTCCTATATTTTCCCTTGATGGAGTACGAGTTGCCAGCGAGTGTTAATGTTCCTGAAGACGACGATGAGTCTAAAAAAAAACCTAAAAAAACCTTAATCCAAAACTTTAATAAAATATTTAGAGCTGTTTCCGAAGAATTAAAGACGTATATCTATCTATCTATATATATATGTGTATGTGTGTGTGTGTAAAAATAGTACAGTAGATATATACAAAAAGTGATACGTGGAGCTAATTCCTACAAAGAAGTCAGCACATAACATAATTCAAACTTTTCTTAAGCCCCTATAAGAGCGTAGAATAGATGATTTTTTTTTCTTTCTCGTTCCTCCTTTAATTTTTACTTATTTTTACTTATTTACTTATTTTATTTATTTATTTATTTTATTTATTTATTTATTTTATTATTATTATTATTATTTTTCAATTTGTTTTATGTTTTGGAATTAACACATATATATTTTTAATTTTACTGTAAGATTTTTTTTTTTTTTTTTTTTTTTTTTAATAAACATACAACTACGTTAGCTCTAATGCGTTTATGCATGAATATGTAACACTAGTTTTAATATTTGTTTGGATGGATTAGTTTTAAACAAAAGTTTTTCTTTTTGTAAAAGCTTTTTTTTTTTTTTTTTTTCAATTAATTTACAACAATATTATTATTATTTTTTTTTTTTTTTAATTGCACTTACCAGTCAGACACATGTCCAAATACGAAAAGAGAGAATATGAAACCAGCCATAAAAATGGACTTTGACAGTGAAACTAGCCATTTTCTGCCACATACTAAATTGAACTGCAAGTAAATATCTTTATTAATGAAAAAACACATAAAAATAACACAAACAATTGTAAACAAATATGTTTGAAATGTGCAGTGTTTTAGATAAACTGTGCAGCATATATTAATACTTTTGTTCAGCACCTTACTAAGAATAGTGGAACTATAATATGTCTGGTCATATTCCCAAGCGTCACATGGTATGATGTCATGCATGCTTTTGGTTGTCCTGTTTTCTAAGGTATAAGTCGTGTTAACATGTACATATCTAGAAATAAACAACAGCAAATAAATTCTCATAAACAGCGTTCACAAAATTTTTTATACACACAAAGTCTGACATACAAACACTTTATTGAGCCGCGGTAGCCCAGTCGGTAGAGCGCCGGCCTCTTAATTCGAAGATTGCGGGTTCGGTACTCGAGCCGGCCAAAAACCGTCGTGTACACTAATAGCCCTCCATGTTCCCATCAAAAATTATACCTTTGGAGGTCACCGAAGCGGGAGAGCCATCCCTTCCGTGGAGGATCAAAATTGCGATGGCATGTCTCCGGACCACCTCTAGGGGTGAGTCCCAGACCGTCGCCAATTGTCCATATGCGTAGCACTAGTGCGACGCAAAACCCAACCAAACAAACAAACAAACACTTTATTAAAATGGTATTTATAAATCGTATTCAGGACATTCTAAAACGTGTAAATCCATCGAAAATCTGAGGTGAAAAATTTTTACGACTTCAGTACTTTTTTCGTACATGTATACATAAGAAAGTAAAACTTAGTTAGTACAATGCACTTAATTATATGAAAAGTAGATAGATAATAAATAAATATATATATAAATATCTATATATTAAAAAATAAAAAAAGGGTTGCAGTCGCGGGCGTCAATTTTTTTTTTCTACGACCTCATCTCCTCGTGGAGGGCAAAGTCCTCCACGTCATGAGATGTTTCAATTTGTGCCAAATACTCCAAGGGAGAAATTTCTCTTAGTTAGGAATTTCTGTCATCTTAATTAACGAAGTTATGAGTAAAAAGTCGGTTTAATAAAGGTAGTATATTTGCCATCTGAAAAAAGATTTCTTTAAATCGCTGTTCTTTTAATCTTATGAAGTCATTTTCCACGGGAAAATGAAAATGAAATCAAAGGTGTAAAATAAAGTAAAATAAATATCAATGTTGCTATTGGTAAGAAAGAAATTTGTCGTCTGCAAATAAATAATAAAAATGTTATCTTAGATATTTTTAATAAAAAAATGAATTTAGAATTGTAATTTGCCGTCTGCAGATATCCTTTCCCCCCCCCCTACTTTTAGAGAATAATTTTTTACTGGCAAATTCATATGTTGCTTTTACATTTTTTTTTTTTTTTTGTGTGTGTGTGTGTGTGTGAATAATGAAATAATGTTGTAATAATGTTTAATTGGCTATATTTCTTTTTGTCTTTAAAGTGTATTTATCTTTTTCATTTAAAAATATATTTTAAAATACTTCTGTTATATTTTAGCATAAAATGATATTTCAGATTCAAATTCAAACTCATTTCTAAAGGACAACATCTTCTAATTTAGCATTCATATTTTTTTAACATTACAGAATTAGACATTTCTAACACATGTGATATTTCTAAATATGGCAAGAAAATATATAGAGAGTATGATATATGCTAGCCTAAATAAATTTAAAAATTCAATAGTAAAAAGTATCGTCATTAGAAAAAATAGGCACTTGATTATTATTTATTATTTATTTATTTATTTAACAATTAATTATACAGAAAAATTTATCGCCAAATAAAGACAAAAATTTAAAATTCGCCAAAGAGATCATATGTTAAGACTGTAACGCAAAATGGTCCAGATATTACAAATTTCTTTCTATTATGTATTCAAAAAAATAAAATATCTGATTTGTAGCATAATAGTTCATTTAAAAAAACAAAACAAAATGTATTAAATATTATGTATTTCAAATTGACATTGAATATGGAAATTTCTATAACATTTTTTAGCTTTTGACTTGTGTTATGCACTGTATTAATATACCTACTCAGTGAAAGGCGAAGCAGCGAATATGTAAGCAGAGCACCTCAGGTGGTAATAAATGAAGGGAGTTGGGGCCTGGTGAGCGGAGCAAGCAGGGGTCAGAACCCGCTAGTCTATATATATATATACATACATATTAGAAAAATTAAGGCAATACAATTCGCAATTATGACGAAAATTTTCACTAAACTTTTAATTAACAACAAGATCAAGTACAAGGTGATCAAAAAAGTTCTTATTATTCTTGACGCCATTAATCATGCTCATACAAGAAGAAATTAAATGAAGCACGTGCCAGACAAGCGATTGGATGTTAGTATAGTGTAACCGTTTCACGTGCCTAGCTTTGAAGACGATTCCAAGTACTTGGAGGCGTGCCAGACTGGCCGACAGGTTTATATTTGGTAAAAATCCAATCATTCCGCGTTCCTTTATAGCTATTTTCTCTCAACCACAAGGGTTATCACCCCTATTTTAACACTGGACTCGTTGAATTACCACTTGCTCAGATGCACCGATGGTCGCAAGAAACGTGGTTAAAGAATACGGGCATTGTCCATTAATATAGGCACGTGATTCATACACAACTGTTATTGCTTTTCCAGTGTCACAGAAAATTGGAAGTACTCAAAATTGAAAGTCCTGTCTCCGCATGTCCTTGTTGTATGACTGACTATATAGTGACCCTGTCCGCGGCCGCATCAAGTCCCCACATATGACAGTCATTTGGGGAGAAGATAGTGAACAAACACACCGCCAGTCAGTGCCGTGCTTAGGAGAGAGGGTGATTTGTGGTCACCCAAGGCGGCTGAAAATTAGGTCTACTAAAATCGGCAATCTTTTTTTTTTCCCCTTAACGGATAAAATATTGAATAGGAGCCACCCTTGTTGGCTCTTCCTCTGTAGCAACCCAGCAGTTTTTGGCAGTGTTATAGGAAAGTTTTGAGAAGCAGCGAGAGGGAAACAATTTTAGCGCTGCAATTTATTTTATTTATTATTATTATTATTTTGCTGCTTTGTTTGCTGTGCTTTTTAATACTCATGCGTTTTTTGCAGTGTTCTCAATAGAATAGCATCATCTATCAGTGCATCATTAACAGAGGAAAAACTAAAAAAAATTCCTTTTCGCTCTTCCATCCGTCCAAAAACGACAATAACTGATTTAATATCGGTAAGATATATTTATTTCTTGTAGTATATTAGCTGGTAGCTGGTATTTTTTTTTTTTTTGGGGGGGGGGGGGGACGAAATGGGGCACGAAAAATTTAAACTGCCCTGGGCACAAAAATTTGTTAGTCGGGCCCTGTCCACTGGCGAAGTTTCAGATTTAACGAAAGTGTTAATTTAATGTTCTTTGTTTGATTTAAAGTATTTTTATCTTGTGAAAAAATAAAATATTGTAATTTAGGCCTAATGATGTTTTTTTTTTTTTTTTTTTTTTTTAAGAAATAAGTAAAACAATGCGAATAGGCCATTGCTCTCATTTAAGAGATAACTAAAATATTTTTAATCACTGAGCCAGGGTCGTACTCTCCGCCCTTTTTTCAGTACACTCTCAGATATGAAAAAAAATCCGCCTGTTTTGCCACCACTAATTTCATGCAGAAATACATCTGATACATTTATAATGTGTGATGATTATACAGGGTAGAAATGACTTTATAAAAATAGTGGTAGAATTACATTTAAAAATTTCTCATTTATGAGAGTGTATTGATGAAAGGCCGGAGACTACGATTCCTGCATTGAGCCCAATGAATTGTTACAAAATGAATAACTGAAAAGAAGAAGGCTAAAAATATATTAGCTACTGTCACACCAAATAAAAGGAAATAGAAGAAATGAAGAGACAGAAAGAAGAAGAAAAAAAAAATGTTGACAAAAAAAAAAAAAAAAAAAAAAAAAAAAAGGCTCTTAATCTGAAAAGTACAACGTATGAGAAAAATAAAAGAAAACAATAAATATTTTTTTTTATTCATTAAAATCTTCTACAAAATAAAACTAGAAAATGTTCAAATCGCAAAACCTGTGTTTTTCCTTTCAATACCTTATGAATTTTCTCACTTTCATGAGAGGGGTAATGTCTCCCTAAGTAGGGGGTCAAGTGTCCCTAAGCCTAAGGACACTTGACCCATGTGCTAACTTCAAGAATTTTTTTTTCTGCACCATTTCTAGTAAGAACTACGCTATCATTTTTAGCCACCATATGTACAAAATAACAGACTATTTGCTCATATTTTTTATTTAGCTTCAACTGTTATACAAAAAATATAAAAAATTAAAAACCAAAAACTGGGTCAAGTCTCCCTAGTGTTGCGAAAAAGGTAAAATTATTTGAGAAAGTCCACAATAGAGGGCGCTTTTGCTTCAAAAATAGGAGATGTAAGATGTAAAAATGAGTAGTGAGTTTTTTGATTTGAATGTCACTTGTGAAATTTTATGATGTAGATTTTCAGAAGTAATAACGGGCCAACAAATGGGTCCAAATCAAAGTTATGTTTAAATTATGTAAAAAGTGTAAATAGTTTTTGTGTGTCTGAACGGATTAAAAAATGTGAAATGTCAAGATAGTGAATTTCTTTGTGTCTGAAAAGTGATATTTTCTCAGCTGCCGTCCACATATCTGGTCAAGGTAAGAACCTTTTGTATGGATATTTTGGTTTACTGGAATAATTTCTCCACTAGAAAAATAAAAGTAAAATGAAATGTATATATTCTTTGAAATATAAATAAGTTTCAAGTTTTCAAAGAGCCTGCTATAGTCGTCTGATAGGCGACCGAGTTTTACTTGTTGGAATAATAAAATTCTGATTTTTAACGCGGGTAAAAATGAAATTAATATTAAAGTATTCTTTTAGTTCCAACAAGTTCTGGCGTCCGCTATCAGGATCTTTGAAAATTAACAGTAATGATTATTTTTGTTTTTGTTCTGTTTTAGAAGTTTCGTTTTCGTTTTTAAGAACATTATGAAATAGTAATATAATTTGATGATTAATATAAATAATTAGAGTGTTCATAATATTATTAAAGGTTAAAATTAATGGTTAAACTATTTAATTTTTATTGAATATGCGAATGAATAAGCAGAGATGGGAATGGTGGCTGTTTCAGTTCTTTCCTTGTGACATTTTATATTCTTATTTACTGAGTCAGTTGAGTTATCGAAGAAGAAACGTGCCATTGCACGTACTGCTTTTACTAGAACGGCTAATGTGATAAAAGAAGAGTTAGAGAGGGAACAACCCGATAGGTCCGTTTTAGAAGATAAATTTGTAAAGTTACAAACATCAGTAAGCGAATTAAAGGTTCACGATTCGGAATTACTGGATGTATTGATAAAAGGGAAAACTTCCGATGAGGATCTGGAAACGGAAGTTATAGCTTGTGAGGAATATTCTGATGAATTTATTTCGCTTAGCCGACGAGTAAAGGAAAAAATTAATCTTATGGATTCAAAAGTTAATGTTTTTGCTGTAACACCAGATAGTAGTATTAATCTCAATGAAAAGAGGTATAAGTTACCAAAAATCGAGATCAAAAAATTTGATGGTCAGTTAATAAATTATCTTTCGTTTTGGGGTCAGTTCAAAAAAATTCACGAAGATAAGGATCTTGATGCCGTAGATAAATTCCATTATTTAACGCAATCCATGTTACCCGGAACTAGGGCGTGTGAGTTAATTGAAAGTTACCCATTAACAGAGGAAAATTATCCGAAAGCTATTGCGGCATTTGAGGAGCGTTTCGGAAATAAGGAAATTTTAACTGAAATTTATGTGAGAGAGTTACTGAAATTAATTATTCAAAATGTACGCTCACAGGGCAAAGATAAGCTATCTCTGGTGTCACTGTTTGACAAAATTGAGTCCCACCTCCGAGCTCTCGAGTCATTGGGCATAAACCCAGACTCCAATGGTGCTTGGCTATATCCCATGGTTGAGTCTTGTTTATCCGCTGAGATGATTAGGGTATGGCAGAGGAGCATTCTATTTAGTAATGAGGGATCCCGTCTCTCAAATCTCTTGCAGTTTTTGCGTAAAGAAGTCGAGGGGGAACAAAGAGTTAAACTCGCGCGTTCTGGGTTCGAGGTTACGACACCTTCGCGTGAAGAGCGGCCTAAAGAGATTAAATTCAAAAATAAAAAACCTATTGCGAGTGCTGCTGGTTTGGTAGCGACTAAGGAGTTATCATGCGTCTTTTGCGGAAAAAATCATGAAAGTAAAGAATGTTTCAAAGCTCGGTCTTTATCTTTAAAAGAGAAATTTAATAAATTAAAAGAGTTAAAATGCTGCCTACGTTGCCTAAAATCTGGTCATTTTGCGAAGCAATGTAAACAATTTATTCAGTGTCGTCTTTGTAAGCGTTCTCATCCCATAATTTTATGCCCGGAGGCTCCAGAGAATAAGGACGAGACAATAGTTAGTGAAAAAGGGTCAATTGCTGTACAGAGTACGGTGTCTACTCCTTCATGTATGAAAGAGGTCATTCTCATGACATTAATAGTTGAAGTAGTCTCAGGTGGTCTGAGAAAAAAGGTTAGGTGTCTCTTAGATTGTGGATCGCAGAGATCGTATGTTTTAAGATCCACAGCCGAAGCCTTAAAGTTGAAAATTATTTCCACTGAGAATTTAACTCATACGCTGTTTGGGGGAGCTAGAACTGAATCAAAAAGTCATAATAGATATAGTATGAGACTTAGACCCGTTGGGAGAAGTAATGAACATCGGTTCAATTTTCTCGAACAAGATACTATTTGCGGTACAATACCACGCATATCTAAAGGTCCGTTATTGTGGGAATTAAAAAGGCATAAAATTTGGATTTCAGATATAGGCGATGATTATCCTGAAATTGAGATTCTAATAGGAAGTGATATTTATGGACAAATTCTCACTGGTGAAGTAGTTCAATTAAAGGGAGGTCTGACAGCTATTAATACCAAATTGGGGTGGACTTTGTGTGGGGAACAGAATAATTTTCGTGTCCAAAGTTTTGAGGGTACCCAGTCCATGCTAGTGACCAACCTCCTTGTTCAAAATATGAAAGTTTCTGATATGTGGGATTTAGAATCCATCGGTATTAGGGATGAGGCGCAGACCTTTTCTAAGGATATGGAAGATCAGTTGGCACAGGAACAATTTTTGAAGAATCTTCACCGAACCGAAGATGGTAGATATTGCGTGAGTTTACCTTGGGTCCAAAATTTCCCAGTTGACCTTCCCTCTAACAGGCATATTGCAGAAAAGAGATTATTTTCCACCACGCGAAAATTGAGAAAATTAAATAGTTTTAATGAGTATGATAAGGTATTTAGTGAGTGGCTTTCTGAAGATGTTGTGGAGATGATTCCAGAATCTGAAAATAGTAAAGTAGGACATTATCTGCCACATCATCCAGTTATCAAAGTAGATAGTCTAACCACCAAAATTAGACCAGTTTTCGATGCCTCATGTAAATCGGGTAGTTCATTTTCTCTAAATGATTATTTGATGAAAGGCCCTAACCTAGTAGAAGAAATCCCAGCTATTTTAATGCGTTTTAGAGAAAAATCGATTGGCGTAACTTCCGATATAAGACGAGCATTTTTGCAGATTGGCATACAGAGGGAAGATCAAAATTATTTGAAATTTCTTTGGTGGGTAAATGACAAAATTAAAGAATTTCGGCATAAAAGAGTGGTTTTTGGGGTAACTAGTAGCCCATACCTATTGGCATCAGTCATTTCACATCATTTGTCAAACGTCGCACCAAAATATGAAAGTGTGGCGAAAAAGTTAGCTGATTCATTTTATGTCGACAACTGTGTGACCTCAGTTGATAATAAAGAAGAATTAGAATTATTTATGAGTCAATCAACTGAGATTATGGCAGAGGTCAAAATGGAACTGCGTCTTTGGACATTTGGTCCAACAAGTGGAAATGAGTTTTTAGATAACCCTTGCGATACGGTCTCACCGGTTTTAGGTCTACAATGGGACCGCAGAGAGGACAAACTTTTCATTCCAGTCAAAAATGATATTAGCGTAGAAGATTTGTCAAAAAGAAAATTACTTTCCTTAATTCACTCTGTTTTTGATCCGCTAGGTTTTATTGCACCAGTAATGTTACCTGGGAAATTAATACTTCAAGAGGCCTGGGCAACTAAAACAAATTGGGATTTACCTCTACCAGATGACCTGAAAAATCGATTCTTAAAATGGTATAGAGAACTGTCTGGTATTTCTCAGCTTAAATTGCCCCGTAGAATAGGTTATGGGAAAAAAGATTCGTGGTCAATGCACGTTTTTTGCGATGCCAGCCAAAGGGCATATGCCACGGTTATTTATTTGCGAAGTAAAAGTGACAAAAATGTATCTGTGAAATTTGTTGCAGCAAAAACACGCGTGTCGCCATTGAAAAGGATAACAATACCACGATTAGAATTATTAGCTTGTGTTTTGGATGCACGTTTGGCAAAATATGTAAGTGCAGCCCTGTTCTTAACTGACGTTCCAACCTTTTACTGGACAGATGCCACTGTGGCACTTTGTTGGATACAACGAGATGAGAGTTGGGGTGTATTCGTGAATAACAGAGTAAAAGAGATCTTAAGTTTGTCGAAAGGAGAATGCTGGCGACATATACCGGGCAAATTGAATCCCGCTGATTTGGCCTCCCGTGGCTGTACGCCTAAACATTTGTTGCAATGTGATTGGTGGGAGGGACCCGAATTTCTGAGACTTCCTCCTGAATCATGGCCTGACTCTGAAGTTTTGCCAGACGAGGAGTCAGTTGCAGCAGAAATTAAAAGAAAGAGAGTTATTGACTTAAGTGTAAATACTAATGTCACAACAGAGGTCGGTGATAAATGGTATAAGAAATTTTCTAAATTCTCTAAAATGGTGCGAGTTTTAGGTTGGGTAATGAGATTTATTCAGAGTTGTCGAGGGGGAGCACTGAATGTCCAGCCATTCCTATCAGCTTCAGAGTTCCAAAAATCAAAATTGAAACTTTTTTCTATTATTCAAGTGGAGAGTTTTCCAGTGACTGGAGAGTCCATTAGGGGTCTTATCACAGTCATGGATGAAAATAAACTTGTTAGAGTCAAAACCAAAGTAATTGAAAGAAAAGACACTTATGCATTCAGGTTTCCGATTTTACTACCACCTAAGCACCATGTCGTAGAGTGCCTGATATGGGAATTACATACCCACAATTCACATGCTGGTGTTCAGACACTGTTGAGTATGCTCAGAGAGGAGTTCTGGATAATATCTGCACGAAGAACTGTAAAATCAGTAATAAGAAAATGCGCTGTGTGCAGACGCTTTATGAGTAAAGCCACAGCAACAGCCCCTACCCATCTGCCAGAAGACAGAGTTAAAGATGCATCCGTATTTGAAGTTACGGGAATTGATGTCTGTGGTCCCCTGTTTTTAAGAAATAGGACAAAATCGTGGGTAATACTTTTTACCTGCGCCGTATATCGTGCAGTGCACCTGGAACTGTTGTCATCCATGAGTTCGCAATCTTTTATACAAGCATTACGGCGGTTTATCGCCCGTAGAGGTCGTCCTTCCGTAATATACTCGGATAACGGTACTAACTTTACTGGTACTGCTGCAGCTTTAAGAACAATTGAATGGGAAAAAATATGTCACGATCCACTACATCCAATAGAGTGGAAATTCATTCCGCCCACCGCTGCGTGGTGGGGCGGTTGGTGGGAGCGCTTAATTCGCTCCACTAAAGATTTGCTTCTTCGTGTAATGGGAAGGTCTGTATTGACATATGAAGAGTTACTTACTGTTCTGTGTGATGTCGAGGCTGTTTTAAACAATCGCCCACTTACTTATATATCCAATGATTTGGGTGATTTCACTCCTTTAAAGCCATCCGATTTTCTTTCTGACTTGAAGGAATCTGGTACTCCAGATTTAGACTATTTGGACCGAAAAAAGCTGCTCTCAAGACATGCCTATTGTCAAGAAATGAGAAAGCAATTCAGGAATAGATTCCGTAAAGAATACCTAAGCCAGTTGATTCAGAAAGCTGGTAAAGATAATAAAGACTTGAAAGTAGGTGATGTGGTGATCATCCAAAGTGACAATCAGAAACGACTAAATTGGCCACTAGCCGTAATACAAGAAGTCTATCCTGGAAAAGATGGCCGTATAAGAGTTGTCAAGCTGAGAGTCAAGAGTGGAACCTTGGTACACACCAGAGACATTGAATAAAGTTTTGCCCAAGACACAACAACATCTTGAGAGTGTGTCAAAGATGACCAGGAGTGGTCGGATAGTTAGAACTCCTATCCGATAAGACTAAAAAACTTTGAACATTCACTTCTGTCAAACTTTTTATATTTTAATTAACTGCATTTGTGTTCTTTTTTCCATATATATGTTTCATGTATAACTATTTTTTTCATTTTAGTTGATTCACCTGCCGATGAATCAAGGTGGGAGTGTTGCGAAAAAGGTAAAATTATTTGAGAAAGTCCACAATAGAGGGCGCTTTTGCTTCAAAAATAGGAGATGTAAGATGTAAAAATGAGTAGTGAGTTTTTTGATTTGAATGTCACTTGTGAAATTTTATGATGTAGATTTTCAGAAGTAATAACGGGCCAACAAATGGGTCCAAATCAAAGTTATGTTTAAATTATGTAAAAAGTGTAAATAGTTTTTGTGTGTCTGAACGGATTAAAAAATGTGAAATGTCAAGATAGTGAATTTCTTTGTGTCTGAAAAGTGATATTTTCTCAGCTGCCGTCCACATATCTGGTCAAGGTAAGAACCTTTTGTATGGATATTTTGGTTTACTGGAATAATTTCTCCACTAGAAAAATAAAAGTAAAATGAAATGTATATATTCTTTGAAATATAAATAAGTTTCAAGTTTTCAAAGAGCCTGCTATAGTCGTCTGATAGGCGACCGAGTTTTACTTGTTGGAATAATAAAATTCTGATTTTTAACGCGGGTAAAAATGAAATTAATATTAAAGTATTCTTTTAGTTCCAACACCTAGTTTCCCCTATATTTATTTTCAGATTTTTCAGGTAAAAATAACCAATGAAAAATTATACGAAATCCTCGACGCTAGATGGCTGAAACAGCATGCCAAATTTTGCTGGAAAGCTGCATTCTGCATTCAGACGCTTATCAAGTTTTTGCATTGTACCAGGAGTTCAAGTTAATAGTGAATATGACCATTAGTCATTTACCAGACATTGCGCCAACAAATTATAGTCTGTTTCATTCACTCGACATCTATCTCCGTGGAAGATACTTCATCAATGCGGCAGACCCTCACTCACGGTCTTTTTTGCCTTGAAGAAACTTTTATGATCGCCATATTGTGCAGCAGCAGAAATGTTGGCAAAAGATGCTTGAAGTTAATGTATTGTTTGACCGTAAAAAATTGACTCATTAGCCACGTGATTTCAGACAATTCCATTCATGAAATAAGGTGAGAGGTATACATGGGTGAGAAGTAAGGGGAGAAGTTAACATGAGTGTTCCCATTTAACATAAACAAAATAACTAGAGAGTCTTCTTAATTTAGCTTTTTTTTTTTTTTTTTCTTTTTTAATTATAATTTGAAATTGGTGATAAACTAAAATAGGGATGTTTGGTCGCTAAACTTTTTCAAATGGTTCGCCGTTCTAATAAAATTCAAAAGCAAATTTGATTATGAAATATCCTTTTGGAAAATAAAGAAATAAATTGTTTAATAATATTTCTAAGCTCAAACATTATTAGCAAGGGGTTATATGAAGGAAATAACACAATTAAACTTAAATAATGAAGTGGTCCATTTCTACATTATATGAAATTGAAGAAACCGTGAATACTATACATCTCACTTTTGAAAACGTGAACACGTAATTAACTTTGATTAATATAACATAACTAGTTAGTTGTGGAGCGACTAAGGCGCCCGTTCAAAAATAATCATTTCATTTTATTTATTTATCAGTTCAAATAATTCATTTGCTAGCAAGCTCGTGCGAAAATTTCGCCCTTTATTTATCTCTTCTTTACCTTTAAAATTAAAAATTATTATTATTATTTTATAGACGTCATTTTTTCATACGCATGAGCAAATTTAATATTATGTATATATATATATATATATATAATAAAGATGATCTATTAAGCATAGTAGAAGCCAAGCAACAGATACAAGATCACTGAAACACCAATGACCAATAAGATTTAAATAAAAAATAAATAAATAAATAAAAATAAATAAATAAATAAATAAATAAAATCATCAGTGGATGAAATACACTGATGTAAAGAAACCAGATCTATTAATTAACAGCCTGCAAAACAAACGAATCAATAAAGTAAAACAACAAATCTTAACTTAAAACCATAAACTTATCAAAATTAATGAAAAAACAACCCAAGAAACACAAGATAGGAAGAAGGAGGCAGGCGGCAAGACTTGTGACTTGCCTGAGGGGTTACACTAGTTTTACGCCGGCAACACTACCCCAGCCTGCTACAACCAGAACAGGAACCATATGGATTTAAAAAAGCAAAATTTCAAAGCAGATGAACACCAATGAAACCACGTAGCAACAATGAAATTCACCGATTGATCACATTGTGACAACTCAAAAAGGAAGAATCTGAAATTTTATTGGAAAAAGAAAGTTTGCATAGTAATACAAAGCAAATGCAACAAGCCTTCTACTTTTTTTTTTTAAATTTAATTTCACAATCCCACCCAACCATCCAGCCTTACAACACCACCCCACGTCCGTAATCAAACATCTGCCCACCCAACCGCCACCTTTTTTATTGTCTTTTATTATTTTATAATTTTTTTGTTGATATACACAAAAGTGTACACAGTTTTTTTTTTTTTTTTTTTTTTTTTTTTTTGTACTGACAGAGACATGGTTAAGGATATAAAATAGAAAATACAAAGTTTTTAGGAAAACCCATTTTAGCAGTGGCTGTGATCAGTTTATTAATATTCTTGTTTTTAAACTTTGCAGAGCATAAATTATTAATTCGAAAAAAATGGTTAATGATGATGTTTCTAAATACCGAAAGATGCAGACATGAATTAAAATGTGTAAATAAGTTTACATTAAAACTAAAATCTTGCCGTTTGTCATAGATATCTGTGTAAAGTTTATTACCATCGATGATTATTTTGAGATCTAAAAAGTTAATTGATTGATTAGTTAGAGTATTTTGAGTTAGCTTTAAATTAGGTGGATAATTGAAGAAAAAGCCATTTTGTGAGTTCTTGTTGAGATAAAATACAATAATATCATCGATGTAACGATAAAAATCGAACATCATCATTGCAAATTTGCTGTTCATAATAATAAAGATAGAGATCTGCCAAAATACTGGAGCTACAACCTCCTTGTGGGATGCCTAATTTTTGCAAATAGATATCGTTGTTGTGGAAGATATAATTATTATGGATAACAAAGTTAAGAAGTGTTTTAAATTTTTCTGCTTTAAAATTGTAAGGCAGATTAATTTGAGCTTTATATTCTTGAAAAAGACTGTATATGATATTACTAAGATCTCATAATTCAATATTATTGAAAAGATCTTGAAAGTCAAAAGTCATAATATTGTCTATTGAATCGAGCGATTTGATGTATTGAATTAATTGAAAGCTATTTTTAAGACTGTGTAAATTATCAACTTTGCAAGTACATTTGTAAATTTGTTTTAGAATATCCAGTAGAGCTTTTTTAGCATTGTTGTTATAAGTGTTACACCCATCAGTGACAGTGCGAAATTTAATTGGAGATTTGTGAAACTTAGGTATGAGAACTATATAAGGATAATTAAAGTTATTGAAGGGAAGTTGAAGTAGTTTATAGTAATTATGTATTTTTCGGTTATTAATAGTAAGGTTATTATTAGTTAAACTGAAGATGTTACTATTAGTGATTGAAGAGTTTAAAATAGAGAGATAGTAGGATTTACAAATAATGGCATAATTATTAGGTGATTTGTCAACATAAGTGATATATATATATATATATATATACTTTTTTTTTTTTTTTTTTTTTTTTTTTTACGTGAAAGCAAAGTTCATTTTATGCTAAAAAAAAAAAATAATAATAAAAATAGCAACAATTAAAAAATTAAATTCTATAGTAAAGCTAATATTTTCATATTTAAATTAATTTAAAAAAATCTAATCAAAAATTCGTTATAAAATATTACCAGATGAAAGAAGCGATTTTTCTGTATCCGTCGGATTAAACAGCTTATCGATTGGTGATTAAATTTTTTAAAATTAACTAAAGAATGAAAATTAGGTGGCAACATGCGTTTACACACAGAGTCCAAGGAAATCTCTTAAGCCTTTTTAAGCGTGGCAGAGTCAGGACCTGATGAGCGTAACTATATATACTGATCCTTAATTAATAACTATAAGACTTGTAAGAAAAGTAGAAAGGAAAAAGTTTAATTAATCATGATAATTTCAATATTTAAAAAAAAAATTGACTAATTTACGAGTTAAAATAATAATAATAATAATAACAATAAAAACATCAATTACACTGCTCTGCAATTTTTATTTTATTTATTTATTTATTTATTTATTTATTCGAATTCTGATACCATTCTTGCTCATTCTTATGCAAAATGACCTCCTGAATTCGGATATGACTCCTATTTTGCCCAGTCACCCACCGTTTTCTAGAAACACCAACCCCTCCCTCATTTTATTTTTCCTTTTCGATAATTATATGACCATGAATTTGATTTTATGAATGAAAAAAAAAAATTAACGCCTAAAAACAAAAAAATGTATATAAAGTAAACTAGTTGGCATAGGTGGACACTGGTCAGTTCCCCATCCTATTTATGTTCTCAGAAATTTCTAGTGCGAGCCATATTATAATCATGTTAAAAGAAATGAATTTGACCAAAGCTTGATACAGTGACAGAATGAAATCCCCGCCTAATAGGCTATCTACCGTTAACTTCGATATATTTATCTTATTCCAATCTATTAATTTATTTTATCGGGGTCAATTCCGTTGTTTAGTTTTCGTGCTACTATTTCCAATGCAATAATCCTCAAAATTCATATTTATATGAAAAATTTACAATTTAGCTATGTTGATAAAATCGTAAATTACGAATAATTTACGAAATTTTCCTAGTAGAATATTTGTATTCAATCATGTTCAAACAAATATCATAAACGTGATTTTGAAGTTGTCTAATGTATTTAGGATCCTATAATGGAAGTTTGTGCTCAATTTTGCCTTATTCTGACATGTTAAGTAAATCGTAAATTCCAAATAACTTACGAATTTTTTAAATTGGAAAAATCACAGTCTATGATATTCATGCCAGTATCCTAAATAATATTTCGAAAGTGGTCTGACATCTTTACGATGAAAATATCCCTCAAGATTGACGTTTATGTGAAATTTTCTCTATTCTGCCATGTTAAGAAATTCGTAAATTTCCAATAACTTACGAAATCTTTATATTGGAAAATTCATATTCATTAATATTCATGCCAGTGTCCTAAATAATATTTCAAAAGAAGTCTGACATCTTTACGATGAAAATATCTCTCAAAATTGACGTTTATGTGAAATTTTTCCCTATACTGCCATGTTAAGAAATTCGTAAATTTCCAATAACTTGCGAAATTTTCAAAGTAGCCTATTTATAGTTACTGATGTTCATTCCAGCATCAAAACTGATATTTTAAAACTGGTCTGACATTTTTAGAGTAAAAAGTTTCCATTTAATGTACGTTTAAATGAATTTTTGTCCTATTCTCCCATGTTAAGAAATTCGTAAATTTCCAATAACTTACGAAATTTTTAGATTTGAAAAATTCATAGTTATTAATATTCATGCCAGTGTCCTAAATAATATTTCAAAAGTAGTCTGACATCTTTACGATGAAAATATCGCTCAAAATTGACGTTTATGTGAAATTTTCCCCTATACTGCCATGTTAAGAAATTCGTAAATTTCCAATAACTTATTAAAATTTCAAAGTAGCATATTTATAGTTACTGATGTTCATTCCGGCATCAAAACTGATATTTTAAAACTGGTCTGACATTTTTAGAGTAAAAAGTTTACATTTAATGCACGTTTAAGTGAATTTTTGTTCTATTCTCCCATGTTAAGAAAATCGTAAATTTCTAATAACTTACGAAGTTTTTAAAATCGAATGTTGCAAATGAATAGGGTTCTTGCCAGTGTCGAAAGTAATATTTTAAAACTGATCTGACCTCTCTGCGACAATTTGTTCTTGAGATATCGTGTACACAGACTAACAAACTAACGAACTAACGGACTAACAGACACCCTACAGACAGACACCATACAAATTTTGTCATTTTCGGATTCCTCACATCTGAAAACGTGTAGAAAAGTCAAAAAACCGAGGTCGAAAATTTTCACGATTACTTAAGTTCCCCATACCTATAGTATGATGGGGAACTAAAAAATAACATTAATAACAGATTAAAAAAATATATGGTACGTAATTTATAATTTCTGTGGCAAATCCCCCCCCCCCCAATATATATATTCCCCTTGTCGCAAATGTCCATGTATTACAATTTTCCAACTCTGTAGCACCTCAGAAGATCTTTAACGGTGAAGATATTTAACGGTTAAAATAATCCTCCCCCCTCCTAAAAATCAAACTTATAGCCATAAAATCACCGAAAAGTTATACAAATAGGGGACCATTCCTAAAACAATGGTGGGTGATAGGGCAAAATAGGCATCATATTCGGATTCAGGAGGTCATTTTACATAAGAATATCCTGAAATGGTGTTTGAAGCAATTTTTATGCCGAGCAGTGTTATTATAAATGTATATGGATTTAAACATTTTAAAAAATCAATTATTGAAAGTTTATGGATTTAAATATTTACAAAAAATGGAAAATATCGTTAAGCGTTCCCTTTAATGAATATTAAATGCAAATATTACCTTTACTTTAACCTTTTCGTTCTTTTGAATGAGTTGTTCTACCTTTTCAGATTTCTTTTTTTTTTTTTTTTTTTTTTTTTTTAATAAACCTCCTTACACGTATACTTCAAAAAATCTTAATAAACAAAGCGAGAAATTTTTAATATTAGATATTTAAATATTAAAATCAAACACTCTTTAAACACAAAATTAAAAGCAATACTTAAGGCGGCTATGATTCTGAATTACCAACAATTGACTGCTCGTATTGGCGGCAAAAAGGTAGGTAAGCCAAATGAATTGTTCTGTGAAAAGTACTGTCACCGAACATCATCCACATTTAGCATTCGGTAGACCCAATTTAAAGATAAACAGTTCCAAGGTCATACGCCAACTTTTCACGGTCAGCATTGGATTACTTCGAAACCCATAAGCACTTACCGTCCACTGTATCTTTCTTTGTTTATTACTGTCGCCAAACATCATCCACGTTTAGCATTCGGTAGACCCTATTTAAAAATAAACAGTTTCAAGGTCATACGCCAACTTTTCTCGGTCAGCATTGGATTACTTCGAAACCCATAAGCACGTACCGTCCACTGTTACTGCTCTAGAAGGGCAAGACCTATTTTGGCTACCATACTTTACTGTATTGCACAACAAGAAATTAAAATTTCTGTTGCTTTGAAAAAAAAAAAAAAAAAATCTTAAATTAAGCTTAAATATTCAACCTCCCCCCCCCCCCCCCACTCCCAACGGCCTTTACGCCCGTCATTTTCTGCCATGCATAGTCAAAATAAAAGGTTTACGTAACAAAATTTTGAAATATATGTTGCTTTACTTCTAGAAAATAAGATTAATGAATATTTGCATAAAATTAATAAATAATTATATTATTGAATATATGTATCAAGACAGCATAAAATTTCGTTCTTATTATACAGCTTAGTATTATTTTTATGAATAATTAAACACATATGCTGGAAAACTGATAATGCTAAAAAGGTAAAGAAACAAATTCAGGAAAATTTCCAGGAATTTATAAATTAATAAATAATTTTAAAAATATTTAACTGACCTCGAACACTGCTGATCCTCTTGGGGTATGGCTAGAGTTTTCCATTGTTCTACACTTAAATTTTTGAATTCTACAGGACGAGCACACCAGTGGTCGATGTTTGGGGCCAAGAATGGCATGGATAACATGTGATAACAAACAGGTACATTCAGAAAGAAAATAATCGCGAAAATACTTCTTTGTCAATGACCATCTCCTGTAAATTCTGTTATGTCAAGTTTTTGCTTCTGGGAGTGAAGAGTTGTAGCAACAAGTTCCTCTTCCAGATTGGATTCCGTCTTCATTTTACAAATTATCAAGACACTACAAAAACAAAAACATTTTCTTCAGCAATATAAACTTAAAATGTATAACTTCAAGCATTATATTTTAAAATTTATGTATACTGAAAAAGTAAATTAGAGAAGTGTTGGTTTTAAATTTATAAAAATGGAAAATTGGACAGGGGGGGGGGGGAGGGATACAGTTTTGTGTCACAATGAAATTTCTTTCTAAATTGGGTTAAAATTGTTTAGAAATATTTTCAATATCACAACATAAAGTCTAAAAATTATATTACTTAAATTTTTTAACTAAACTTTAAACTTTAATACTTTAGACGCTTTGGTTTTAATTTCACTATACAAGTAATAGCTACAATATTTGTCAAATATATATATATATATATTTCAATTCTAAGTGTTAAATTAGTTTAAATAAATTTAACTTAAATAGATTTTTACTTTCCGAGCACTATTGTGAAGAAAGTATTGTAATCATGTCAAAAATCCGAATTTGAGATTTTGATGTTTCTATACATTTCGAGGTCCCATGAGTCCATTTTCACTATTTTTACGATGATATATGTATGTGTGTGTATGTATGTATGTATGTATGTGTGTGTGTATGTCTGTGAGTGAACAAGCTAGCGTCTAAACGCTTTCTTCAAATAAGCTGAAAGTTGTAAGTTATATATTGTCCGTATATTGTAAGTCACCATACTACGAAACCTATTGATTTTGATGAATCTAGCACTTATAGCTTTTTTACAGGGACATCAGGAAAAATTCTTTATCATTATGGCCTATGGGACCAAATTTTTAAAAGTGCGATAGCGTCTAAACGCTTTATTAATCTGAGCAAAAATTTGTACACATGTTATAGATCACAGTTGCACGAACTGTATAGATTTTGGTGAATTTAGCATCTACAGTTTTTTTACAGGGGCACAAAGAAAAATTCTTTATCTTATGGCCTATGGGGCCAAATTTTTAAAAGTGCGATAGCATCTAAACGCCTTATTCAATTGAGCTGAAAATTTATATGAATATTATAAATCACTGATGCACTAACTATAAGCATTTTGGTAAATCTAGCATTTATAGGTTTTTACAGGGACACAACGAAAAATTCTTTATCATTATGATCTACGGGCTCAAAGTTCAGTAGAGCTAAATAAAACATCATGTAATATATGGAGAAAAAATACTCAAACACTCTATTATGGTTTTCACTCTTTTGTTTGTTTAACAACTCCTTTCTTTTTTTTTTTTTTTTTTTTCTTTATCTACAAAACTGTTAATTACTCAATGTTCGGAAAGTCGAGTGGGGTCACTCCAGATTTTTTTACTATACTTTTGAGAAACATGGAAATATGCGCAGTTGATTTATTCAAAAATTTATTGAAAAATTATGAAGAGTTTAAAGGTATAAGCACACATTTATTTTAATATTTAATGTGAGGGCAAGTGTTGAAAATCCTTTGACTAACTGAAATTCAACAAAAACGAATTTATTTGTATTAGAATACTGATTGATATTAAAATGTGATTAATTTAAAGGCGATATATTCCACATTCATTCCATCCTGTTTTTTTTTTTTTTTTTTAAGGGTTGATGCTCTTTTACTCTCTCTCACTTTTTGTGTATGGGGAAAGGGGGGGGGGGCATTAAAAGAGAACCATAATTTTCGAAAATAAAAAAATAAAAAATAAAAAATTCCTGCTAGTCTTGTTTATTCATCAAAGGCATTTTTGCATATTTTAGAAAAATAGTCATTATTTTACGTAATATATTAATTTATAAATGGGACTTATTAAAAAGAGCTTGAAACAATAAATATTTTTCACCGATAAAGGAATAAAAGTTCTGTTTAAATAATTACAATTGTCAATATTTTGAGTTCTAAATGCAGCGGGATTTCTGAATCATATCTTAATAACACTCTGTGTGTCGATTTCTAAAATCTTTATTTTTGGCTAAAAATGATTTTTTTTTTTTTTTTTTTTTTTTCATATTTTAAAATAAGATCTTATAAGTTAATTAAATGTATAAACTAATAATTACAATTTGAAAAATTCAAAAGATTTTTCAAATAAAATAGAGTACTAAATAAATATACGTATAACTTAAACATGTGTGACTTAAATATTTGGTAATCAAGAAGTAAAATTAAATTCTTTCCACCACAAGTCATTTTGGTAAATTATAGAAGATTGTATAAAGTAATCAACTACTTTATCTGATAATTTTAAAGTTATTCAATAATTATTCCACAAACATTTGTTCAGGAAGCTATTTTCAAATTTATTAAAATTACTTGCGTTTGGCGAGAAAATATTTTGTCCGCCAAATTGTATGCTGTCTTTGGGTTTTATACACCAAATACTTGAAAGTATTTAATTGTTTACGGATTATCTAATAGAATTTCGCCGATAAATTTGATCTTATATAACGAAAGTGAGTAACCATTCAGAAGTTATATAGCATGAAATGTGTTTGGAGGTAGACAAAAGATGGTTATTTTATTATTTGTAGCTAATTTTAATTACTAATAATAATAATTTAAAAAATGAAATAAATTTCCATCTTCTTTTGTGTCATGTTATCTTAATTGTATTATTATTATTATTATTATTTCTTGTGACTGAAGTGATGAGATGACAAAAATAGAATACTTTAAATTAGGTGCCTGTGTATCTTAATTTACCATCAATATTCTGACTGAAAATTTTGTTACATTGTCCACAAATTTGCTTATGTCTTTCTCTATTAATGCTAAGTTTCTCTGTTAACAGAATAATGCCGTGCTTTTTTTTTTTTTTTTTCTTTTTTATGATATAGTCACTCTTCAAAATTTCAAAAAGTTGTTTAAGCAGATAAGGAAATGTAACTTTTCACACACTTTGAAGACGACACTCTCTATACAATGATTTCATAATTATTTCTCAGAAGCACTTTACTAGGAAAAAAAAAGGTATTCAGAGGTTATATAGCATGAGGTGTGCTTAGAGGTAGACAAATGATGGTTAATTTATTATTTGAAACTAATATTAACTATCAACATACAAAAAAATTAAATAATTTGCTAACCCTAATTCATACCCATTTTTACTCAACATAGAAAAATAATTTTTATAAATCAGATGTTTTAAATATTTCTTATATAATTTTAAACAATTCGGCATAGGTGGACTCTGCTCTGTTCCCCATCATATTTATGTTCTCATAAATTTCTAGTACGAAACATATTATAATCATGTTAAAAGAAATTAATTTGACCAAAGTTTTATACAGTGACAGAATGAAATCCCCGCCTGATAGGCTATCCACCGTTCACTTCGATATATTTACCTTATTCTAATCTATTATACTATTTTATCAGGGTCAGTTCCTTTGTTTAGTTTTCATGCTACTATTTCCAATGCAATAATCCTCAAAATTCATATTTATATGAAAAATTTACAATTTCGCTATATTGATAAAATCGTAAATTACGAATAATTTAAGAAATTTTCCTATTAGAATATTTGTATTCAATCATGTTCAAGCAAATAACATAAATGTTAATTTGAAGTTGTCTAATGCATATATGATCCTCAAAATGGAAGTTTATGCTCAATTTTACCTTATTCTGACATGTTAAGGAAATCGTAAATTCCAAATAACTTACGAATTTTTTTAATTGAAAAAATCACAGTATATGATATTCATGCCAGTATCCTAAATAATATTTCGAAAGTGGTTTGACATCTTTACGAATATCCCTCAAGATTGACGTTTATGGGAAATTTTGCTCTATTCTGCAGTGTTAAGAAATTCGTAAATTTCCAATAACTTACGAAATTTTTATATTGGAAAACTCATAGTCATTAATATTAATGCCAATGTCCTAAATAACATTTAAAAAGTAGTCTGGCATCTTTACGATGAAAATATCTCTAAAAATTGACGTTTATGTGAAATTTTTCCCTATACTGCCATGTTAAGAAATTCGTAAATTTCCAGTAACTTGCGAAATTTTCAAAGTAGCATATTTATAGTTACTGATATTCATTCCAGCATCAAAATTGATATTTTAAAACTGATCTGACATTTTTACAGTAAAAAGTTTCCATTTAATGCACGTTTAAGTGAATTTTTGTCTTATTCTCCCATGTTAAGAAAATCGTAAATTTCTAATAACTTACGAAGTTTTTTAATTCTAATGTTTCAAATGAATAGGGTTCTTGCCAGTATCGAAAGTAATATTTTAAAACTGATCTGACCTCTCTGCGATCATTTGTTCTTAAGATATCGTGTAAACAGACTAACACACTAACGGACTAACAGACTAACGGACACCCTATAGACAGACACCATACAAATTTTGTGATTTTCGGATTCCTCCCACCTGAAAACGTATAAAAAAATCAAAAAACTGAAGTCGAAATTTTTCACGATTACCTAAGTTCCCCATACCTATAGTATGATGGAGAACTGAAATCTGTATTCCAGTTCTTCCTGTATGTGAATAATGGGTTCTATTAACAACTTTGTGGCATATTAATTTTAAAGAAGTTTTCTAGGCCTATAAAAAACATCCGCGCATTCTCAAAAGAAGTAAAATGTTATATGTGTTATTAAATTTAGAATAAAAACTGTCTTTTAGGAAATAAATGTTGTCAACAAATGGATCAAAATA
Source organism: Salticus scenicus (assembly GCA_963930645.1). Lineage (NCBI taxonomy): Eukaryota > Metazoa > Arthropoda > Arachnida > Araneae > Salticidae > Salticus > Salticus scenicus. The sequence goes on from OZ005650.1 coordinate 253,620,032, forward strand.
TTTTATTCATTTATAATTAATTTTTTACACCACAAGAAACACTGTATAAACGAAATTTAAAAATACTCATTTTACCTACTACACATTTCCCTCCACCAGATCTTATATTATAACAGATAAGAGTGATGCACAAAAGGTTTCGGTTATACCTTACCATCTATTGTACAAATATTCAAATTTAAGGAAAACTGTTCAAAGTCCCTATTATTTCTTTTACTTTTCATTTTTTAATGAATTCCTCAATTATTCAAATTTATTTAAACGCTTTACACTTATCAAATGTTCGAAAAGTCGAAAAAAGACTATACTACTCCAGATTTATTTAAGTTGATGCATATAAATAAATAAAATAACAAATGAAAGTTTTCATTTTCTCAATTTTCACTGAAAGAAATAGTTCTCTCGCCTAAAATAATGGCGATTAAAAAATAAATAAAAAAGCTGACTTGGTGGAACGTTTTAACCCCTTATCCGCCGACGAAAAATTACGAGATTCGCTTCGCAGTGCTACCATTTTTCACACAGGCGCGTGTAGTTATGCGTTTGCTGTTCCAGAAACGTTCCCTTTCCGATTCCTCCCACTCCCCATCTCCTCTGAAATAAGTAAATTCTTCGAAAGCACTGTCATGGTCATTTAATTGCACTTCAAAGCCGTGAGACTAGTTTTACTGGTAGCAGTGTAACACAAAGGACTACGGCAAGACGTCCGGGGCAGTTAACACATCGGCATAGCGAGAGGATTATATACGAGAGGGGCAGTTAAGGGGCTAATTACGTTGCATGAGTGGCTAGTATTAATAAATATTTATATTTTTTACAAAATTTAAAGATTAAAGTTCGGTAAATAAACAAAATAATCCAGATGTATTATTTAGATGTTTATATAGATTACAAATATTACACAGTGCGTGCACCACATACGAATGATTGTCCTTCATGTTTTTATGCATCTAACGTACAGTCAGATAAAAAATGCCACCCTCAAATACAATTATTTAGTCGTGAATTATGCTATAAATGTAAGGCTGGTGCCGATCGATTTATTTATTTACTTATATTCATTTTATTTATTTATTGGCTGACTATACATTTATTTTGAATATGTACATCACGCCCATCTCATATGGCATACATTAAAACTGCATATATGAATCTTATATCATCCATCTTCGACTGTAAAATTGTTTAGATGTTTACAATCATGTTTGCATGAAACTCAGTTTATGCAAATCGTACAATTTGTACGAAATTACGCTTTGGGATAAAGTAAGAAATATTTTTAGTTAATGAAGGACATGCTTGCCAACATTACGAATTTTTAAATCAGATCTAAAACCAGTATTTTTAAAAAGAAATCTGTTACATATACTTTTGACGAATAAATGTAATAAAATAAACTGAAAAGATCTATAAAAATTTTCAGTATGAATTCTCTGTTGAAAATAATGAAGAAATTATTATAGAACCTATGGAAGAATTTTTCGTAAGTTGTTAGTATCATGAAACTTTCCGTATTAAAAATTTTTTGCATACATAGTACTAGATATACTGTCGCTATAAATTAACAAAATAACGTTGATTTTATTGAATATAGAATTAAATAGAAAACATTTGAAATTAATGTAAAATAATTTTAAGAATTTTAGAATATTAACTTTATACTTTCCATACATATTCAATTCAATCCAGTGTAAAATATAAATTTCAATAAAAAAGGTTTTGATAAGATTTGCATAATTAATCTATCTTTTTTTTTTTTTTTTCAATTTTATTAAGAGTTCTAGAGGGTATCTTAACCGTGACATCATTGTCAACTTGTATGTGTTTTTGTTACCAGAATTTCTTAATATATATATATATATATTTTTTTTTTTTTTTTTTTTTTTTTTTCTTTCTTTTTTTTTTTTTTTTTTTTTTTTGCGATTTTATTCAACTGAACATGGTGATTTTTTTTTTTTTTTTTTTTTTTTTACTAAGAAATAGTAATGTTAAAAATCCATACAATAAAAAAAAAAATAAATAAATTATGAATATATTTGAATTTTTTAGTTCCTTATTTATGATTCTACATACTTTGGTTAAAAAATTATGAGCAAAATTTATATTCGTATCTGGACCGAATTTATTGCATTTCCAAACGCTTTCACCCTTATTCTCTCAAAAGTCCATTTTCGCAATTTTCTTCAAAATATATTACCGTGAGATTAACCTATTCACATTTTTATGTTCTTAAAAATGTCCGTACATTTTTTTAATATATATATATATATATAAAACGAATTAAGGATTTTGAGATATATCATAATTTACTACTTTAAATTTCTGCACAACTTAATTTTTTTGAAAAAAAAAAAATATATATATATGTATACATATATAATTTAAAAGATTGTGCATTTTTTTTTTTTTTTAAACAAAATGTAGCTAGTTTTCAAATATTAATTAATCATGTTGGTATTACTTATATAAATGTGTTTGCAAAACTTTAAAGCAATCAGTAAAAAAGAACTTTTTGTTACATATATAATTCTTGTAAATAATGAAAAAAAAAAAAAAAAAAAAAAAACTTTTGAGAAAGTAGTCGTTAAAGTTTTTAAATGCAATAAGTTCAATTTTGATATCAGTTACGTACAATTTTGCTTATAACCTTAGATCCAAAGTAACTAGAATCATAAGTGAGGGATCAAAGTATTCAGAATTATTTATTTAAAAATCTTTTTTTTTTCCCTCCTTTCTCTATTTTCTTTAAGGCTATGTTAACCCTTTACCGGTCCTATGTAGTTTTTGGTTTCTGCTCAGTGTTGCAAAATTTAGGGATTTATTATTCAATATCCACCATTAAATTTTAACTTCAACGATTGCCTAATCTCTTCGAAGGTTATTCGTCCATTATGTATAGCAAACATCACAACTTAAAAATTATTGGTGACAGTTCATTAAAAGAGTCTCTAGATTTGGCAGCACTGTTTGGAGTGCATTAGAGCATTAGGGCCGGAAAAGGGTTAAATAACAAATTAGATACTGGAAAAAAATATTATTCAAATTTAAATCTCAGTTATAGACTATATTTTACAAATCATAAATTTACAAAATAAAATCAGTTGATAATTTAAAACCACCCGTTATGAGCATAAAAATTAAGCAAATAAATGAAAATCTTATTCTTTCTTATCTTATTTAGTGTCAATAATTATAAGATAAAAAAAATTTTTAAACCATGTTTTAAAATTTTCTGTTGAATCATAGCCATAGAACTAACTATATTAGCACTTTACCAATGCGTATTTTTACGAAATTGTAAATAATTGTTTTTACTTTTGTATAAATTCTTTCAAAAAGGCTTAGTAAGTTGATAAAATGTCAATTTTCTGCATTCCAGCTCTTTTTCGCGTTAAAATAGCTTAATTTTCCCTTTAAAATGGATTAAAAAGCTCCAATAGGCAGGTAATGGATTAGGCGCCAAATTTGGCGATTTTTGCCACTGGCAACTTTTTTGGCGACTTTTGGCGAGAAAATCCTTATTATCGATATTTCAAAGATGGACGTGTAAAAATTATTTTCAATTTGTGAAACTATAAAAAAAAAAAAAAAACTAACACGAGTATTTACAAAAAACGCGAATGACATTTCAACAAAATGTTTAAGTGAAACTTTATAGCATAGAGTAGATGCTTTAGTAATTGGCATGCTCCAGTAAGTGACATCTATCCCGAAATAATTAATAAATAAGAAAAATAACAAAATCATATATTTTATATATAAGAATTTTAACATTTTATGTCAAACACTGGAGCATAGGTTGCTAATAACTGGTAAAATGAAAAACTAGCAGTGTGAAACACTGGAACATAGGGGACCAATTACTGATAAAATGAAAAACTGGCAGTGTCAATTACTGGAACACTGAGTGGGTGTAAAATAAAAATTCATTTAAAAAAAAATTTTTTTTTTTTTTTTTTGTTATCAAATGTATATATTTTAACATATATGTGGTTCTGAATGTCTTTCATACCATATGTACTAACTTAACATTTCTAAAAATATTTTCTGATGACTAGAACATTCAAAACATCAGATGTTGCTCTAAATGTGTCAATCACTGGTGCACTTACCCAAAATAAAAAATGCTATGTGAATAATTAACAAACTTTTAATGAAACATATATTAAAATGCCTCAAAAGTATATATTATAGCTAAAATAAATACTTACGTACATTTGAAATATTGAGTTTTTTAATCGATGAAACTTTCCAAGTGAAAACAAATATCCGATATTCTCTGGTAAAAAAATTGTTTTCAATCCTAATATAACGTGTGCAATATTTCTAATAGAGAAATAAAAGTAATAGAAAACAAACAAGCCTTTGTCATTATCATTCACTGCGGTGTTTTAACGAATGACACAGCAATGCTTCACTGAAGATTTATTCGGATGTAGGCCACTGAATAGAAATTAATAAAACTTAAACCGTTTCATAGATTTTAAATGTATTGATAACCCGTTTAGCGTTGTTTTATTTTTCATATATCTAAAATATACTGCACTTGCATTTTTATACGGCACTCTTTTGTTGATATTTTTAAACTAATTATATAAATATTTTTTTACAACGTATTCTACTCATTATATGTTCATATAGTTAAAGATTATAGTAACCTTTTTACATGCAACTATAAATAGCCTCATGTTTGTGAAAATTGCAACACCAAGAAGGAAGGCGAATATAAGAATGATATTTATTGGGCATATACATTATAGTAGGAAGAGCTATTGATTAAAATTTCTAGAAATTTAGAGTAATATGTACAGAGAAAACAGTACATAAAGCATCGACCTCTGTGAGCAATGACAGCACTTATCAGCCTAGGCATTGAATCAAACAGCAATTGGATGACATGTACAGGTAAAGCACTTCATGAAGGCTTAACACGATGCCACAATTTAATGATCGTAGTCACTAGTGAGTGGTGGGGAGTTAGTCGCTTTTTAAATGATTAAACAGTCATTTTCATTGGTGCGAGATGAGGAGAACGCGATGGTCAGAGCAACTCACCAGAAATTTAATGGCCGCTATTCAGAGTGCCGGGAATACGAACAAGAATTAATCGAGACGTGCATCCAATGGGACCCCATACCATCACTGCAGGTGATGGACAGTGTGACAATGTCGAATGCCAGCTGGCAATGTGCATTATTCCCATTGCCGTTAAATACGGATAAGACAATCCCGATGCTGTAAACATTATTGTAATTTGTCTGAAAAGCGACTTTACGCCCTTCCTGCGTCGTTATCACAGGTTAATCACCCATTAAAGGCACCTATATCAGTGATACAGTTTTGAGGGTAATCAAAATTTTGTTAGCCGCATACTGGGTCCCCACCTGGAGTCATGGCATGCGATACCATTGGATACACGTCTCGATCACCTCTTGTTTTCATTCCCGCCACTCTGAATACAAGCCATTACATTTCTGACGAGCTAAGGCTCGTCGCTCTGCCCTATATTCAAGGCCTCCGAAGCGCAATACATAAGTAGGACAATGCACGACCGCACGTTGTTCGTATTCTCTGGACCTTCCTTGATGCAAAATGTCTTCGACTGCTGCTCTGGCCTGCTCGTTTCCCTGATCTCGCACCAATGAAAATGACTGTTTAATCGTTGAAAAGCGACTGGCCCCCCACCACTCACCAGTGACTACGATCGATGAATTGTGGCATGGCGTTGAAGCTTCATGAAATGCTTTACCTGTACGTGTCATCCAATCGCTGTTTGATTCAATACCTAGGCAGATATGTGCTGTTATTGCTCACGGAGGTCGCTGCTTTATGTACTGTTTTCTCAGTACGTATTACTCGAAACTTCCTGAAATTTTAATCAATTGTTCTTCCTACTATAATGTATGTGCCCAATAAATATCATTTTGATATTCACATTCCTTCTTGGTGTTGCAATTTTCACAAACATGAGTGTATATCAAACGGATATTAAAACTGCATTTTTTTTTTTTTTTTTTTTGAAGTAGATATGGTTTATATCTTCAATTTCAAAAAATTTAACAAATCAAATAAAGTAGTAAAAATTCATACTTTAAGAAAATTGGTTGTGATTGAAATTTTATATCGTTATCGATATTTTTAAATAGCCAAATAAATTTGTAATTTATATATATATATATATATATTACTTTATTTATCTCATGTATTATAGAGAAAGTAACGTTTTTCGAAAATGAGATAGTCAGAAACTTACACGTTTTGAGAAACAAAGAATCTGAATATCTGATTTTCAGTAGTTGGTCATTGTGTGTGTTTCTCTGTGCCTGTCTGTTTGTCTTGTTTTCGTCTGTATATCTCCGTGCGTCATTTAACACAATATTTTAAAAACAAATGTCAATTGGAAGTCCAAACTCAATTTTCTAAATATATATCAAATGCACATGCTACATGAAACATTTTTTACTCAATTAAGTAGTTCGTGTACAGATACATTTCAGAGAATCCAAATATTCATTATGTTTGTGAGCAAAATTTCCTGTAGGTACCGTTAGCAAGGGAAAAAAAAAAAAAAAAAAAAAAAAAAAAATCTAGCTCCTCTCTTAATTTCGCCGAAAATTATCGAAGAGACATGCAGCTGGAAACGATAACGTCTAATTTAAGGGGGTATAGTTAAATTTTACTTAGCGGGTAGTCTACATATTAAAAGAGGCATAACTACATATTAAAAGAGGCATATTTTTTAATTTTTTTACATAGTTATAACGTTATAAGCTGTCAAAGTATGGGATGCTAACGTTAAATGAATGTGAAAAACATTAATTCATATCTTCCCGAAAAATTACTATATTCATTTTATTTTATTTTATTTTATTTTATTTTTTTATGCTTTAGAATGAAGTGACCCAAACATATTCCATGCATATTTTTGATTAAAAGTTTTTTTTTTAAGAATAATGAAAATTATTGAAAAATTCACATTCGAAAAAATTACGAATTATGGTCTAATCTAATTTTGGCACAAATAGAACATCAAAAATATGGGTTTCCAAATGTACAGCTCATTCCTAACATTATTTTTTGAGTTACAGTGATATTTCATAATTCATTATTGTTAGGGGGCCATCACATGTTAACATTTGTATTATCTAAAGGAAATATCTGCATATAACCTGACGAAAAACTATTTTAATTTACTTTTATGTTATTCTTATTGTTTTATAAGCAACATGTCGATGTTTGTTATAGAAATTCACTTATTTGTGTAAAATTACCGCAATGCAGACTGCAGATTGTGAAAGAAACTCAAAAGAAAGCAAGCTCCGCAATCTGCATTGCTGAAACAATATTAAAATAAAGCTATTTTGAATATTCATATTTGACTCTTTATATGATGCTGGTATGCATAAGCACCAATGAAATTTACTACATCGATTGTCGAAGACAAAATTTGCATGATTTAATCGCGAATATGTAAAATCGTTTTGTTTTCTAATGTAAAGTTTTAGAAAAATGTGTAAAGGCGTGGCTTACTTTACAAGGCAAGGAATATATTCGATCTTGATATATTGAGTCTTTTTTCTTAAATATTAAATATCCGATGTTAAAATTTTGTTTAAACCATGCTGTCTTTTTTTTTTTTTTTTTTTTTTTTTTTTTGTATTTGAATGCTATAGGGTTTGCACACCTCAAGTTAAATGCGATGTTTTAGAAAACGTGGTAAAGCAGGCTTATTATTTGAAATAGTGATATACATTCGATAATCGTTTTTTATTATTATTGGTAATATTTAATAATTTTTATAAGATTTTTTTTACCGTGAATTTTCTGTTTTAATTTTCTTGTCACATTTTTACATTTGTTTATTGTATGGTTTGTATACTTTATATTATTTAAATTTTATCTCATGATGTAGCATATTAAAATATTTAATTTTCATTAAATGTTTTATAATACAGAATCAAATGTTGGATTTTTCTTTTTGACTTCTAAAATCTTTTATTGCTGGAACAAAGCGCAATATTATTTATTTTCGAATAATTCTAATCATGGCGTTCAAATTCAAACTTATTATGGAAAAACAATTTAAAACAATGTAATAGTAATATGTCGTATCACTTTTAAAGATGTAGATACTGCTCTTGCACTTTTCATAATTAAGAATTCAAGTACAGTTGACTCCTGTATAACGCGGGAGATCCGTTTTGCGTAATATGAAATCGAGTTATGTGGACATACATTATCAGACCAATTTATGCAAGTTTTATCCAATATCGGAAAAAAATTATTTATTTGTTTATTATTATTATTATTATTATTATTATTATTATTATTTTAATTGTTTTCTAAGTAAGGTTTCGATGTTTATTATACAAATTAACCTACTTTTGTAAAATTAACGCATTGAGGCGGGAAATTTTGATGGCATTCCAAAAGAATAATAAACCTCACCCTATGGCTTATTCTGATACAATACTTCACTTTAAAAAATATTCCTTTTTTTCTTAATTTTAATTTGTTTGACTCTTTATAGGATGCCAACACCTACAAACGAATGAAATTTACCGTTTCAATTGCTGATCACAAAATTTCGCATATGTAATCATGAAATCGTTGAATAATTTGATATTTTAGAGAAACGTATAAAAACATGACTTATTACTGAAAATAGGAATGCTGTCGAACATTACCTCTTTTTCCTTGAATGTCAAAATCCTTTTCCAGAATTTTACCATTAATTTTTTGTTTAAATCTTGTTATCTATATTTTTGTATATTGCATATCGTATGTTTACTTTCCGAACACTATAGTGAGGAAAGTATTGTAATCATGTCAAAAAACCAAATTTGAGATTTTCATGTTTTTATAAGTTTCGAGGTCCCCTGAGTCCGTCTTCACTATTTATACGGTGATGTATCTATGTATGTTGTATGTATGTGTGTATGTGTGTGTACGTATGTGTGTGTGTATGTCTGTGAGGGAACCCGCTAGCGTCTAAACGCTTTGTTCGAATAAGCTGAAAGTTGGTACGTATATTGTAAGTCACCATAGTACGAACCCTATTCATTTTGGTGAATCTAGCACTTATAGTTTTTTTACAGGAACACCAGGAAAAATTCTTTATCATTATGGCCTATGGGGCTAAATTTTTAAAAGTGTGATAGCGTCTTAACGCCTTATTAATCTGTGCAAAAAATTTGTACACATGTTAAAGGTCACAGTTGCACCAACTGCATAGATTTTGGTGTATTTAGCACTTACAGTTTTTTTACAGGGACACAAAGAAAAATTCTTTATCATTATGGCCTACGGTACCAAATTTTTAAAAGTGCGATAGCATCTAAACGCCTTATTCAATTGAGCTGAAAATTTATATGAATATCATAAATCACTGTTACACTAACTATAAGCATTTTGATGAATCTAGCATTTATAGGTTTTTACAGGGACACAACGAAAAATTCTTTATCGTTATGATCTATGGGCTCAAAGTTCAGTAGCATTAAATAAAACATCGTGTAATATATGGAGAAAAATACTCAAACACTCTATTATGGTTTTCTCTCCTTTGTTTGTTTAACAGCTCCTCTTTCTTTACTTTATCTACAAAACTGTTAATTACTCAATGTTCGGAAAATCGAGTGAAGTCACTCCAGATTTTTTTTTTTTTTTTTTTTTTTTTTTTTTTTTTTTACGTCTCAAATTAAATGTAACACTTTACAGAAACACTTTTATGTGGAGCTTACTGTACAAAATAAAATTATACGCAATTAAAATAGATAAACTCTTTTCTGTTAAATAGTAAACATTTTCTTTAATTTTTACCGCTATTATTATTATTATTATTATTATTATTATTATTATTTTGTCTTGCTATCTACATTTTTGTAATTGAATACTGTAGGATTCATATGCCTCAAGCTATTTAAATTCTAACGCATAAAGTGGCGTGATAAATTATTTCATTTTTATTAAAAATAATCTATTAAAAATTTGTAATTTATAAACTGTATTTAAAAAGAAAAAATATAAGTTATTTACGCCTCAGAGGAATCTAATATTTGATTAACTGTGTGAAAATGCTAAATTTATCTTACACGTTATACGGAACTTTTTATTGCACTGTACGAATACCAGTCGCAATTTTTTTGTCGCGCTCTGTGGTAGCGCGTTATACGGGTGTAAATTGTAGTTATTTAGATAAGTTTAGATACAAACACATTACTTTTGTAGATAAATTTTGTTTTATTTCATAATTAAAATTTCTGTACTTTTTTCCGGTATGAATCTTAATAAATAATATCATATCTATTTTAGATCATAACTTATTTTTTCTGAATAAATAGACGGATCCCTAATACAATTTTTTCTTTTAACTTTATCAAAAATTAATTTAAAGTACATAAATGGGACTTTTTCTGCGAATCGCCTTGATCTGAGAAATTTGAAGAGGTCAAAATTAGGGGTTGCCATTGAAAAAAATGAAGAAGTTTCCTGTTTTAATATGTAGATGACACCTTAAGCAAAATCTAACTATACAGTTACAAACTAGACATTATTACTAATCGATTGACATCAGTCGCATATTTCTAGGACAATTTACGACAAAATTAGTTAGAAGGGGTGGCTTTTTTTTTTTTTTTTTTTTTTTTTTTTTGACTGTACAATTTTACATCTTTAAACTGCATTAAACAAAATGAAATGAACATACATATAATTTAATGCATAAAAGCATGTTTCGTATAGAATCTAGTTGAAAAAAATCATTAAATATTCCTTTACAAGGCCACTCAAAAGAATTAAGAGAGATTCAGGTTATAATAGGAAATTGCTAGAAGTCCATTTAAAGTTGTCTTGCATGTTTTTCCATACTGTTCTAAAATTAACTACAGCATTTGGTATACGAGGAAAATCCAGAAAGTAAGTTCATTACTCTATTTTTGACGCTCAAGTGCTGTGTTCGAGATTTCACCCATATGCGTCCACTTTGCTGACTCATTGGTTAACAATTGAAATTATTTATAAATTCTTGATTATTGCGTTGACTGCATGTTGTGCTTTCAAAATGTTTAAATTGATTGAACATTCAGCCACGTACGAGTTATGATCGGTCATCCGCATTCTAAATTGTAAGACAATTAAACTAATCGAAATTCACAGACAGATTTGTGACGGACAAAACGCGATGAGTGATTTGGCTTGCTATTAACTCCCCATCGTTGACACTTTCTTTTGTAAAAATATTATTACATAAGTAAAGCCTGCAGTATTTTTTATACGTATTTAATTTATTATACTTCTGCTATATTAGTCAAAAAAGTATTTATGTAGATGAGAGTTTAGTTACAAAATGTGTACTAAAGCGTTGTTAAAACAGACCAATAAATTTCCTCCTTGAATGTATTAATAGTATTAATACTAAAGTCAAAATCTTAATATAATTTCAATACAATACGCTGCAACGCATTGTTTTGTTGCTGTTTACATGCTGCACTCAAGGCTTACTTTTTTGCCTAATGAATAATCGTAATTGTCATTATTTAATTTATTAAAAAAACAATAAAGGATGTGTAGGAATTTCATCTGTATCAAAAAATTTAAAAGTGAAATCCGAAACAATTTATTAGGTATCTTATAAAATATATATTTTTTTTTTAATTAAATACCTTGCATTTTCCAATAAATGAATATTTTAAAGTCAATTAAATAGCATTTTAGTTTAGTTTAGTTTAACTGTAACTGAAAAATATATTGCGTCTTTAGTAAAAACTTTTAAGCCTAAAAACAGCTTTTTAAATCACGAACATATGTGCTTGCGTTTCATATTAAAAAATGTTTATTTTTATTAGAATTTAACATTTACTCATTAAATGATAGCTCATTTATAACGAAAAGTAGATATTTTAATCTATTCACTTTATAGTATTAAAGAATTTATTTTTTAGTAGATAAGTTATAATTTAATATAAATATTATCTTGCATTAAGGTTATTATTTATATTAAGATAGTAACTTAATGTTTTATCAGAAAGTGTATTTATACTTCTAGCATTTAATATTGAAGTCTGTGATGTAATTTCCAAAGCACAAGTTAATTATTTTGTTGGTGTATTTAACACATGCGAAGCTTATGATTATATATGGATTTTTTTCTTGCAATATACACGATTTAGCTCTTCACGTTCGTTGCTCTAAGGGTACATAAAATATTTATGACCATTAATCTCAGTTTCACTCTTTACTCTTCCTTAGGTGTTAGAAAAGCACAAAAATGCTTTTAGTGCATAAAACACAAAATAATCAAGTCCTATTTTTCAAAAATAGTTTTTTGTGGATTTTTTTTTTTTTTTTTTTTTTTTTTTTTTTCAAAAGAGAAGAATTATTTATATTTCTGTTGCTGTTATGATACATTGTACCATCAAGGTTTATTTTTATTTTTATTTATTTATTTTTGTCTAATATTCAATTTTGTTACAATTTCTGGTAATAAAATTTATAAATACGCATATTTAAATGATATTGAAATTAAATGTTTAGATGAATGGCATATAAAAGAGAGGGTGAGGGGAGGGGGGATATTAACATGCATGGGTAAAATTTGGGAAGAAAACCTTACCAAAAATGCACAGGGAAAATTAATTTCTGTTCAAAGAGCGTTTCTCTCCTAAATATCAAGAATCTGCGGAACTATGTCATTTGATGTTTTTGCCACATTCTTGAAAACTCTTAAAGTAGACTACATCTAATTAACTGCATGTTCAAAAGTATATGCAGGGATATTTTCTCAATAGGTTTTACACGTGCTTAGAACTAAATCCTGTTAGTTCTACACATAATTAAAAAGCTTATGAGCAAAGACACATAAACTCTCTCTAACACATACCAGCAAAATTTAGAATTCTTATCCAAAAAAAAAAAAAAAAAAAAAAAAGACAGTTGACCACGCTAAAGAAAATACCTCAAAAACCGTGTCAGTATTCGCTACCCATTCCTGTTCCTTATATTGAACAAACACTGAAAGATTTAGTGCTGATGGAATAAGAAAACAATTTGGATTACTCCTCGAAAAACCACCCTAAACATGTTTTAACACCACAAGCTTCGTAACAGCATTTTAATCCAGATTCACACTTTGCAGCAATTCTACCAGGGGGTCTATTCTCCGATCCGACCGCCATAGCGACCGTCCTTAAACAACGACAGTCGTTAAATTCCAATTTTACCGACTTTCTTTCCTCCCACTGCTAAAGAGCGATTCTCCCCCCAAGGTTGTTATCTAAGGTAGTAATCGAAGCAGTCTTCTTCCGAGGCTAAAGATGCCAGTGATTTCAGCCAATGGCGTGTTGAAGTAGACGCTACACCTGTGAATAGACGTCGTGTAAGGAAAACAACATTGCAAGGCAATATGAGGATCGCACATATAAAAGTGCGCGTTCTAAAAAAATTCATTGTTCAGAGTTTGCGTTCCTTTATTAACAATGCTGTGTAAAAAATTTCATTACAAGAATTATTATATGTTAAAATTTTATCTTTACTAATATGAGGGGATAAAGCTGTTAGAGTGTACAAATTTAATAGAAAAAAAATTAAACTAAAGTACCACAAAGTTCTTTTTTTAATATGGCTTTTTCTTTCTTTCTTTTCTTTCTATTTTTTATCTCTCTCTCTCATTTTTATTTATTTTTATTTATTTTTTTCTTTTGGCGGTTTAAACTATTTTGATAAGTTTGTTTATTTAAAAAATGTTTTCATCTGCAGAAGTAAGATTACATATTGAAAAACATACATACATATTACATATTATTATTATATATATTTTTATTATTTGTGTTAACCTACTTGTTTCATGATATAAATTTTCGCTTAATTTATTAATAAAATCTACAATATATTAAGTTGTCTGTTAAATAATAAATTAAATTAAACATGGAAATAAGATGTAGGTTTTGCCCACAATACAAGTAAAATATAAGTAGATTATTTTGAAGCAAAAGTAATTTAATTTTTCAAACTCCTTATATTCAAATGAACATTATTATAAAACTATTTAACTGATTTAATCATTTTATTTTATTCACAAATAGCTGGTAAACTGAATTTAAATTTAGTTTATTATTATTATTTATTTATTTATTTATTTATATTATATATTGAAACTAAACATGATAGAAATCTGAAATTTTTTATTTTAACTTTATAGGAAATTTCATTTTATGCGTAGCATAAATGCACTTTTAGAATTAATAATACTATTTTTTAAACACCTCCTATTGGGAGCTTCATTACTCCAAAACTGACTTTTTAAAAAAGTCTGAAAATTTGTTAATTCGAACCTCTATCTGTGCTTAATAAATATATTATAAATGAATACTGCGTTTTTACTTAGAAGATTTTATACATTTTTATTTAAAAAGTAATATGTTTTTCATAGGATTAATAATACAAAGATTTTCCAATTATATTGAATATACAAGGAAAATAATTTTTACATAAACAAAATACAGACTGATATAGGTAATTATTATAGTTCGAAAAATATTTAGCATTAAATAATAAGTAATAAAAAGCATTAAAAAATTGCACTAAACATTTTCGTTTTTTTTTTTTTTTTTTTATAACATTCTGAAAACCAGTAAAGTTCAAAAACTTTTCATTAGAAATATTTAATATATATATAAAGAGTGAGTAAATAAACTATATGTAACTTCAGTTTAGCAGTTACTTTGAAAGAAAAAAAAATCGAATGAATAAATTACATATTTTTTAAACAATGATCATTTTAAAAGGAAGAATTTTTCTGATTTTCCGAAAATGTTTGATATGTATCTAAAATCGTTTGTTTCTCGGCTTCTACTACTTCATATATATATATATATATGTATATATATATTCAGAGAGAGAGGAAAAATTAAACAAAATGGCAATCCGATTTTTTTTTTTTTTTTTTTTTTTAACTTTATATCAAGTTTTATTTTATTAATAGCATAAAAGCACCTGTAGAATTATTGTTTGTTTTAACTATTCCCATAATGGAAATATCCTACTCCAAAATCAACTTTGTTAAAAATCTGAAAGGTTGTTAATTAATTTGAACCTCTATCTATGATTAATAAATAAATTCTAACTGAATATAATGCGTATTTGTTTAAAAGATTTTATTTTTATTTATTTATTTTTTTTATTATGTTAAATACACCAGGAATAACCCTTTCAACCAACAAAATACAGAATACTTGAACATAATTATAACAATTGAAAAATATTTATCCTTAATAAGTAATAAAAATCTTTAAAAGAAATTGCATAGAACTTTTGCATTTTTTGAAAATAACATTCCGAAAAACAATAAAATTCAAGAACTTTTCAGCAAAAATACTTTTAAAAAATAATGTAAATTCAGTTTAAAAGCAATTAAAACAAAGAAAAAAAAACTGAATGAATAAAGTACACACTTTTTAAACAATAATCATGTAAAAAGGGAAAAATTTTCTGATTTTCCGATAATTCTCAATTTGTGCTATAAATGGCGAAAAAAGAAAAAAAAAAAATTATAATTATGTATAAGCATATATGCACAGTTGGAAAATCATATTTTCATGTTATCACTTCAGTTAGGATTAAAATGTAGCATTCTGTTCGGTTACTTTTTAATTTTGAAAAGCTTATTCTTTTATATTATTATTAAAAATTTCTTTAATTGTATAGGTCTGCTTTTTCAAAAATAATATTGGGGGGAGGGAGGATAAACGAATCTCATAATAGCAATTTATATATTGATAAACTTATCTTTCCCAAAAAATCATTCACGAGAATTGAAGAAAATAGGGACTTGTCAGCATTATAACGACTCCCTCATGCAGTCGTTATGATAAGGACTGAAGCAAACCGAATCTTCACCGCAAATTTCTATGACTGAGAGGGGAGAATAGCAAAAGGTCGGAATGTCACGTCACGTGATCAAAATAACGACTTTGACAGTCGGAATTGAGCTGTAGTCGGATCGGAGAATAGATCCCCTGGTCATGGGTAATTCAAACCTCCTTCCAAAGCTTTAACCACTAGCGTTCCAATCTCTACGAATGCAGAGGAACAGTTATATCCTCACTCTCCTACTTTGATTTCACTCGTATCACAATGTTGTAATTAAAATGCTCAGGTGCTCTTCCACGGAATTGGCTACCGAATATACTAACTTGGTACTATTATATATTATTCAAACTAAAACTAATTTATACTATTAACCGATCTGTTGAGGTTGAGAAAAAAGAATAAGTGTTAAATTAGTTTTAGTGTTTTAGAGTATTAGAAGTATAATAAATTATTTTGCAAGAATATTAAAAGTTTCAAATCGGAAAGGCACATTAATGTATATTTAATTAGGACATTTTCTCTTAAATTCTTTTAAATACTTTTTGTCGGGCAAAAAGTCCATGACACATTTTAAATATATATATATAATTAACATTCGAATAAGAATGCAGCCAATAGAAAAATGTATGTTTATGAAATAGATTTTTATTTCATTTGTAAAAGCAGTTTGAAATATCGGATATAGATTTGGAATATAGATCAGAGACTTCCATATCTTGTGAGAAAGACAACAGTGGGAATTTTTTTTTTAACTCTATTGTGTCAACCTTGCCCATCATATTTAAGCTTTTTATAGGGTGTTATGTTAAATACCAAGTGTACGCCTTATCGGGAGCAACTATTAAAGAACTGAGGAAAAACAACGTTGGTAACAAAGATTCCTTCGCAATATGTGTCAGCAAAAGTGTGAAATAATATTGATTGCCAGATATGGAACAAGAAACATAAGTGTAAGATAAAAATAAGTGGGGAAATTTCAATTATATAAAATATTTGTCTCAGTCTCATTTTATATATGTTGATACACTTCCCTCTATATGAAAAAGTTTGAAATATCGTTATTTCTCTTTAAAATAAATTATTCACCCTAAATTACTTTTTAATGCAAACCGCTCTTTACATGACAATCGATAGATTTTATATTAATTTATTTCCAAACTCGGCCCTGAAATTTTCAGTCGCACTGTATATGAGATAAGGATTTGCATGCAAAAATTAAGATAAGATAAATATTGATTGTAAAACTATTAAGCTAAATTCCTTCATTTAATTCATATTTAAGTATTATTGTAACTTAAAAGATTATTCCATATAAATTTCAATGATATAAAAGAGTAAAAAAAAATCCTTATTAAACGGAAATTATTACAAAACTTTTGTTATCTTTACTTTCCGAACACTACAGTGAGGAAAGTATTGTAATCTTGTCAAAAATCCGAGTTTGAGATATTGGTATTTCTACACGTTTTGAGGTCCCCTTAATTCATATTTACTGTCTTTACGATGATATACGTATGTGTGCATGTAAGTGAACACGATATCATCTGAACGCTTTGTTCTAATGAGCTGAAAGTTCGTATGTATGTTATAAGTCACCATAGCACGAATCCTGTTGATTTTGGTGAATCTAGCACTTATAGTTTTTTTTTACAGGGATACAAAGAAAAACTCTTTATCGTTACAGTCTGAGGATCCAAATTTTTTAAAGTGCGATTACGTTTAAATGCCTTACTCGACTGAGCTGAAAGTTTATACACATGTTATGAGTCACTGTCGCACGAATCGCATAAATTTTGGTAAATCTAGCATTTATAGTTTTTTTACGGGTACACAAAGAAACATTCTTTACCGGGCCCAATTTTTTAAAACTGTGAAAGCGTCTAAAAGCCTTATTCAGTTGAGCTGAAAATTTATACACATGCTATAGGCCACCGTTGCACGACGTTCATAAATTTTGGAGAATCTATCGCGTATAGTTTTTTTTACAGGGACATCAGAAAAAATTCTTTATCATTATGCCCTATGGACTCAAATTATTTAAAGTGCGATTGCGTCTAAACTCGTTATTTGATTGAATGAACAGAAACTTCATACACATGTTACAGTTTACAGTCGCCCAAACCTTAGCACGAACTTTATAGATTTTGGTGAGTTTAGCACTTATAGATTTTTACAGAAACACATAGAAAATTTATCCGTATGATCTATGCTCTCAAATTATTTGAAGAGCAATAGTGTTAAATTAAACAACTTACTATATGAAGAAAAGTACTCATACACTCTATTATAATTTTCTCTTACTTTAATTTATTTATACAAGCGTTAATTACTTAATGTTCAGAATGTCGAATGAAGTCACTTCAGATTTTTTTATTAAATGTAAGATACTTAAATTGTATGGAAATATCTTTTTTATTTATAAGTTACTTTTTCATTCTTTTTATGTAAAAGGCTTTAAAAATCTAACTTATATATATATATATATATATATCCTACTTAGAATTTTTCATTTGTATTTTTGAATAAGTCATTTATATATACTCTCTCCGAAAAAAAAATCTACATAGACATAAATTATCCTACATAAAAATTAAATGTATTGTATAAAAAACATGTTTCTTGAAAAAATTATTTTTCTTCTTTTTCAAATGAAAGAGAAATTCCCTTGAGACAATGTTAATGACTTCCAAAATGTAATATATTTCAATTATTTATAAAGACTTATTTTTTAATCTTTAGGCATATATATTGTGTCCCAGAAGAAATAAATATTAAAGAAGATAATTATGGCATGGCTAAAAGGCATTTTTCTTCATATAAAAAAGAATGTGTTGAAAAATATAGTTATACTTTTATTTGAAGTAGATTTATCAAATATTTATTTAAATTTTTTAACAGCCTGTAACTTCTATATACATATGAATACACAAATTTTATTTATTTTCTTAAACCTTTAATTTCCTTAAATCTGAATCCAAATACATTAAATTATTTTTTTTTTAAATATATTTATAAAAATATATTTTAAAATATTCATTAAAATATGTGTAAAAATGGAAGAACTGCCTCTCGTCATATTTAGATAGTCTATTCCTGATTTTTAATATGAAAAATAACCAATATAAACTACCTTTACACATGCCAAATTTTAAAGACACAAATATTTAGTTATAATATTTTTCTTCTTTATACAAATATATTTAAAAATATATATGTTTGCTTCAGATTTCATGATTGAAGTGGAAACCTCTGTAACAATACAAATAAAACAGTTTCAACAGCGTTCCTTTCAATAAAATAAATCGTTTTGATCAAGTAAGGTCCTAAAAATACAGTTAATATATGATTTTTTTTTTTTTTTTTTTTTTTTTTTACTGAAATGTAGCGTTACGGAGGTCTTGAAAGTCAGGCAGAGTCACGGGAAATAACATATCAGAAATGTTACGAACGGTACACTGTAAAAAATAGAGATAGATTCTACGGTAGAATGTGCTGGCACAAGTGGGTGTCAGCACATTCTGCTGTAAAAATGAAATAATTTACAACAGAAACATCAGTAAAGAGAGACTCTTTTACAAATGTTTAAGCTGTAAATTACCCTATTTAGCAGCAGATTGTGCTGGCAAAATGGATGCCTGCACATTCTGTTATAAAAAAATACCGTTATTATGTACAGTGTATTCAGGTTGCCGGCAACACGAATAAGATGTAATGATAACGTGCCGCCAAATACAAAACAGTCTGTAAACAAAATCCTGACTCATCTAAAAAGACGACGTCACGCCATTCCTTTGTCCAGGTTCATCGTTGATTACACCATTAGAGGCGCTCCTTGTGATGCAGCGTCAAGTGTAACCAATACCGTACTCGCCGTGATGACAGACTATGCTGTTGCAAACGTCGTTAAATTGTTCGTACAGATACTTATTGCCTTGAAAAAGGCCATATTTCTTGACTAAGGCTTCCTGATGAGGCTGTACAATCCATTAAATCCATGCGAATAAAATGTCAATATTCTCGACTGTTATTGATAAAGTGCTGAGATCTTTCCGCATGACACTTCTGAACGCATCAATTCCGTATTCTAAAATCTGTCGTAGAATTTCGACCAACGCGAGCAACATCCCCTGAAATCAAACGCCAAGCGAAACTAAACCGACTGGAAATCTTCTTTTAAACTAAACAAAATCTTCTATGCTCAGTCTTACACTTTCTCCAAGACCATTATCAAGTAACAACAGATTCAACTGGTAACTGTATCTCTTCCAATCTAAATACTCAATGGGAAACTCAGCGCAATTTTGCGCACATGAAACCAAAAGTGATTGCGTGAAGCCTCACTCCTTACAACTTTTATCAAAATCAGACACGGGCTGGCAAGCATTTCTTTTTCTTCTACGAGAAATAACAACTTTCTTGGTATACGCCACCTATTGACGAAAATTTTAACTAATTTTTTTCCAGTTTTCGCAGAGCACAATTCCATCTAATTATTTTCTTCAATAGGTGGCGCTTTGTTCAGCAAAAAAAAAAAAAAAAAAAGAGTTGCAATGCTTGTCAGTAGGGGGTGATGCGCCAATATTTAAGGAGATTTTTACTGATTTTTTGTTAAAGCAAAATAAATTTTGTGTGTTTTGTCTGGATTGATCGTATATCATAAGAATGAATCTGAAAAAAAAATAACATTTGTGAAATAAATTTTCTTTTATCTTATTTTTTACAAAAAATCTGCAAAGAGCTACTTATATATTGGCGCAGCGCCACCTATTCACGAAAGTTGTAGTTCTTTTATTATTATTATTATTATTTATTTATTTATTTATTTATTTTCAGAGCTACCTACTGACAAAAATAATTAAATGGCACTGTGCTCTGCCAACATCGGAAAAAAAGGGGGGAAATTATTTACAATTTTCGTCAATAAGTGGTACTGCACCAAAGTCTAAGGCAATTCTTGCAGATTCATTGTAAAAAATAAAGTTAGTTTTGTAGATTTCGTGTGGATTGACCGAAATTTTTAAAATTTATCTGAAAAAATCGCCTTATACGTTGGAGCAACGCCACATATTGACGAAAATTTCAACTTTCTTTTTTTTTTTTTTTTTTTTTCGATTTTTGCAGAGCGCATCACTTGCACTACATACTAGTGAAATTTTGTTTCGCTTGGAGCCATAGAACTTGCTGTAGAGACTTCTGAATAGGAGAACTTTAATTATAAAACCCTTATATACATCGAAAATGTTTTTGACAAATTTTTAGTTTTTCTATAAATATTCTTGTGCTTGAAGAAATAAGAACCTCAACACAAATTTAATTTTACCTTCATGGAATTGTTTGTTGTAAAATGAGTAAATTTTATTATACTTGATTTCTTGAAATTTAACATATATTCCCCTTACTTAATGACCAGTCGCTGTGGGTGGCGCACGTGAAACTCATTTTCGAATAGTGATGTCCAAAAAGGGAATTTATTTTCCCCGTGTAGAAAGGAAAGGAAAAGAATTCACATGTCAGTAGCAACACATTTCTTGTTTATAAATAATCTTTCACTTATAGTTGATGGAGATAAATACATTCTTGAACAAATTTACTCTCGTTAAAATTAAATGATAACGTTTATCAGTAATCAAGTTGTCTTTTTTGAAAATAATTGGATATTTCTTTTCATTAATATAGCAATTAATGGTTTATTTTACATAAAATACAGAATGACATAAATAAACTCATAATTACAAATAAATGTAGTGCTAATTACCTGAGCCAAATGAAGAAAAAATATTTATTATTGCTTTTGAATATCAAAAGTTATGGTAAATTAAATAATTCAAAAATAATATTAAAAATGTATATTTTCTTTTAATGAGGGGATTCAAATTTTATATAAAAGAAATATTAGATGAAAAATCCGCATATTGAAATTTAAAAGGAATGGAACTAGATAAAAGTTTTATTTATGAAATGTTTTATTCATTCCTTAAATTATTGAATATAAATTGAATATATGTAGATATGTAACTAAACAATCTATAAAAATGACCAAAAAAAAGAAAGAAAGAAAAGGAAAAAAAGGCATTAAAACTAAAATTATTTATACGTTCATTTGTACGCATTTTTTTACGTACGTTTTCAGATTTTTTTTTTTTTTTTTTTTTTTTTTTTTTTTCGTTTCAGATATGTTGAAAATTATTATTTTTATTATTCAAGTTTCATTTATACATTTTTATATATTATATCATTTAAATATTGAAAAAAGATTCATTTTAATTTATTATTATTATTATTATTATTATTATTATTATTTACAAATGCATCGCAGGTTTTAACAATTAGAAATTTCTTAAGCTATCAACAAGCGAAAAAAATAATAATAAATAATTTATTGTTATTATTATTTACAAATGCATCGTAGTTTTTAACAATTAGAAATTTCTTAAGCTATCAACAAGCGAAGAAAAAGAATTTATTTTATTATTTTATTAATTAATTAATTTATTTATTCTTAAGAAATATGTTTAATTGGTTTCAAAAATAATGCTTGATTCCGTCGAGACACATAACTTCTGAAACTAAGAGATGTAGACAAGATAATTATAATTATATTTAAAGTCCTTCGAATAAAAATTTCATAATTTTATCCAAGTAATAAAAGACCCAAGAATGAAGCTTTGTAATATTTCTTGTTTGCTCAATAGAGAGTTAAAAAAATTTAACATAAGGAGTGAAAAAACGAAAGTGTAACTTTCATTTTTTCAAAATTTTGTACTCTATTATCATCATTAATGTCATTACTATTTTAACATAGTCGAACAACGAAAAATTTCATAAAGTTCATATTGCAGAAATAACATTTACACTTAACATTTAACAGTTTTTTTTTTTTTTTTTTTTTTTTAACACTACACATACAAAAAAGTAGATTTTTTGAAAATACTATTTAAGGAAAGAATAATCTATAAGTAATGTTAAAATGTATATTTTATTTATTATCCCTTTTATTGTGACTTCTTTGTTGCTTTTGTAAAGAAATATTTTTAAATACTGTCAAGGTTTATATCTGATTTATTAATTCTCCCTTCTATGGTAATCGTTTTGCAGAGAAATATGTGTATTATTTTGACTCTTGCGTCATGTAATATCGTTGATAAACCCAAATGTAAATTTTGGTGGGCCTCTTTCAGTGCTTACAAAATAATTCATCAAATTACTATAATAATATAAAAATCATTTTTAAAATAATATTATAACTATTAAGAAAATATTCTTATGATAAACGCTGTCATATATCACGAATAAAATCTGTATCCTTGAAAACACGCAACACCATTAGCTTTACTTTTGTAATAAGATAATACTATACGTGTAATTAGTATTGATATTTAATATATTACATCCATGTATTGTCGAATAGAAATACAGCGACTTTTAGTTATTAAACCGATCTTTCTTTTTTTTTTTTTTTTTTAAGTTTATTTGGGTGTTAATTATAGTCAGTTCTAAAATAGTTCTTTAATAGTTCAATAATATTTTTTAATAGTTAATTCTATACGTATAAAATTAACTACATTTTTTAAACGCAAGAATCGACATGCATGATTAAATTTTCGCCAGTGTCCAAAATGTCCGACATTCAATTCCCCATTACCTTTAGTTGAGCGGAAGGTGTCGGGTATAAGACCAGGATGTATTTGTCAGCTCAGACACTCAGGGTTTTCTGTGGTTTTCTCCTTAACTCACACATTTTAATGTAGTTAATGTAAAATGTTATTTCTTTAGTGTTTTGAATTCTACTGAAAAATGGCTGTTTCAAATGAGCAAACAGTGTAAATTTTAAAGCGAATTTTCCTTCATTTTTCTTTTAAAGTTATTATGATAACTAAAAAAAAGGCCTTTTTTTCTTTTTTTTTCTTTTAGTATCATACGTATAATTAAAAATAAAAATAAATTTTAGTCCTTTTTTTTTACATTTAATACAAATTTTATGAAAAAAAAAAAAAATGTTTTTTTTATTATATAAGCACATAGCATAAATAAAAGTGGCCAAACTGCTTTGCATGGATTTTAAAATCAGTATTTTATAGATTTATTATCATAGTTACCAACTTTTATGCATTTTGAGTACCAAAAATAATAATAATAATAATAATAATAATAATAATAATAAAAAGCTTTGCTTTATTTGCAGAATAAAATTTTTAAATTAGGCAAAAAATAAATAAATAAATAAAAAATGAAATAAATAAATAAAAAGTGAAATAAATGAATGAATAAATAGTGTTATTTAAAAAGGTTAAAATTTGGCGAAATTGATATATTATACAAATTTGACGTTTAAAGCAAAATATGTGAATTTAGATAAATAAAAACAAACGGAATTATTTTAAACGTGATTAAATAATGCTATTTCGTTAAAAATATAAGTAAAGTACATGTCTAAAAATATATACAGAATATCAAAACTCAAAAGAAAAAATTAAATGAGAAAATGTACAATATTTTCTTTTATTTATTTATTTAGCTAAATAAATTTTTAATTAACGCCAAACTGTTTTTACCCGGATAATAAATCACTATATATTTGACTTTGCAGCTTCCATAAATAATATTGTTATTATATTTAAGGATGTAAATTACTTTAAGAAAAAAAATTTTTTTTTGATTTAAATAGAAATTTTACATTTGTTTAATTCATATATAAAAATGTAGCTACCGATGCATAATATAGCAAAATCAGCATGTTTACAACAGTGAAAAAATTACAGAAAATAACATATAATTAGTAAAATAAACTATCGCTTCATATACGAATTCTGATAATGTTCTTAAAATATAAATAAAAACTAGCATTACAAAATATACAAGATATTTGTTTTAATTTTTCAAATAAATTTTTATTACATACTAATGCGGCAAAATTGAATATTATTTCAGAAACATGTGAAAAATCACAGCAAAATAAATAATTGATTATCTTAAGTACAAATATATAGATAATTTCATATAATACTGTAATATGCGTTGGTCATGTTAGACAACAATCATTAAACGAATTATTTATATTCATGCTGCTAAGAATTTAATTACAAAAAACTTTAATGATCTTATGATGTGCTAATTAAACTAGATAGATTTCCTTTTCCTTTTTTCTTTCCTTTTCTTTCTTTTTTTATGCAATAAAAAATAAAATAAAGTTTCTAACAAAATAATAATAATAAAATAAAGAACATTTAATAACGGACTCGGACAGTTTGTAAAATTTAAAAATTGCAAAACAGAGTATATAACCAATAAATACGTTGTATTGTTGTATAAACGAAATACTTTTGTTGTATAAAATAAATAAAAAGAATCTGAGAATATTTCAAATTGGCGTTTAACTATATAAAAATGTGTTATATAAATGAAAGAAGTATAAACATTATACTGTATGTAAAAAAAAAAAAAAAAAAAAAAAAACTTCGATTAGTATTTTAATCACAGAATTTATACCAATAACAAAAACCTTAAAAGGCACGCATACAAAAATTATCAAAACTTTATAGTATGAAATATTAAAAGAGAAGAAATAAAGAAACTAAAATATTGCTAGCGCAATCAAGACCGAGAATCATATCAAATGTCGTCACCCGACATGATTTTCCCTCTTTTTAGCCGCATATGAAATACTATCATCCCTACACATCTTCCCTTCACCGGTAATTAATAAGACACCCACGGAGAAAACCGATTACTACACCTCATGCTTTAGGGGAGAAAATGCCTGGGAAAACGGGAGTCCCAGCCCCGTATTCTTGAACACTTTTTTACTTGGGATTGCCGTTGTCCCTCCCGTAAGGTAAAGGTTAAATAATTATTCACTTAAGAAAAGATTAAGATTACATTTATAGATCAAATAAATTTCTCTACTACATAAATCATAGTAATTTTTGCTATCATATTCTTTTCTAAAATAAAGATATAGATCTGTTACGAAACCGAACTTTCTCAATCCATAAACTTTATGAACTGAAAGACTTTTTTGAACTTTTATTTTTATTACTGTTTATTTCTTTTTATTATTGGCAAGAGCCAGGTTTTTGTTTCACTTTTGATGTGAATTTGGAATTGTGTTCGAAAAGATAGAACGCTGAAATGGCGTATGACAGCATTGTAATATACTTTATAGTCAACTAAATTGTAAATATGTACATAAATTTATTAAATAATCGTGTTTTTTCAAGAGTTATGAATTAATTTTGAAGTTACACATAATTCGGCAGGATATTAAACTAAGAAAAATGAAGACATCTGACCCAAAAAGAAGCATTAAGTAAGAAGTTGTTTTATGCATTCTATTATTATATTTGATGCTACGTTTTAAGATCATTTCAAAAGCGTAATGCCCTTAAAGGGGTGTAAATGTTTAATTGGCTCACCACAAAATTATCACACAACGGAAATTCTTTTTAAAATCTGTACATCATCTTTCATTTTAAATTGATGCAAACAAATAATTTTTAAAAAATGGATAGCACATTTTGTTAAATTAAATAATGTAAGTGCAAATAATTTTGAAGTAATCATTCAATTTTTTTTGCATAAAAATTAACTGAAATGTTCTATACAATCTTAAATAAAAGATACTTTTAAGAAAAATACAAAAACTACTTATACATGAGGACCTATTATTAAAAGCTATAGAACCAATTTCTAACCATTAAAACTTCAACTTTCTCTGAAAACATTTATGCATTTTTTGTTTTTTACTTAGAATATTATATATGTAAAAAGATACGATAATCATAAGAAGTACGTTATTAATACTTCTTATGGTTGCTAAAAATATTTTTTTATTAATGACTGTATTACATTATCTAACTGACTGTAGTGTATAATTTATCGATAATGTTTGTTGTGGCTATCACAAAACTTTCTTCTATATTATTACTATATTTTAATTTGTTTGAAATCTAACTGAAAACGAAAAGATCCGTAGCTCGGACTATGTGTAACTAAATTGAAACAGTAAAGTTTTTAATAATAACTAATATATCAAGTTTGGAGAATTTATATTTTATAGAAGCTGAGGTATAGTATTCCGTAAAATCAGCATAGCAACGCCAATATGCTAGATTTGAACCAAGTTGGTTCAGTGTATTTTTTATGATAGTTATTATATGAATCAAGTTTGATGCATTTGTACACGGTAGAAGCTGAGATACAATCCTTCCGTATAGGAAAATACTTTTGCATAGCAGCACCCATTTTTGGCTGATAAACAATCAGATTAATTCAACGTAGCTGTTCATAATAACCATTTAATATATAAAGTTCGCTGATGTGTTTATACACTATATAGGAAATCACATCTCATAAAGAGACATTTAAAAACACGCGTCATTGTATAAATTAGTTTAATATTACACTTTAAAAACACGTATACATTTTCTTCAGAAAAGATATATTTTAATTAAAATCATTTTAAAAATTTTACAAAAATATTTGGTCAAAGCTTTTCGCCCAGCTGATCTAGGCATCATCAGGACAGATTAAAACAAAGTTTGATAACAAGTGCAGCGCGACCTATTCACTATATATTATAATAAAGCTACATTACAGTTACAGTCCAGCTTCGATCAGTAATTCCGTTTTTACCTACTAAGACATACAGTCCACTGAAAAGAAATTCAAATTAGATATGCGGTTGAATTAGGAAATTCCGTATTTTGCTGCTTTCTTACCATAAATATGGAATTTCCTAATTCAACCAGATATCTAATTTCAATTTCTTTCCAGTGTGTTTCTGTCTCAGTAGGTAAAAACAACCAAAGCTCTTTAACCGCTCTTGACTTCTTGTTAATGTTCCTGCTAATCCATTCTCTCCAAAATTTTCAGTTATTCAAGTTTTCAAGGTGGCTCCAGATTACCCTAAAAAGCAACAACCCACTTCAGAATTGTAGCTCCAGACTGTCTTTTGGTTCCCTCCGTTGTATATCCTGCTTTTGCTACTATGCCTCACCAAATCCTTCCCAACGATGTTCTATAACAGATCCTCAGCAAATATGGTTCAAGTAACTCCATATATATCCCTGTAAAGCCTCAACTAAATGCAAGCTTTTCCAAACTTCAAGTTGTTCCATGGTGACCCTGAAAAGCTTCAATTGAAACAATTTTTACAACTTATGATTTATGGACTGACTGGTCGAAGCTTGACTATAACTGTAATGTAGCTTTATTATAATAGTGGAACCTGTAAAAGTGACCACCTTGGTAAAGTGACCACCTGACTAAAGTGACCAGTTTCCTGACTAAAGTGACCATTTTCCAATTTTAAAGAGACTTTATAAAGTGACCACCTGCGTATAGTGACCATTTTAGCCGGTCCCTATGGTGGTCACTTTAGACAGGTTCTACTGTATATAGAGAATGTGTCGTGCTGCACTTGTTATCAAACGTTGTTTTAATCTGTCCTGATGATGCCCAAATAATCTAGGCGAAAAGCTTTGACCAAATATCTTTGTAAAATTTTTAAAATGATTTTGATTAAAATATATCTTTTTTAAAGAAAATGTATACGTGTTTTTAAAGTGTAATTTTTAACTAATATATACACTTATAGAAGAATCAGAGACATAACCTTCATGAAAATGGGGCAAATTGCAGCAAGTACCCCAACCTATCTATCGATATTCTAAAGAATTGAATCAGCATGATTTTTTATGATATCCATCTCACATATCAAGTTTGTTGCACTAATATTTAAAAGGCTGAGATATAGCCTTTCAATAAATTTCGAGGGAGGAAGGATGTCAACATAGCAAAGTTATTTGTAGGGCAATATATGCCAAAATTTAACCAAAACCATTATATCTTATGGTCCAAACCAATGTAAAATTTCGAGGAATTCTGTGCATTCCTTCGTGCGATACACCGTCGAAAATTTTCTGGGTAACGTACACACACATAGACAAATAATCAGACATATTATAAAAAATGTTAAATAATGTTTAAAAAATCTCAAAACATACAAATCCATCACGAAACACAAGTCAAAAATGTTCACGAATTACAATGTTCACATTTTCATTTTGAGTTCATAGAAAAAAATAAATAGCCGAAACATTACACTATTAGTACACGCATTTAATTACATGGCTAATCAAAAGAAAAAAAATCAAAAACATATTTGTACAAATTATTACATATTCAAATTATTAAGACTATATTTTTAAATGTTATTTAACAGATTAATTCAATATGAGTTGTAATATACTTTTATTCAAGCAAATTAAAATAAATGCTTCAGTGTTTTAACAAATTCTAGTGGTAAATTTTCCTCTTTTTTTGAGACCAAAGATACAAAATCGATAAATATTATTATGACTCGAGATTTTTGGAAGCATACGCAATTTAAATAATTATGTTTTATCGCGATTAAAACCTCTATTTTCTTTATTTCCGGATTTGCTTTAAAAAATAATGTTAAAGCAATTTTCGTTACATTAAAAAAATAAATAAATAAATAAAAGAAACCCGAAACGTATTTTTGTTTTTCTAAGTAACAGTTATAAAATCCTATACAAAACAGAGTTTAATTTAGTACGACAGAACTTTTTTAGTCTATTCTACCATATAAATGCATTCAGTAATTATTTTCGGTTCCTTAACAGTGGTTTATTATATTCATTTCTCAAAATTTCTTGTGTACAGATTTAGTATAGGACTCCCTCTGCACCTTTTAAATTTTTGTTGTCATTTTGCCGATTAATAACATCGGGAATTGTGTAAGTAAAGATTTTGGCGAGAAACGTCCCAGCTAATCGGTGCAAAATTTCAATATACACAATGTCCCATTTCTTTAGCATGATTTTTCTTAGTTTCATTTTAATTACTTTTTAACTTGATGCGAGAGGAGAAAAAGGAAAAACATTTTTTAATTGGTCTAAATATTCAAAAATCGCTAAAAAATGTCTTGTTCTTTAACTTAAATAAAAGAAAATTGTTATACTTTCATTTTTCCCGATATAAAAATAAATATATTTCCTTTTATGTCGAAAAAAGAAAAAAAAATTTTTTTTTTTCATCAACCTGTTTTACCTTTTTAACTATTTTAAAGTCAATCTTAAAAAAAAATTCTTTCTTATCATTTCAAAGAATAATACGATTGATTGAAACAAAAAACCCGGTGTTAGCTAGATTTAGTCTTGATTAATAAATTTAAAAAAATTTTGTAGTGATAGATTGAACGTTGTAGCTTTGTATAACGAATTGAATCCTGACATATGTATATATATATATATATATATACCTCCTTGATTCAAATGGGCTACAGCAAAATTTTACAACGCTAATAATGCTGATTGAAAACATTGGTTCTGCCGTACTAAAAAAATTTAAACCTCGACGTCACTTTGTTAATAATTGATGCAGAAAAATGTAATATGTATTATTCGATGATGAATTATGTGTACTTTTAGAAAAGTATGTGAAGTTTTGAATTGGGGGTCGTATACATATTAAAACGTAGTGCAGCTTATTTTCTTTCTTCTTCTTTTTTTTCTTTTATGGTAATACCCTATTTTGATCTTATATTTGAATTCTTGGTGTCGCAATAATGGGAAAAAGTATGTTGGTTATATTTTTTACTTGTATTTTTATAGAGTTATAACCATTTAAAATTTGAAGATGCTAATGTTAAAATTACATGTCGCCAAATTTTACTTATACCTTAACAAAAATGACTTGAATAATATATATATCTATATATATAAATATTAGCGAAGAAATCCAAACATAGTCTATGATAACGGTGTAGCTTTGCATAGAGAATTAAAACCTGACGTATTATTTGTATATAACAATAGTCCTATCGTACTAATAATATTAAATAATATTAAAAACTCTTATAAACAATGAAATGTCTAAAATTACATCGATTGTCAAGAATCCATTAAAAAATATAAAAATCTGCAGTAGAACAGTATTTATTTCACATTTATTGTTTACAAACATAAATCAGAGAAAACCTGAATACATGGCATGTTAAAAAAAAAAAAAACTCATAATAATTAAGTTATTCATTTTCTTGCATGTTTACTACCTTTTAAATTATTTTGTACCAATGTAAAAAAATGTAGATGTGCTCAAATGTGATGAATAAGCAATTTCTATTAGTTTATTCTGCCTTCTGTATTTTATGTTTTTATGAGTATTTTTTATTTATCATGTTTTCACTAAATTTTAACCTCTGTAATTTCTGCTGAGTCGTCGTTATCTTTTATTTATTTTTATTTTGAAATTTTATTGTACCACAAATGAGGTTATCCATGCTTAGCATGATTTGCTGTTTTGTAAAGGCTTGTTTTTATTTATTTATTTATTTATTTGTAAATAACAAACACCCTTATTTTATAATTCATTCTCATACTTTACATTTTATTATTTTCATCATCAACAAATTTACTTTAAATATGTTATATAATAAATCATGTGTGTGTGTCATGGATTTGTACAGGTTCAACAAAAATCAAAAACAGAAACATTTCTATCTACCTAATAAATTTATTAATACAATAATATATTTATTGGTTTTTTCTTCCGATTAGTTTTTTTTTTTTTTAATATTCAAGATGGTCTACGTCTACTTACAATTTATATTAAAAATAATAATAATAATAATAATAATACAATTTTTCCGAAATCCTATACTTACTAAAACAGAGTAATGGAATCGTAATTTTTTTTTACTTTCTATACAATTTTTAAATAGCATCTCCATATGATGCAGTCTAAAAATACAAAATTTAAACTTTCTTCTAAAATTTGTTTGCTCATAATTGATACACACACAGGCAGACACACAGACCAATTGCTAAAAGCCTGATTTTCAGATTCATGGAACCTCAAAACGTGTAAATATATCAAAATTTAGATTCCAATATTTGACCCCCAAAATAATATCCCTTCTCTCACGCATGTGCAGGAAAACCTAATAAGTATAAAATTTACTTGTTTGATACAATCTTTATTTTCTCTAGACTATCTCGGTATTAAATATATAATACGACGTAAAAGAATTTAATATATGTGCTTTATTTTAATCGTAAATGTAATGTACACTATTAAATGAAATAATTAATAGAATTTTAATTCCATTACTTTTTTAAATATTAATTTTTTTTTCATGTAATTTACAAAAAAAAAAAAAAATAAATAAGTATTATTTAATTCAAAAGAGGAGAGCATTTGAACTTTGTTAAATAATACAGAATTTCGACCCTTTTATGGAAATTTAAAAGTTCTAGTTTCATATTAATTCGAATTACAGTTGTTTATCCGTAATAAATGACAAACGAATTGCATGTGCAGTGCATTGAATATTCATGAAATTAAATCCTCATCAAGGTAAGCTTATCACTTCGGAACTTTTGTCATTAAAACAATTCTCATTAATTGCTGTCATTGCTGAAGTCATTAATCATAAATAAATTATATTAATGGTTTTCATTCTCCTGTATTCTAAATGAAAATTTATTGCTATAGTATTTGAGGAATTGTATGAGATTTTATAAAATGCTGATTAGTTTTAGCTATATTTTAAATTATCAGTGCTTTTAAGTTTTAGTGTAGAAATGTGTACAAAATAGCACCGAACGTACTTCATGGTCATCTCATTCATATTAGTTGGTATTGAAGCTTCGAACAATATGTCTGAAAGACATAAGAAGAACTCTTTAAGTTTCACTGGTTTCAATGTAAAACCAACCCATCATTTAACTTTTTTTTTTTTTTTTTTTTTTTTTGCTTGTTTCAATTGATTTTTAACACTTTTTTTCCTCTTCTGTTCGGTAGATGGCAGTACTGTATTAAAACTTGATAATTGATATTTAAAGGAAGCTAAATGCAGAAGTCACTTGAAATTTCTTAGTAGGCAAGAATGCGCGTTGTTGATTTGATGACGCTCTCATGCCTAGTCTTTTCACTTAATGAAAAGCTGGGCTATTATTTTGATTCAAAACAACTATTGCGAGTTTTTTTTTTTTTTTTTTTTTTTTACTTTAAAATATTTATTTATAAAGTCTTTACTTACTAAATTAAATATTATTCGAATTTAATAGGATTAACATATAGATGAATCAAGTTTTTCAAAAATGCTATTTTTTATTTATTTATTTATTTTAATTTTTATGTCTATAATTGCTATTTCTGAATTAGAAACTTTCAAAAAACAATTAAGTTGTGAACGTTAAAAGTTTAAGAGTGCATATTAGTCAGATACTTTTCCTTTTTATAAATTCCTTTTTTCAAAACAAAAATCATTCCGTGTTTTAAATAAGAAATTCAGACGCTATTTTTGGAAGAGACGTATAACCTCCAGAATGGCCATTGTAGTTTTACTGAGGTAAATATTGCTTTTAGAGCAAATTGAATGCTTAAAATCCTTCTATAGAACAACTAGCAGGCTATGCCCGCTTCGCTGGTCACTATTTTAAAATGAATCACTGTAGTTAAAGAATTCTCAAATTTGCATTAAATTTTATCATGCGAAAAAAAAGAGAGAGAAAGAATTCTGATTGGAAAAAATGTCACACGTGGTCCCCACTGCCTTCGGCAGCGCAGTCCTTTGTGTGCTGCGCGCGTGCATTTATATTCGACACTCTTAATGCATGACTATATTATCGTAAGGGAAAAACATATATATATATATATATATATTTAAAATAAAAATCTTCTCCCATTATTGAATAATCGGTCCGGGACACCACTTCCTGCGCGCCGCGCATAGTCCTTCACCTACAGTCCCCACCCCTCCAAATTATTTTAGACTTTAAAAATACTCGCAATCGTACTCTCCGTCATTTAAACCTAATAATACTGATATCTAACATTCTATCTGAATTTCTTTCTTTTTACCCCTGCGTCCGTCCCCCTTTCTTCCACTCCTAATAATTCTGTACTTTCAAAAATATCCGCAATATATTTATCCGGCCTCAAAACCTAACAACACTAATTTTCAGCGATCTAACATTTATTTATATATTTTTGCTCCTTACACCCTTTCCCGTCTGTCCTAATAATTTTACAAATTCGAAAATATTCGCAATCGATTGAAAGGTATCAAAAACCTCAATGTGCCAATTTTGAGCAACCTAACTCTATTTTTATTTTTTGTCCCGCCACACTCTCCCTCCCACCCCTCCTAATTACTTTACAAATTCGAAAATATCCGCAATCGATTTGTAAGTATCAAAAACCTCTATGTACCAATTTTGAACGGTCCAACTCCATTTTTATTTTTTTGCCCCTTCACCCCCTCCCCCTTTCTAACACCCATAATAACTTTACACTTTCGAAAATATCCTTATTCGACTTCCAGGCCTGTAAAATCTATCTGTACCAATTTTGAACAATCTAACTGTATTTCTATTTTTTTTATGCCCCATAGCCCCCTTTCCCGCCCCACCTCGTATGAATTTCTAAAATTAAAACAATTATTTGTGAGAGCTATATTTTAGAACAAATATCTCACATATATCTTTTTTTCTGTTTGTGATATAAAGGATTATTTCAAATCACGTTTTGCCCCCTCTCTCTCCCCCTCTTGGGGGTTGAATTTCTAAAATTCCAGAAATTACTTTTTAGGTATTAGCTATATATTGGAGCAAAAGTTTCATGTATATATGTTTTTTGTTTGAGATATATAGGAGTATGTGAAATCGCATTTTGCCCCCTTTCCCCCCTTGGGGACCGAATTTCTAAAATTCCAGAAATTGGTTTTTAGATATTTGTGTTAGCTATATTTTAAATCAAAATTTTACGGATATCTGTTTTTTTCTTTGAGTTATGGAGGTTTTTGTGAAATCACATTTTGCCCCCTACTCCACCTTGGGGGGCGAATTTCGTAAAATTGCTTCTTAGTGGGTGCTTACACTATATGTTCTATAATCTGACCCAGTTTCGAGTCAGTGGCTCCAGTAGATTTTGCTGTGCTTTGATGAGTCAGTGAGTGAGTGGAAGTACTCCTTTATATGTATAGATTGCCCCTTCACCCCCTCCCCCTTTCTGACCCCCCCCTAAAAACTTTACGCTTTCGAAAATATCCTCATTCGACATCCAGGCCTGTAAAACCTATCTGTACCAATTTTGAACAATCTAACTGTATTTCTTTTTTTTTCTGCCCCATAGCCCCTTTTCCCGCCCCACCTAGGATGAATTTCTAAAATAAAAAAAAAAAAAAATTATGCGTTTGTGAAAGCTATATTTTAGGACAAAAATCTCACATGTATCTTTTTTCTGTTTGCGATATAAAGGATTATTTCGAATCACGTTTTGCCCCCTCTCTCTCCCCCTCTTGGGGGCTGAATTTCTAAAATTCCAGAAATTGCTTTTTAGGTATTTGTATTAGCTATATATTGAAGCAAAAGTTTCACGTATATCTATTTTTTTGTTTGAGATATATAGGAGTATGTAAAACCACGTTTTGAGCATGTGAAATCACGTTTTGCCCCTTTCCTCCCTTGGGGACCGAATTTCTAAAATTCCAGAAATTGGTTTTTAGACATTTGTGTTAGCTATATTTTAAAGCAAAAATTGTACGGATATCTGTTTTTTTCTTTGAGTTAAGGAGGTTTTTGTGAAATCACATTTTGCCCCCTACTCCCCCTTGGGGGACTAATTTCGTAAAATCGCTTCTTAGTGGGTGCTTACACTATATGTTCTATAATCTGACCCAGTTTCGAGTCAGTGGCTCCAGTAGATTTTGCTGTGCGTTGATGAGTCAGTGAGTGAGTGAGTGGAAGTACTCTTTTATATGTATAGATTGCGCCTTCACCCCCCTCCCCCTTTCTGACCCCTCTAATAACTTTACACTTTCGAAAATATCCTCATTCGACTTCCAGGCCTGTAAAACCTATCTGTACCAATTTTAAACAATCTAACTATTTAAAATCTAACTGTATTTCTATTTTTTTTTTTTTTTTTTGCCCCATAGCCCCCTTTCCCGCCCCACCTGGGATGAATTTCTAAAATAAAAAAAAAATATTTTTTATGCATTTGTGAGAGCTATATTTTAGGACAAAAATCTCACATGTATCTTTTTTTCTGTTTGCAATATAAAGGATTATTTCGAATCATGTTTTGCCCCCTCTCTCTCCCCCTCTTGGGGGCTGGATTTCTAAAATTCTAGAAATTGCTTTTTAGGTATTTGTATTAGCTATATATTGAAGTAAAAGTTTCACGTATATCTATTTTTTTGTTTGAGATATATAGGAGTATGTGAAACCACGTTTTGAGCATGTGAAATCACGTTTTGCCCCCTTTCTCCCCTTGGGGACCGAATTTCTAAAATTCCAGAAATTGGTTTTTAGATATTTGTGTTAGCTATATTTTAAAGCAAAATTGTACGGATATCTGTTTTTTTCTTTGAGTTAAGGAGGTTTTTGTGAAATCACATTTTGCACCCTACTCCCCCTTGGGGGACTAATTTCGTAAAATCGCTTCTTAGTGGGTGCTTACACTATATGTTCTATAATCTCAACCAGTTTCGAGTCAGTGGCTCCAGTAGATTTTGCTGTGCGTTGATGAGTCAGTGAGTGAGTGAGTGGAAGTACTCTTTTATATGTATAGATTGCCCCTTCACCCCCTCCCCCTTTCTGACCCCTCTAATAACTGTACACTTTCGAAAATATCCTCATTCGACTTCCAGGTCTGTAAAACCTATCTGTACCAATTTTAAATAATCTAACTGTATTTCTATTTTTTTTTCTGCCCCATAGCCCCCTTTCCCGCCCCACCTGGGATGAAATTCTAAAATAAAAAAAAAAAATATATTTTTTATGTATTTGTGAGAGCTATATTTTAGGACAAAAATCTCACATGTATCTTTTTTCTGTTTGCGATATAAAGGATTATTTCGAATCACGTTTTGCCCCCTCTCTCTCCCCCTCTTGGGGGCTGAATTTCTAAAATTCCAGAAATTGCTTTTTAGGTATTTGTATTAGCTATATATTGAAGCAAAAGTTTCACGTATATCTATTTTTTGTTTGAGATATATAGGAGTATGTGAAACCACGTTTTGAGCATGTGAAATCACGTTTTGCCCCCTTTCCCCCCTTGGGGACCGAATTTCTAAAATTCCAGAAATTGGATTTTAGATGTTTGTGTTAGCTATATTTTAAATCAAAAATTGTACGGATATCTGTTTTTTTCTTTGCGTTAAGGAGGTCTTTGTGAAATCACATTTTGCCCCCTACTCCCCCTTTGGGGGCGAATTTCGTAAAATCGCTTCTTAGTGGATGCTTACACTATATGTTCTATAATCTGACCCAGTTTCGAGTCAGTGGCTCCAGTAGATTTTGCTGTGCGTTGATGAGTCAGTGAGTGAGTGAGTGGAAGTACTCTTTTATATATATAGACTAGCAGGCAACGCCCGCTTCGCTGGTCCCTATTTTTAAATGAATCACTATAATGAATTCTCAAAATTGCATTAATTTTTATCACATGAAAAAAAAAAGAGAAACAAAATCTGAGTAGGAAAAATGTCGCACCGGGTTCTCACTGCCTTCGGAAAAAATTCCCAAAATGCTCTAACTCTTATTTCTATTATTTTCCCATTTCGCCCCCCCCCCTCCTGTCTATCCTAATAATTTTACAAATTTGAAAAATCCGCAATCGATTTGTAAGTATCAAAAACCTCTATGCACCAGTTGTGAACGATATATCTCTATTTTTATTTTTTTACCGCTCTACTCCCCCCCCCTTCCCGCCCTCCCAATAATTTTAAAAATTCGAAAATATCCGCAATCGATTTGTAGGTATTGGAAACCTCTATGTACCAATTTTGAATGATCTAACTCTATTTTCTTTTTTTTTGCCCCTCTGCCCCCCATTCCCGGCCCTCCTAATAACTTTACGCTTTCGAAAAAATCCCCATTCGACTTGCAGGCCTCTAAAATCTATCTGTACCGATTTTGAACGGCCTAACTGTATTTCTATTTGTTTTTGACCATAGCCCCCCCCTTCCCGCCCCCCCTTTCCCGCCCCACCTAATAATTTTAAAAATTCGAAAGTATCCGCAATCGATTTGTAAGTATCGAAAACATCTATATACCAATTTTGAACGATCTAACTCTATTTTTATTTTTTTTGCCCCCCCCTCTCCCCTCCCCCTTTCCCTGCCCTCCTAATAGCTTTACACTTTCGAAAATATCCCCATTCGACTTGCAGGCATCTAAAACCTAACTGTACCAATTTTGAACGGCCTAACTGTATTTCTATTTGTTTTTGCCCCATAGCCCCCCCCCCTTGCCGCCCACCCTTCCCGCCCCTCCTAATAATTTTACAAATTCGAAAATATCCGAAATCGATTTGTAGGTATCGAAAACCTCTATATACCAATTTTGAACGATCTAACTCTCTTTTTATTTTTTGCCCCCCCCTCTCTCCCCCCCTGCTGCCCCACCTGGGGGCTGAATTTCTAAAATTCCAGAAATTGGTTTTTAGATATTTGCATTAGCTATATTTTAGAGCAAAAACTTCACGCATATCTATTTTTTTGTTTGAGATATATAGGATTATGCGAAATCACGTTTTTACGCATGTGAAATCACGTTTTGCCCCCCCGCCCCCCTTGGGGACCGAATTTTGAAAATTCCAGAAATTGGTTTTTTGACATTTGTATTAGCTATATTTTAAAGCAAAAATTTTACGGATAAGTGTTTTTTTGTTTGAGATATGAAGGATTTTGTGAAATCACGTTTTGCCCCCCCTCCCCCCCTTGGGGGGCGAATTTTGTAAAATCGCTTCTTAGTGGATGCCTACGTCATAGAAAGAATATTGTCACAAATATTCATGCTTCTAGGTCTAGGGGTTTGGTCTGGGCGTTGATAGATCACCCCCTCACTCACTAACTCACTCAGGAAGTGTTCTTTTATATATATAGATATGATGTTCTGGATAGCATTATACTTTGCTATAATGC
This sequence comes from Salticus scenicus, assembly GCA_963930645.1. Taxonomy (NCBI): domain Eukaryota; kingdom Metazoa; phylum Arthropoda; class Arachnida; order Araneae; family Salticidae; genus Salticus; species Salticus scenicus. The sequence continues at coordinate 253,658,853 of OZ005650.1, forward strand.
TATCTGAAAATTTATTGTACGAAAAATGTATAGATGGAATAAAGAAATTCAGACAGGAAACTATATACTCATTCCTCAAATACAAAATGAAAAGAGTAGTTTCTTTTAAAAGGTGGTAATGGCAATCATTTGTTTATTATTTTTAAAAATAAATAGTTGTTGTTAGCTCAAAATTAGCAAGATGCAAAATAATACTTTTTCTATAACAAACAAAAAAAGTGCAACAGAAATTTAAAAAAGCGTATGACACACAAAAGGTTAAATGGAGAAGCTTTAAAATTCAAAAGAAAATGGGAAAATTAGAAATAAGTTTATAATTAGAATAATATTCTTTTCCGATTACTATTATTTTCTTTAGTATTGAGTTTCAAAAATAAATCTTATACATTTTATTTAACATTTATCAAAAAAATAAATAATCATCTGATTTTTTTTTTTTCATGTTGAAAAAAAAGAAAGAAATATTAAACAGGATGGATGTAGAACCAATTTTGCATATTGATGTATTTTTACATCACAATAAAAACTACATCTTTCTACCATAAATGTTTCAGTATTATGCAAAAATATAGATATTATTCGTTACTCTTAGCTTGTTTCTATCTGAAAACAATTTTTCCTGTATGTTTTTATTACTTTTTGTGTAAATAATCGTATTTTGTAAAACCCGCGCTGAAATGTATTTGTACTTAGATAGCGCGCCAAAAATGAAAATTATCAGAGATAAGTGTCAAAGATTTTACTTACGTTCTGAAACGATAAATAGTTTTGGTTAAATTAAATTAAACTAGCGGATCTACAGATCAGAAGCCTCAAAGTCTATTTTCATCACTTGTTATTCAACAAATAATTTTTATTTATTTCATATTATATATATATATATATATATATATATAATTTAATTTAATTATGAAGCCTAAGCACACATACTTTCTAAAGAAAACATGAGTTCAAATATCTCAGCAATGTACGCTAATTTCATTTTGTTCAATGCAGAGTAACGGCGTTAACATTCATTCAAGCGGAACGTATGCACTATTATGCAAAGCCTTTGTGGGAGACTTTTGCGTTTGCTATTGCTGTACATACATATTCTGTCCATCGGCCGTAATGATAAAAAAAAAAGCCTTTGCTGTGTCCCTGTACACAAACTACAAACGGAATACACACCCAAAACTATGTACAACTAATTCTATGTGACTCATGAACATATATACCAAGTAATAAGTTAATAGGATGATTTTTGCGGCCGCTATCGCGAGATACACAGATAGATAGAAATTAAAATCTTTTTCAGTCTCCACATGGAGGCCTCCATTAACGTTTCAGCAAAGAAAAAAAGAGCTTGGTTGCTACATAAAGAGATATGAGGTTTTAAACATACGATGCAGATCTACATCACTCTGTCTTTAAGGTTTAGGAGTACATGCAAACGTAACGCTTGGAAATAAATCGTCTGGAATTACAAACTGAATATTTTGCAAGGGGTTGACAAATACACATTTATTCGTAACGCTTGCAATGAATGACGTCTGCTTGCAATTATAAATGATTGCGATGAACGATAAACCAATAGGAAACAAGAAAACATGCATCGAACAACATCCGAATAAAAATTCAGTGTTTTTTTCCTTTTTATTCATTCTTTTTGAAAATAAATATAACACTTTGAATGTTGATATTATATAAAGAGTATATAAAGTAATCGGTATATAAAGTAATCGGTTGTAGTAATCGGTTGTAGAGTATATAAAGTAATCGGTTGTATACGTTACCAATAAACAAATAGTATTATATATAAAAGGAATAAATGCAACTATTTCAGCTGCTGGTAAATGAACGTTAAAAGTCATAATTAATCAAATTTCTTAAAAAATTAGCAAATATTATGCATAACACATGCAATTTTTTTAAATTATAAATATTTGATTTGATGAAATATTTTTGAAATATGGACTGCAGTGCATTCTAAAAATAAAATTATAATTAATCTGTACAAGTTAGAACTAAAAGAAAGAAAAACCTATCTAGAAAATCATTTTATTTTTTAAAAATGAAATGTCTGCTAATCTGGATAAATGAATGATGACTTGACTTTAAACTATATGAAGAATAAACCATGTTTGTGTAAATGCAATATCTAATGCTTACAAGATTTATTTTAATAGATTGAAAGGGGTGGATATAACATGTATAGTAGATGATAGAAGTATAGTTTAGGCAGTCTAAAATAAATCTAACACTACTTAAAATTCCCAACATTAATAGAAATTACAATTTACAAAACTTTAAATAATATGACCAATGACTGATAAGGTTATCAATTATCAATGAAAAGGGAAGGAAAATATACACATTGAGTATTATTTTAATGATAAATATATGAAATTTACTTCTAAATTTTTATAAATAAAACTACTTTTTAACCGACTTCAAAAAAGAAGGAAGGTTCTCAATTCAAACCGTATGTTTTTTTTATGTTTGTTAGCTCATAACTTCTGAACGGATGCTTCGATTTTGATACTTTTTGTTTTGTTGAAAAGGTCTTGGTCTGCAATAGGTCCCATTATAATATCTTTACGATCTAAAGAAAATACAGGGTGCCCAAAAAAATCAGTCCCAACTCTTTTAACTGCTAAACGGCTGCAGCTATAGTGATAAAAATGGTATAAAAGTATGGCAAAGTGGTATAAGGTTAAACCGCTTCCAGCGCCACCTGGTGGAAAACAGCGAAGTTAATGTTCCTATCTCGAAAACTTTTCTAAAGAAAAAGTGAATTACAAAGCTCAAGAGTATCACCGATTTAGTACAAAAAGATAATTTAGACATTCATGCTAACGTTCCTACCTCGGAAACGGTTCAAGACTGAGGGGAAAAGTGAATTATAAAATTGCACAGCATCATCGATTTAGTACGAAAAGATAGTTTTGACATTGATGCTAAAAATACAAGGCTAAAAATGCGCATTTTTTTGTTCGCAATTTCTTACACTATACACATTTGAGCTACATTGCTCACGTTGTAGCGTAGCTGGTGAGACATACGCTATATAGTTCAAAATAGGGTTACTTGATATTTTTTGCTTTGTTGTAGAGATCTTCGTCTGAAGTAGGTCCCATTATAACATCTTTACAATCTAAAGAAAATAAAGCGCCATCTGGTGAAAAACAGTGGAATTAGCGCTCCTATCTCAAAAACGGTTCAAGATGGGAGAAAAATTAATTACGAAGTTGTAGAGCATCGTCTATTTACTACAAAAAGACAGTTTTTAGACATTATTGCTAAAAATAGAACGCTTAGAACGTGCAGTTGTTTGTTCGCAATTTCCTACACTGTGCACACTTGAACTACGTTGCACACTTTGCAGCGTAGTGGATGACACGTATACTCTGTGGTTCAAAGTACTGTTACTGTAAGCGGTCACATCGATTAGTGCAAAGTCGTTTTGAAACAACTTCAGAAAGGAGGGTGTTCTTAATTCGAGCTATGTGTTGTTGGTGTTTGTAAACTTATAACTTCGTAAGAGATGCTTTAATTAACCGACTTCAAAAAGGAGGAGGTTCTCAATTCAAAGCGTATGATTTTTTGTTTTTTGTTTTTGTTTCTTAGCTCATAACTTCTGAACGGATGATCTGATTTTGACACTTTTTGTTTTATTGTAAAGGTCTTGGTCTAAAATAGTCTGATTTGTAAGATCTTTACGATCAAACGAAAATACAGGGTGCCCAAAAAAGTCAGTCCCGACACTTTTAACTGCTGAACAGCTGCAGCTATAGTCATAAAAGTGGTATGTAGGTACAGTAAAGTGGACATGTGCTACGCGATTCAACCGCCTAAAGCGCCACCTGGTGGGAAAGAGTGGAGTTAGCGATTCTATCACGGAAACGTTTCAAGACAGGAGAAAAAATTGAATTTTAAAATTGCAGAGCATCATCGATGTAGTACGCAAAGATAGTTTAGACATTAATGCTAAAAACAGAACGCTTAAAACGTGCATTTGTTTGTTCACAATTTCCTATTTTGTGCACACTTGAACGACATTGCATATGTTGTAGCGTAGCGGGTGACATTTATGCTATGTAAAATTCAAAGTATGGTTATTGTAAGCGGTCACATCGATTAACGCATAGACGTTTTAAACCGACGACTTCATGAAGGAAGAGGTTCTCAATACAAATCATGTTTCTCGTTGTTGTTGTTGAAATTTGTTACCTTATAACTTCGTAAGAGATGGTTTAATTGTAATATTTTTTTTGTTGTCGTAATAATCTTGGCCTGAAATAGGTTTCATTATGATTTCATTAACATATAAACAAATTACAGGATACTCACAAAAGTCTGTTCTCACTCTAACTGCTGAACGCATGCAGCTACACTGGTAAAAGCAGTATGTTAAGTATCGATGTTGAAACTTCTGTCCGTCAGCTGCAATGCATATTTAGCTCTTTGTTTGAACTTTACGCTGCGCAATTTCCAGCGCAGCGGGTGGCACGTATTCACTGTAAAGTTCAATATATATGCCTAACAGAATTTTCGGTTACGAATACAGCGTATCCGTTCTTTACATTTCTAAAGACTTTTTAATTTAACGTATGTCCGTTCAATAGATAGTTTTTCGCTCATATCCGATAAAGGCAAGAAAAGTGACACAACTTAAAAATGCAGCATTTGAGAAAAATCAACTTAAAAATAACTTGACTAGAATAACATTGGGTGAATTTCCTGTATTTTTCAGTGACATAAACCATTTTTTGAGTAATGTCACTTTTCTTGGAAGTTGTGATTTGTGAAACTTCCGTCGAACATCTTCTGATGCACTGCTATATAAATAAGTTTTCACTGAAAAGAGAAAAATAAAATCTTTTTGTAAAAAAATAGAACCGACTCCAAAAAGGAACTACTATTCAAACAACTAAAAATGAAAGAAAATTGGCAGAAAATGGAACTGTAAATTGCGCCTAAAAGTATAAAATAATTTCCTTCGCCAAACAACCTATAACACTACAATTAATCATAACTTTTGAAGTCGGCGCAAAATTAAATAAAAATTTATACCTTTATTCAATACAAAAATCAAATCCTATTCAAAATACGCATCTCACATTGTTACCTGCAAAAGACAGCCGAAAACTACTTTGATTTAAGAAAACAAATAAGATTTCGTAAGCAGCAAAAGTTGGCGAAGATGCTGGTATCTGACGCCCTTGGTGAAAGAAAAATCGCAAAATTATCTGGCAAACATATTTAATTTCTTTGGGATATCATGATTTTTTTAATAAGGCATATCAAGAGAGTAATCAAGAACATGAAACAACACATCGTACAATATATATTATGAAAATATACATGTTGCGTGTATATTTTTGCCTTACGTTTTGATCGCCAAATCCAAAAGCCACCAAGGATCATAGTTATCAAAGATATACCGAATTTGCAAAGGAAACTCTAACTTCGTAGAAACATAAATACCGTATTGTGAAGAATGTTCACTGTTCTTTGTAGATGCTACTAATGGACCAATTGTATACAGTGATAAAATAAAAAAGGAATCATGAAAATGGGTCATTCGAGAAAACAGCATTTGTTGCTACAGATCTAAAGACAAACCTTTAAAAACTAATTTAATTTTATTTAATTTTGCGCCGACTTCAAAAGTTATGATTAATTGTAGTGTTATAGGTTGTTTGGCGAAGGAAATTATTTTATACTTTTAGGCGCAATTTACAGTTCCATTTTCTGCCAATTTTCTTTCATTTTTAGTTGTTTGAATAGTAGTTCCTTTTTGGAGTCGGTTCTATTTTTTTACAAAAAGATTTTTTTTTTTTTTTTTTTTTTTTTTTTTTTAATGAAGTCCTTTGAGTAAATTTGAAACTTATTTTGAAGTTAATAAGGAACTTTTATGTGTATCTTAAAAAAGGTTATACTGAAAAATAAACTTTCCCTCATAAAATAAAAACAATGTGTATTCATCTGAAATTTTATAAATAATTCTCATTGGATGATTATATAAAAACAAAGCATAAAATGTGTAATAATCAAGAAAAGGAATTGAGGTGGAGGAGATCATATATATATAATTACTATATCATTAATTATTATGAATCATTTCGTATTATTTCTACAATAATCTTTTGCTTTATTTATTTATTTTTGAAATTCAAATACTGAACTGATTAAGTATGCAAATAAACAATACAATTTAATTACTACATTTTAGTTGTGTTGATAAGTGTCATGCATAGCATAAAATGCACAGTTAAAATGTTATACTTATTCAGCATTTTCTAATAAAAATTTTAATCCATAAAAGGAAAGGTTTTTAAAATATCGCATTTCAAGTGGCCTATTATTAAAGGAATAATATTAAAAACCTAAATATTACTCTACAGTGTACTTTTTTTTTTACCATTGAGGAAGATAAACAAATGCTACCACACTGGATAAAAGTTTTACTGTAATTGTCAGCAAATTCCTAGTTTCATTTATAATAGCAGAATTTATATATAATTTTAATATATATATATATACATATATATAGATACATGCCATTTAGTTTAAAGGTTGAGTAAATACATATAATAATTAAATTTCATAAGTAAAAAGATACTTACAGTATTGCTTCAGAAAGATAAGATATCCAGAATTACCATTGCATAATAATCTGAAGAAAAACTTGCTGTGTTATGTCAGTACATCAAAATTGACATAACAGAAGAAATTTTAGTTCAGGTATTGATTCATTGTAAATGTATGTATATCTCAGGAATTGTGTAGCCTCTTGTGACAAATGATAGTTTTCTACGAATTTAACCCTACATAGCACTCAGTTCCATATGTGGAACGCCGACTTTAATCGTTCCTGTAGCTATAAAACTATTAGTAGCGACATCGCTTGACATCTTGATAGAAGCTACTGACATTTAGCAATGTAGTAATACGAATTTTTACCTAAAGATGTCGTTCGTGTTTTTGTTATAGTGCACTCAGTGTGAAATTTGAATGAAAGTGATACGTTAGTTGTTTGTCTGAATTAAAAAAAAAAAAAAAAAAGAATAGTTATTGAGCAGTTTTGACTCGAAAACAAATACTGTGTGTTATAACGAAGTGTATATTTTGCAGAGGTAAGTTTTTTTTTTTTTTTTTTTTTTTATTACAATAGTAAACGTATTAGTAAATCATATTTTTATGTATGTTTCACTTACGGAACGTTGAGGTGAAAAGTTGATTTTTCCGTAAAATATGGTTTTATTTATATTTTTATAAGTTTTCCCTATCTTCTGATCACTAATTACAACCTATATGTTTTTGTCGCGCTCTAAAAAAAATTGAGCCTTAAAGGGTTAAATTCCTTCTTCAAAGGGCTTTGTTTTATCCTTAATCAACCTCTTTAAACTTAAAAAATTTCCACGTTAATATAATTTTTTGAGCAGTGTATCCGCCATCTTGTCTAATTTGCAATTGCAAACGGATTTGTAAGAGGTCTCAAGCTCTTGCAAATTTGCAAAGGTGTTTGGAATTGAGTTGCAAGCAATGTGTTACGTTTGGGTACGATTTTGCATTGCAAGCGGAAGTGTTACGTTTGCATGTTACTGTTAAGGGGTTACATGGGTTTTAAAAACTCAGAAAACATTTTTTTCTTTCTTTTTTTAATGTTTTTATCTAATAGTGAAATATGTCTAGATTATTTTTCCGAAGTTTCAAACTAGTCGGAGTAAAAATCTCGGAAAGAGAGCCAATGGAAATCTCTCTCATTGGGTTCGTTTTATTCCTACTTAAAACTTTTATCGTTTTTTTCTGAAAACATTATTTTTGAACTCGGTGGACAAGATTTCTTAAAAACTAATGCACCAATCTTATTGAAATTTTGCACACTTTTACAAAATAGAATTGACAAGTGACTTAACCAAAGCTTTTTTTTTCTTCTGTTGTTTACAATTAATTTTACAAGTTCCAAAAACTGTACTGTTTTGGGTAAAAGACTGACAAAAATTCATTTTTTTTTTTTAATTCTTTATTCAAGTACGAGCTATGCTTATCTACTAATAGAATTTTTAAATTCTTTTTTAATAAAACTATCATCAGATATCTTGATCACCACTAGAACATATTTTTTCCGATTGAACTTCATAAACCAGGTTCTATTGGCCTAATTTTCCAAATGTCTTAATGAAAATTTCGTAAAATATTGTTTATATAAATCCCACATCTTCGTTCCTTTGTTCTTTTATGTACTCAAAATTATGAATAAAATAATTTATTTATTGTATTAAAAAAGAAAGAGAGAAAATATGTTCTCTTCAAACTTTCGAAACCCACGAAAACCTTGTAACCCACGTAACCACGTACTTGAGAGCAAAAGAGACAAAAAGGCAAACGAAAAAATATTATCTTTACAGTGTATATATGTATGTGTGCGCGTGCATATATACATATATATGTCTGTTATAAAACGCATATAAATTTGAAATGCTTCATTTTTAATAAGAAATCTATTTTAAAATGTGATAAATAGAATGCAAAAAACATTTTTGAAGACAATTTAGCACTATTTAACATCATATGAAAACAATTTTATATAAACTGTTTAACCTGCATGTTTTTAATTTGCGAAATTAATTCTAAAATTATAATTACTTTAACAATATTATTATTTCTCAACGTCATACTTAAAAGGTAAACTTTCTGTAAGTAATAATATTTTGCTTAGAGGTTTAAATACAGAAAATTTATTTAAAAAAAAAAAAACTTCTTATAAACTTTAGAATCCGGTAATAAATTTCGAGAATTCTGAATACAGTAATAAGACAAATTTCCTGCATTAACTGATTTGTTTCAAAGTATTTCAATATCTATTCTTCATCCTTTAGTTACAAATGAACCCCTAATAATAAACACATAACTGATTTTTAATAAGTAGTCACTGCTTAAATGATGATGTGGTATCACTTTTTCTTCCTATGTCGTCAGTTATATAAATCAGAGATTCTTACATGTAAATATGATACAATAATTTATTTTTTTCATTTATTTATTTTTGTCATGATAAGTCACAAATGTTTTCTGCGTTTTCAAATCTAAGGCCTAATTGGAAAATACTATGAAAAATATTAGAACTTATCCACCCTTATCACTCTCCCCTTCCCCCCCCCCCCCCCACACACACACAAAAAAAAAAAAAAGCACTTTTTCAAAGCTTTTATACTTAATTCTAAAAATTTATGCCTTTATAAAATAATCTTTAAAAAAAAATTAATTTAAATTAAATATTTGAAAACAAATTGATTTACTAGTATTGTACGATTTTTGACAGTTGAAAATTCTAAAAACTCTTATGAAATTTTGAAATACCTTTCATATTTATAATGAAAACATTTATTACAAGTTTTGAGTGAAATTTATATTTATAAAAAAAATAAATAAACTGAAATAAAATAATTGAAAAAAAAATGTAACAAAGCATATAATTTATATGAAATAATTTTTAACATTAACATCGCTATATATGACAGGAATGATATATGGATTTCTGTTTCATTTTACTATCATCAATTGTTGTGGACATGACAAAGTTAAGATCTTTTTCATTCTGCCAGTTTGAAAAGACTTTTGTGATATGCATTGTTTCTCTGAAAAGATGATGAAAAAAGTATTCACATTTATCACTTTCATTGTGTTCTAAAGGTCATTTGTGAAACATGAAGCAATAATCTTCTAATTTCATTGAAAAGAAAGTTAACTTTATTAGATGCATAAAATTGTGTTAAGAAGAAATCCATTTAAAAAAAAAAAACTGGAAAAGTTCGTAATAATAAAACAATCTGAGATGGATATTACTTGTCATACACGCATTAAGCTGTATTACAACTAATGTCCAACGATTTCGTAATTTTCAAAAAAACGTTGATATTTTTGTGTGTGGCAGTGGCTTGTAAATAAAGAAGCAGCAGATTCCAGTTGATAAATTCATTCTATTCGATAAGTAATCTCAAAAAATCTAATAATCATGAAAGTCTTGAAACCAGTGTTATATAAATCTCAGAGCCCGACTACTGTTTATTTATTTGCTTGTTTGATAAACACACTGAGAAAAAATTCTGTAACTGGCATCTAGAATCTAAATTGTGACTCTAGAAAAATTGTTCCATGTCCTCCTTATAAATTCTAGTGTCCTTGGAAAGCGAGTTCTAGAAGCCCCTATTAGAATTCTAGAGCGTTTGCTTATATTCTCGAGGGCAAAGTTATTTAAAAATCTCTGCAAATAAATGAGACTACAAGAGGCGGGTTTCTGCAACTATAATCTTGTTTATTACCAAATTCTAGAAAATCAAGCAAGAATTTCTCGCAATACAAATTATTCAGAATATTTAGAGTATTCAGAATATTGTTTCACTATCTAGAAATGTGTACACCAGAAATTCTCGATAATTTCGTGTATTCAGTTTATTGGCGTGCCTTATGTGCATAGCTCGGAAATCTGTATTTCTAGTTAAGGGATTTGAAAATGGCCACTTATTCATTCTAGAGAAAGGCGGTATATATTTTTTTCTTAGTGCACTGAGATTTTTACTTCTCTCGGGGACCACTTATATCTTGAATATATTTTAGACCCCAAGAGTTTTAAAAGTTTTGTTACAATAACATATTTTGTACATGTATAAGGTCTCAACAAACATCTAAGTCCAATTCGCGATTCGAACCCAAGTTCTGATGTTCCAGAAGCCAGTTCTCTGTCAGCTAGACCATCAGGATGACACTGTCAGGTCCCAAACAGTAATCAATATCTTGTTGCTCAGTCTCTCAATGTCAAAATCCACAAATCAGAGCTCAAGAAATTTTCGTAGAATGCAGAATCCCCTTAACCCTTTGAGTGCTATGGACGCCCATATGCGTCCAGCGAAAGTCATTCATATAGACTATGGACGCAAATACGCGCTTAGCAGATGTTATCAGTATGGACTATGGACGCAAATACGCGCCCGGCAAAAATTATCAGTGTACTATGCAACACTCGCATAAAGCGCGTCCGCGATAAGAATGAGACAACTTGATTCTCATTTATTTTCAACAAAATATTACTTACATGAACGCTACTTGCATGAAATTGACAAACAAACATTTTAAATCACTTTTGATACTTTAAATTGAAGAATATACACCTTTAAGTCCCATTTTGCGAAGATTGCTTCTAGCCGTCGTCATGGCGTTTTGTACAGTTTCTTTGGTTACTGATTTAAGGAGACGATGATAAACCCTCTTGAATCGTCAGCGCCGTCCGTATGGACCGCATAGGCTGCGAGTATTCAGCACTCAAAGGGTTAATATATCATAATTATTTTGTGCGACCCTGTCTAATAATGAATGGTTTTCAGGCAATATCCTATACGAATCATGCTTTTATGTATATAAAAATGTGTTCATTTCAATTGCTTTAGTGTAGTTTAAAGGTGTAAACTCCTGCTACCAGAAATTTTGGCCATGAAATTAATGTATTTGAATTCTTTTGGATGTCCCTTACACTACATACGAATCATTCGTCAGAAATTCTTAAAAAGGTTAGAGTGGCATCCCCATATAAAATAGATTTTGTATAGCAAGTAGAATCTTCCTACTAATAATCGTTCCTGAATTATGCTGTTAACAGTCACACAGACACTCGCACAGACTGACAAACACACTGAGACTGACATGTCTGTCAGATTCCCAGAGACTAACAGACACGCAGACAAATAAACACACAGACATTTACAGATATTGACAAACACACAGACCAAATGCTAAAAACACGATTTTCCGGTTCATGGAACATCGAAGTATATAAATTTGAATGTTTTAATCCAAAATAATATTTTCTCTACCATATGTAGTAAGACAATGTAAAAATATTTATGTTCTTCTCAACGTTCATCAGGCTGTAAAAAAAAAAAATCCGGCACTTTCCTACGAAATTTCGGGCAGCTAATGTGCCCAATATTTATCAGTAATGTCCTTGGAATATATCAGTAACCATCAAATATACACTCATTAAAAATAATACAACATTCCTGAAGTCAGGAACGTTTCATGGACGAAATCCTGTTATTCTCAAGTTTTTGCGCCTCTGGAGTTGTCTGGAGACTTGCCAGTACACTTTTGATCCTTTGTAGCCAAACTAATAAAGAAAAAACACATACTGTTGTTGCAAAAATAATTTCATGTTAGCAGCTATATTATAGCGAAAAATCTTATAAACAAAGTTCTTTAAAAAAAAATTGCTAAATGTTTCCATTAATAAATTTTTGCTATTGCTTTCTCATCACATTCTGTGATTTTAATTTACATATGTCAAGTTTTTTTTTTTTTTTTTTTTATAAAATATTAAATATAAGAAACTAAAAAAGAAAAAAATAATAATATTTTACAACATTTAACTTTGCAAAACACAGTACCACATTAATTCTAATCTAAACTTTAGAAATAGTTGCAAGTAAATACAAAATTCCGTTCATGTTTATTGAGAAAAAAAAATCAATCAATACTTCCCTGTTTTACAAGGAATTTCATCACAAAACAAATAGCTGAACTCCAATAAAGATATAAATCATAATAAAGTATGGAAAATATTACATATCAAATATTATGTCTTTGTCAGGGATGAAATAAAAATTTAACTGCTGTATTCTGCCATCATCAATTGCTTTATATTTCTGAAATATACGAAACTAATATCTTCTTTTAAGAAAAAAATTTCTAATGTTTTAAATTTTCTGTATTATAATCTAACAATCAGGAGTTACGAACGAGCAGAAATATTTTTGGTTATTTTATATCTTTTTATTATAATGAAAGTGTGTCAATCTCAAATTATTAAAATTTGCAAACTAGTAGGCGTTTAATTATAATGAAATTTCAGTTTTCTTCTACCTGTTTTCAAAAATGATTTCTATGTTAAACATTTCAAAAATAATTGCTACATGCGTTCATTTCGTTAAATAACATTAATTAAATTACAAACGAATTTATATTTTGTTGAAACACAGCTTAAATCGGTATTAGGAAACTTCAATATTATAAGAGCTATAAAAACCAAACTGAACTTTTTATTTATTTATATCTTTTGTAAGCTGTAGAAAAATGATTTTTTTTTTTAACTTTCTAAATAATGGGAATTTCTTGTATAAAAGAATGATTCAACAAGAAATAGTTATCTGCATTTCAAATTTTCTGATTTTAAAAGTACTGGCATTTCCTCACCAAAATATATTTCATCTTAGTGCGATAGAAAAAATGTGAAATCCTTGAAATTTATAATAAGGAATCGAATTAAAAAAAAAAAAAGTTCAAATTAATCACTTAAATCTTTATTATATTCACTATAAAAAAAGAGAATAATACCCACTTGATAAAGTACGGAAATACTTTTTTCACACAGTAAAAAAAATATATCTTATAGCTGAATTTGAAAGGTTAATTTATTTTTCAAGTTCTTAGCCTGAATTCGTTAAAGATTTTTTTGTTAATTTTCGTTTAGTATCACGCACATAATAGAAAACGTATTTTTTAATTAAAATTAACAATATTCAGAAAGATAGTATAAACACATTATGAAAATTAATTTCCAAAATAAATTAAAGAGAGAGTGTATGTGTTATATAGGATTCAGTATTCCTATATATACTTTTCTAAATAATCTAGGAAATTAAGTAATTTTTTTACAGGATTACATGGAGCCTTCTTGTACCTTTCTTACAACGATGACACAGCCGAAAACACGTTTTTTACCATGACCCTTTACCAATTAACCTCCAACGAAAAAAGAAGAGTGTTATAAGTTTGAGGCCTGTGTGCATCCGTCGGTGTTTTCATAAGTATCTTTGTTTGTCTGTGGCATTGTAGCTCCCAAATAAACAAATCAATTTTAATGTTTTTTTTTTTTTTTTTTTTCTGGAATGTTGTTTATTTGGGTTGATTCTTAGCTCTGTTTAATGAAAATCTTTTTACTAGGTTTATATATATATATATATATATATACATATATGTGACGTATTCTTTTTACTCCGTGTCACATAATATCTATAATGAAGAGAGGCTTTCACACATCAACGGGTCTATGAATTCGAGACAGTCGTTTATTGGCCCATCTTGAACATCTTACAGGTTATGGTCCATAATTTAGGTCTGAGCAGGTGTAACTGAGTTATTACATCGCGTTACCTCCTGGGGCCGTTATTTTGACGTGATTTTACTAGGCAAGAGCACACACGGAGAGAGGCCTCAATCCCCGCGCGTTTTCTCTTAAATATCGGCATTTTTGGCGCGAAACCTCACCCTCCTTCGTCTAATCATTGGATATCAACTTAATGATTGACAGCTTAGCTGAGGTCCAAATTTCCGGGATTAATTAATATGCATTGCTTAACCACAAGAAACTGCAAGTTGCGTTTGTTCAGCACTTTATTATCCTAAAATTCGTTCCCTTTTATGACTTTCGCGTTATGATCATGTATTATAATAAAACTTACTTTACAGGGGAAACTTTAGAATTAATTTCAAGTTAAAAATTTCTAATGGGATTTTCTTTATGTTATTACACACTATTAAGTTAAAATGATAAAATAATAATTTAAAATCTTACCTCTCTTTATACTTTCATACATATATATATATGTATATATATATATATATATACTTTTTTCCCCCATGCTACTTTTCATTGATGTTTCAAAATTTGTGAGCTAGTATTTTCCCAATTTCCAAGTCATGTAACAAGCCGCGTTGTTTTATACGTTGGAGTATAAAAAAGTTTTCTTTCTTTTTATTACGAATTTTAAACTGAGTTTGACAGAAATTAAACATTGACTACAAATAGTAATTATGAGTCCAAAAACAAAAATTATTAAATTTATTGTAGTACAAAATTAATTAAATGTTAGGTATGTTTCTTATTTTCAGACCATTTTACATTGATATTTTGAATGCTGCGAACTAATTTCCAAACTTATGTTTAATAATATTTTTTTTTTTTTTTTTTTTTTGAGTGTACGTATCACATAAGTAACTTTTTAAAAATCGTCAGTTTTTGACCAATTTTCATGAAAATTAAAAATTGACTAGGATTAGTGATTACGAGTATAGAATCTAAAACTGACTAAATTATGTTGGAAATTAGACATTTTGGAGAAAATATTAGTATTTAATTAAATTCAATATCGGTCAACCTTTAATTTTTTATAGTTTGTAAACTGGTGTTTTTCCAATTAAAAGCTTGATTTTTTTTTTTTTTTTTTTTAATTAAATTCAAATTCAGCTTATATTATAAAACCAGTATTACACTTTTCTTGAATATTTTCATAAAACTGCAAAATCTGTAATTTTTGCTGCATTAACAAACACGCAAAGAAGAAAAAATTAACAAAATTATTTTTTTTTTTAATTTACAGTATGAATGTATTGTTACGTAAAATTAATTTTAAAATACTACATTTACAAGATACTCAGAAATTAAGATGTTCAATTAATTTTTGAATTCCCATTTTTCTCGAAATATAACTCTATTTGAAAGTTTTAAAGGTAATGTATAAAACCAAATTCATAAAGACTGCCTAAACAAAATAAATAAATAAATAATACATTTGCACCAAATTTTCCAGCCACATTGTTGTTATATAATGATTCTATGATGTGCCTCTCTGAAGAATCAAAGTTTTATTAAAAACTTGAAAATTATTCGTTTGATGTTTTACAATTGAACCTATACCCCTACAATACACGAAAAATTATGAGACGTCATCACTTTACCATCCATCATATTGAAACTTGATTCGGCTTCATTTGCAAACATCCAGTCGATACTATGATGTATGAACCGACGACACATTCTGCTATTTTACCCGCCCTTACAGTAACTTGCAAGTTCTGTTGTGCGTCATGTAGTCCGTTTCTATGTGGCTTATCTACAACCCACGTGTGAGCATTGTGCATATTGAAAAATACTTCACGTAAAAATAAATATAGTAATTCCTATAGATCTTTAGCCCCATGTTAATGAGCAAAGATTTTTGATTCCGAAAAATTTTTTTGGCATCAGCCATTAGAGAGTATCGAGAGTATAAAACTAGGAAATAGTAATAGAATAAAATGTCGATGAATTTTCAAAATATCGCAATATTGCGTGGGTTTAAATTGTTCTAACAAATATATGGAAAGAAATGAGATAAGTTATCATAAAGTAAATTATATTTGACTAAATTATAAAAAAAATAATTTTTATAACCAGTTTCTTTGTTATTATTATGGTTTAAATACTGCTTTGATTTTTAATAGAATGCTATTTTCAAATTTTGATATTTTTTTAAGGTTTTATAAGTAAGTAATATAGAATTTTCGAAATTCTTTTAAATATAGTTAGCAGCGGCGCAGGTAAAGAACGTTAGTTTTAGTATATAAAAAGAGTTTAATTTTAAATATTAACTAAATTAATAGATATAGTTTAAGAAAAAAAAAAGTAAGAAAGAAAAATGAATTTGAAACTGTATCTGGAGTTTTTCATTCACATTTAATACATAAATTATTCATAAATTTTATTTTCTAAATTAGCTATGTGTATTTCTGTGTGTACTCGAGCTATTAGAGTTTTTGCCCGAGTAAAAAGGAATCGCTTTTCCCCCCTCGATGATTAATTATGTCTTATTCCTATATCTATGAAAAAACGATTTTATCGCAGAACAAAACAAAACTGAGTAACTGGGGATTGGCTGCAATTTGTTGAAGAAACAATTGTGTAAATGTGGCGGGTCATTGCAATAATTGGATCTTTCATAGATTTTCAGAATACAAGGTCGTGGCTGCGAAAAGCGCAAGTACACAAATGACCGAGATGACATTGTCGTAGTATCAAGCGTCAATACACTGGTTCTGGGATTTCGTTCGAGAATACGCTATAGTCTTTTTTCAATACGGGTGTTCGTACTGCTCGTGATTACCCAGTATCCTGTATCCTTGCTGCGAGAGATCCATTTTTCTGCAAGTATTTCATATAACCCAGAGAACATTTTATATTTGATGGAAAATCGTTGTATATCTTTCTCTATAGAACCGTGCAGCAGCGAATCACTTTCCGTTCACTAGACCAAACACAAAGTATATATACGTTATCTTGGCATTCGTAAAAAGGTTTATGTATGCACCACCCACACGCAGTAGCGTCCGATATGAGAAAGCCACACATGACGACCTTCAGGGATAATATACAGTGCAGTAGAGATGGGCGTTATTTCATGTAATATAATAAATAATACTGTTATTATGTAAGAACCTATTCACATCGTAATATATTATTGATAAGTTCATATTAAATAAATAACACTTTATTATTTTCTTTTTGCACGTAAAAAATGAGAGAGTCATATCTCTGTCAATGTGCCAATAAAACACAGACAGAAATTAGATTATTTGTTGGAGGGAAAGTTATTCTTTAGTAGAAAATAAAGGAAGCAGTAAAATATTTTCACCTGATTTTTTTATCTGATTTTTTCTCGGGACTATTTTTAATGATTTAAATTGAATAAATTTGTTATGGTATTAAAGATAGTTAATATACTATGATCGTATGTTAAAATTAAGTGTGTGAGAAAATAAATTGTTTTTTTCAATCAGTTTTTGTAAGCAAAATTTATATTTTCAAGACGTGTTTCTAATTTTAGAAAACATATTCAAAGTGACTGTTTTCTACGTATGATTAAAAAATATTAATTTCCTTGTCAATCTGGAATGCTCAAGTTCTGCGGAAAATCGAAAGAGACAATTACTTAAGGCGACCAAATTTTTGAAAGGGTTGCGAGGACAAATCCTCGCAGCGTCCTCAAATTGAAGGGCCATTCGAGAACAGAGCTAAATTACGCTTTAATTTGAGAACATTTGAGGACATATTTTTAAATTCGAGAACATTTGTCCTCAAATGATTTTCAAATTGCTGAGGACATAGGTCAAAATTCGAGAACAGTCCTCATGATTCGAAGACGTCGGTCACCTTACAATTACTCCATAGTTTAACATTTGGGATGGCTTAAAGAGGTTCTTTAAAGATTTGTTATTATTATTTAATTATTTCTTAATTATATGGCTTATAATATGAGGATTCATTTTTATGGAAAACGGCACTCGTGAACGTGTTACTTGATATTATTTGAAATATTCTGTTTTCGTGTTTAAATGAATTGATTTAACAGAATCTCATGCTTACACGATTGGAACAAACGTTTGTGTAAAACTTTGACTCTACCACTATTCCATATCCACTATTTCATATCAGCGTTTATTTTTTATTCTTTCTTTTCTTTTCCTTTCTTTCTTTCTTTCTTTTTCTTTTTTTTTTTTTTTTTTTTTTTTTTTCAGAAATTCTAATGTTAAATAAAGTGAGGATTACTCTTTGAAAGCATTGGAACTCAAAAACATGAATCGCATTCACTATGCAGGACACATATATATATATTGTATATCCCGAAAGGATTAGAAAGACACTAGCCGTATATAAACTAAAGAGTAATATACTGTAAAAATAATATGTTACAGGAACCTATTACTAAAGGTACACTTTAAAAAAATAACTATTACCAGCTGCAAGAAACTCCCTGTGATTGGAAAAAATAATTATTTTCTTCAATCACAGAGAGTTCTTGCAGCTGGTAATAGTTATTTTTTTACAATGTATGGAACGATGTAACCTATTACTGAAAAGTAACTGTATATCCCATATCACAGTTTAGCTATCTGTTTTCGCCTGTGCTTTCTTACATGATTATCATTCATAACAATGTTCTCTACCTCCCCTCCAAGTTTATACATGAAGTTTTCGGACACCTTGTGTTCATATTTACACACAAATTATAACGGCCAAAAAATTTATTTTTCTCAGTCACAAACATAAATTTGCATGATATAGGTTAATCTTATGTGATAAATATCAGAGAAATCTGTATTTCTTGCACTCGTATAAATAATTTAACAAATCTTTAAAAAAAAAAAAAAAAGTAAAATAAACTCAAAGCTTATTTCATATTGGATGATCCACACCTAAAATTTCCACTTACAATTGATATTAAAGAAAAAAATAAAACTATGTGCAAAAAATAAAATTTCTAGGAAGTTCAATAACATAATTTTTAAATTTCAGTCTCCTAACTCATAAATCAAAATCAAAATCCAGATATCTCATTCATTTAAGTTTACAAAAGAAATGTATAGGAATATCAATTTACAGTTAAGTTCTCTACTGTTTTAAAAAATGCCCATAAAGATTATCTTATAAA
Organism: Salticus scenicus; assembly: GCA_963930645.1. Lineage (NCBI taxonomy): Eukaryota > Metazoa > Arthropoda > Arachnida > Araneae > Salticidae > Salticus > Salticus scenicus. The sequence continues at coordinate 253,678,136 of OZ005650.1, forward strand.
TTATGATAAATCACGTAAAATCAAAATAATATGGATAACAATAATTAATCTTCTTAAATAAAAGGATATTCTTTATGCATTTAAACAATATTATTCTTTCTAAAGAGTATTTTCTTTTCAAGATTAATCATCCAATAATTAATTTCTTTATAAGAGTGAACCAGAAGAGGCATTCCTTGTTTTGATAATACAAAAAGGAAAGATGTGTAAAATAGATTAATCGATTACATATATATTATGCCTTTTCAGAAAAACAACGTTTTTGTACGGAAAATTTTGGTAGATAAGAAAATTGATTTGATGGAAAAGTATCAAACATGTAGACGACAGTTTTATTCTCATATATACATGAGGATTAAAAATGATAGCATAAATTTAAAAAGTAGCGCCAATTTAAAATAATATTTATGAGAATAAATTAATCTAAAAAATCTGGAGTGACTCCACTCGACTTTCCGAACATTGAGTAATTAACAGTTTTGTAGATAAAGTAAATAAAGAGGAGTTGTTAAACAAACAAAAGAGAGAAAACCATAACAGAGTGTTTGAGTATTTTTCTCCATATATTACACGATGCTTTATTTAACGCTTCTGAACTTTGAGCCCATAGATCATAACGATAAAGAATTTTTCATTGTGCCCCTGTAAAAATCTATAAATACTAGATTCACCAAAATGCGTATAGTTAGTGCAACAGGGATTTATAATATTCATATAAATTTTCAGCTCAATTGAATAAGGCGTTTAGATGCTATCGCACTTTTAAAAATTTGATCCCATAGGCCATAATGATAAAGAATTTTTCTTTGTGTCCCTGTAAAAAAACTGTAAGTGCTAGATTCACCAAAATCTATACAGTTGGTGCAACTGTGACCTATAACATGTGTACAAATTGTTTGCTCAGATTAATAAGGCGTTTAGACGCTATCACACTTAAAATTTGGCCCCGTAGGCCATAATGATAAAGAATTTTTCTTTGTGTCCTTGTAAAAAACTATAAGTGCTAGATTCTCCAAAATCTATATAGATTGAGTATCTGTGATCTATAATATGTGTATAAATTTTTTGCTAAATTGAATAAGGCGTTTAGATGCTATCGCACTTTTAAGATTTTTATCCCATAGGCCATAATGATAAAGAATTTTTCTTTGTGTCCCTGTAAACAAACTATAAGTGCTAGATTCACCAAACCCAATAGGGTTCATACTATGGTGACTTACAATATACATACCAACTTTCAGCTTATTCGAACAAAGCTTTTAGACGCTAGCGTGTTCACTCACAGACATACACACATACATACACACATACATACACACACACATACATACATCATCGCAAAAATAGTGAAAACGGACTCATTGGACCTCAAAACGTATAGAAACATCAAAATCTCAAATTCGGATTTTTGACATGATTACAATACTTTCCTCACTATAGTGTTTGGAAAGTAAAAATAATGCAAATGAAAAATGAAAAATTGAGAAGAGGGTTAGTTTCATAGGTATATCAAAGAAAAGAAAAAAAAAATGTTTCACAAACAAAAAGTGCAAAAACATAAAATTAAATATATCATGAAAGAAATATTAAGTAGAAATAATATGTTTTAATGCGAGGAAATAAAATTGGCGATTTTATCATCGCTGTTTTGAATTTTTTATTGTAATCACTCATTATTTTCGAAAAAGACCGTAAACGATGGGGAACCGCAAATGAAGAATGGAAGTCATTTTTGGTTTCAACGTCTAAAATTACCCCCCCCCCCCTCCTTCCGCGCCAAAAAAAAAAAAAAAAAAAAAAAAAAAAAAAAATCATGTTTCTTTTTTTATTATTGTTGAATAATTTTATATATTTTTACAGTATGGATGCTTATACATAAAACGAATTTGATGTAATCATTACAATGCATAAATTTATGTATATAAGCCACAGTCTATAATCTAAAGTGCATTTTATCTAAGAAATTCATTATTATTGCTATTTTACCAGATTTGCAGTGTAAAATAATTATGTTATTTTATTTTCCTTGTAAGGTTTTTGACTGTTTTTACAAAGCATCGTTAAAAATAAGTAATAAACAGAACGAAATAACAGATTAAATAAATAGGTTTCATGCACGCGTCGTTCTGTATAATGGTGCATCTTCTCTTGGCTTAAAAATACAAAACAGTTCAACATGATATAATGCTTTGTTCTTTATTATACAT